>CM046865.1:0-243425 GCA_025617745.1 Heliocidaris erythrogramma | reverse complement strand
TTTCCACGAGAGTTGCCAAAGCTGTTGTATATGTTATTTCCTCACAATATTCAAAACTCACCTGCCCCTGATAAAGGAATTAATTAATTAATATAAGGTTGAAGATTTGTCAATCTGTCGGTCAATGAATCTGGTGTCGCCGAAACCACTAACCCGTCTCCGTGGTCTAGTGGTTAAGGCATTGGCGTTCTAAGCCAACGACCCGGGTTCGATTCCCGGCGGAGACATTTTTTCAGCCTTTGCAAAATCAAAAAAGGGAGGACAGCTCTGGGGAACTTTGATTTAAGTTACGCAACCATTATTCTTTTATTTCTTTCGCATTGTATTTATTTCCACGAGGGTTGCCAAGCATATTGTTATATATATATATATATATATATATATTTTTTTTTTTCAAATATGTATTTCACTTCCAATTTCCCATGTTATAAAGATAATTATGTTAATGTTATATTTTCTTGGGAAACTACACAAACATTTTTTCATTTCATGATTTTGTACATTGTAATCATATTGTTTTGTATTTGGAAATGAGATGAAATAAAACCTTGTATCAATCAATCAATAATGGACTACATATCAACCCATCAAAGTGCAAAATAATGAGCGTGTCCTTCTCACGAGTCGAACGTACACCATTACTCCTCGAGTTGGATGATGCAACTTTGCAGGAGGTCAAACAGGTAAAGCTGCTAGGTGTTATATTGCACAGCATGAATCACCGTCTAAGACACAGTGACAGATTGAGAAACTTTAAATGCCGAACGGAGAGACTAAGAAACAGTGCTTTGCCTTACTTGGTAAGGAGTCTAAATGAACATTTCATGTGAAATATGGAATATTTGTGACGTATTGACTACTCTCTGTGCAAATACTCACACTTAGTAGTACAATACATGGATAATTTATCAGAGTCGTTCGATAGCCATGTATCTTGCTTCAAATATACCTGATAATATTATCCAGGGTTTGTTTTGAGATATGTTTGACAGTAACAGGTGATCTTTTTTCCCCAACCGTCCTAAATATTGGTGATGCAAACATTGTAATTAAGATCAGTTAGTTATGTGGTAAACTAAGGTACATTGTAAACATGCAGTGGCGGATTTAGAGGGGGGCACATCCGGTCCGCCCCCCCCCCCCCTTTGGAAGAAAAATATGCATTGTGCCTCTTTTTTCGATTGTACCCCCCCCCCCCCTTTTGAACGAAAACCTTTGTTTCTTTGGTTTTTTTTTGGCTTGTCAGAGAATTATGAAGGGAAACTGGACCCCATAACCCCCCCCCCCCTCCCACTGAGCGAATTTTGGAGGTCTGGAGAAATCTATTTTTGCCCCCACCCCTTCCCCTACTGAGTGACTTTTCAAGAGCTGGTGAGACCAAAAAATATGGGTCTACCTTTTCAAGAAGTTGACAAACCTGCAGTTGTGTGCCCCCCTTATACAAACTGATGGATCCGCCCCTGAACATGTACATGTAGATACATGTAATACTTCTTCTAATGTTGCAGTCTTTAATCTTCTTTATTTTTCTTCTCAAAGTAAGAGGTGTATGTTTAAATGTCTCAGCTGACAATTCCATACAAATGTGACAATATCATCCTTTTATCTATGCCAATTATTTCATTAGTACATGACGAGTGTCGTGCCACAACCATACTTCATTATTACTTTTTCTTCGTTCATTGTCTGTATAAACATAATGAATACATTTCATTTCATTACAAGGCTTTGGTCGTTGATTATAAGTTAAATGGTCTGTAATGCAACATATTCTTTGCATGATAACTAGTGCAATTATGTTTTAACCCACTCAATTTATTTTGTCTTGATGAATTTGCACCTATGTCAATGTAAAAAAATCAATTCTCTTTCACGAAATTTGAATATTCTTGCAATGTCAATTTTAATTTGTATAACTGATATTGAAATTTGTTAGTCATTTTGGTACTATAATGCTCTCCAGGGAGTGGAGAATGTGCATACACTGTGTGCGGGCGGGCGTGCCAGAATCCAAAGACCGGGGGTAATAATATATATCTATACAGCGCCATGAGCGTCGAAAGGCGGACCTGCGCGCTATACAAGTAGCCACTATTATTATTATTATTATGAAATATATTGTCAGAGAAAAATAAAAGAGGATGAGTACCTCATATCTATACCTTAACATGCAATATTAATTGAAATGACTGGGCTAGAATAAAAGTGAAAGGAGAATTGTGAGTTATAGGCTCCAAAGAGCAATGAGATTTATAAAAGTCTTAAAAAATAGTGGGAACGAACGATGCATGATACACATATATATATATATATATATATATGTATTTTGAATTTCATTGAAAGATGGTATGGTACTTCTTAAGATATAACCAATCAAAATCTCGACGCATTTTTTTTTTTTTTTTTTTTGCGTATACCCCGTATGTTTAGTGCCTTTTTTTCAAAACACATAGCTGTCATTTCATTTTGAAAGAAAGACATTAATAAATTAGAAAATGCAATTAAATATGTCATTATAATCTGCTAAATGAGTATGCGATGGGATCATTATCACTTTGCAAATTACACACGAAAATGGCTTTCAAACTTGTACACTGCACATCACTTAACCCCAGTCGAGCAATCGGGTAATTGCGATAGCTTGGAATAACGACATCGGGTTGAGTCGACTCCGCACATGATTCTACAAAAGCCAAGTCACTCCAAATGAAAAAGAGCCAATGAACGTCCGCGCCATTTTACACCAGATTCCATGGTAACGGATTACACTGTTGCTGTTGCTGCTATGTATACGTGACAATGTTTGGTTTTTGTTTTCCTTTCGTGGCCTTTACCCACCAATCGAAAATGAGTTTTCCTTCTTATCTAGCTTCACATATCCACCTGCTTCTCAGTTCGACTCATCACCCAGAGAAGTCAACAAGGGTTCTTTAACATAACCAAATGTTCTTCAGTTATATTCGACTTCTCCTATTCAAGTGCTCAAAGTTTGTTGATACTGTTTGCTAAAAAGTCTACAATTCCTGAGAGGAGGCTTATTCTTACTAATGTTGTTTTTCGTTGTGCTTACTTGCTAAGGTGCACCGAACGCGTTTGATTTAATAGTAGAACAGTGTGCTATTGCATAGTGTTCTTTTAATATTTGGAGTCATTTTAGATGGAAATGATTAAAATGGTGAGTACTTTTCCAAGTTTTCATTCCAATTCATACCTAAAAATGATTTCATTTCTCATAATTTTGTTGGTTTTACAAATTATATTTTTCGTTATGAATATTTTAGTGTGTATTTAAAGTATTGAAGTTTCTTTTTGTTGTATTACGCAAAAGTATATATATATTTATATGAGTGTGATCAGTTCGCGTCACGGACGGACATTTTCAAAATTTTCCAAGTTGGCAGGCCTGCAAAAAAATTTCAATAGATGTGATGGATTGCTTTATTGCGGAGGGTATCACTAGATGTACTAAAATCTGATAAAATTTGGTTGTCATGGTTACTTATTTAAATGGTAATCAATGAAATGCTCCATATTTTGAAGTTTGAAGTTTATTTGTTCCACATTCCAGATTTACATCAAAACAATTTTCAGAAGATATTTTACAAGCATAATTGTCAATTTCAAAAGAACTCAGATCAAGTATAATGCACAGTAAATAGGTAGAAAGTTTGAGAAATGTATAAACGACTGGCAAAAGAAGAAAAATGTAAAATGTGGGGAGCCTAAATAAAAAGCATTGCTTGTAAATGATTAGGCTCCCGTATAGAGTAATTCTGGTTGGGATGCGATGAAAAGGGGAGACGGACTAGAAGTATCAGATTTATAAAACGTACAAGGAGAGCAAAGCTCATAATGTGGAGTAAAGAACGAAAAAGACGAAAGAGAAGAAGAAGAAAGAAAGACATAAGAAAATGAAGAAAAGAAAAAGAGAAAATGAAGAAAAGCAAAAGAAGAAGAAGAAGAAGGAGATTTTTTTTTTGTAAAGTCATGACAGTGTTACACAAGCAAATTCTACGTGACGACCGCCTTTACGATCCAACATGATATGAATATTCATACATACATGTACTTACTTAAGAGGTAACACCTTAGCTTCCGTTTAAAAGAATTGTTTATCAACTAGTTCGTTATTCAGACTGTTCCAAAATCTGGGTCCAGTAAAGGTGATTGTTTTATTTGCGAAAACGGTGCGAGTTCGGGGGAGGTGGAAAATGTTTGTTTGTTTAGTTGGATAGGAATGTACAGCATTATTTTAGAGTGGGAGATAGAAATTTTGTCTTGATTTCTCATTACGCTTTTGCTATTAATATCAGAACGACATAAGAGATGTGAAAATACTTCATCAAAGATGGAAATTTTGCTAAAAGTGTCATTTATTTTACAACACCCCCGCTTAAAAAAAGTTTGGTCCACGAAATCTGGCACCTTGGAACCCTTTGAAGAACCATTTTTCTAGTCATTTTTGATGTTTTTCAGAATGGTAGTGGTAGTCTTTCAATTTATTTTATGATAAAATATATTTCGTGTCATGGACGGACAAAATACCGTCGTGAACCGATCATGCTCATATGTATATATATATATATATATATATATATTTATACTTATACATGTAGTTATTGTAATTGATTCGGGTTTTTTTATAAGCTCGGCCACAAAATTTGAAAACGCACGTTTGATCGATGATATATCTCATGTTGGTGTTGCCATGCTAGTCATCGTGGGGTGAACACGCGTTCTGGGGGAGCTCCTCTTCTCCCCCTGGAAATTGGGACTATATGGGAAGCAGTAAGCAAAATATTCACTCTAGATCTTGGCTCTTACTGGAAATTTAATAATAGTTTACGTAACGATGAAGATTTAAAAAATATTTTTTAAAAATCAGATTAGAAGAAGAATTGAAAAAAAATAATAATAGATAGGAGGATTTAGTCATTTTACTAGGAAGACAACGGAAGGAAAGAATTGATAATTTGAAAATGATATATTGTCTTTCGAAAAAGAGTTATTAGATAAGGTAGATAAAGAAAAAAAGTGATTTGTTTCAGTGTAAACGAAACGATTTAAACTAAGTTATGATTATGTAACTGCAGGGGTTAAAATTCGATCTACAGCATCATATTAGATACTAGATATTTTACACATTTGATGCAGTCTATTAAAAGAAATACAGTAATATGAAAAATGTTGATAGGAGAAAAAGTAAGTTTTGATGAAAACGATATAATATAAAAGATACATATGTATGTGACGATAATATACTTAATAATAGTGTTTTCTTATGGATTTGCCTAAATTAGAGTCAGTTTCGCGGAAATTATGTGAGGGAAAATTTACACAGGGAGAGTGTTGGGAAGCTTTGAAACAAATGAAACTCAATAAAACACCGGGGAACGACGGCTATATAAGCGTTGAATTTTACTTATTATTTTGGCCGATATTAGGAGATGTAGTGGTTGAAGCTTTAAATGAAACTCTTTGTAAAGGAGAACGTTCGTCTTCTCAAAAACAGGCGGTTATTATTTTGTTTTGTAAATCGAGATGGGAAAGATCCTTTGTTAATTAAAACTTATCGACCTGTATAATTATTGAGTGTTGATTATAAAATTTTAGCAAAGGCACTCTCTTATAAGAATTACTTAAAATTATTCATATTAGATCAGGTTGGGTATATAAAGGGTAGAAATATAGGCGAGGCAATAAGGTTAATAGATGACATGGATTTCCATACAACACACAATAATATTCCTGGATTTTTAATAAATATTTAGAGAGGATTTATATTTATTCTGAAAAAGATATTCATGCAATATTTTTGAGACCTAGGAAATGTACTTTAAATAATAGGTTTAGTGAATTTCAGATAAAATGTTATATGAGCTTATATATACTAGGAAACTACGCATTTTAATTTTCAATAAGTAATATGTGCTCCATTTGTGATAAAAATGAAGAGACCTATGGGAATTTATTTTTAACATGTGCAAAAATAAGAGACCTTCGGGAAGATTGTGGTGATTTATTCAATTTATTTGATATTAAAGATATAATTTTGCATTTGTATAAAAGTTTTAAATGTAGGGAAGGAGCAGTTAAATAAACATACTTTTAATTAAGCATATGATTTTTTTGTTATAGCAGAACTAAAAATAAACCACAAAACTCCTCAAAAAAAAATTAAAGCAAAAATTGCTGGAAAATGAACGAGAGGAAAGAAAATAAGCGAGAGAGCGAGGTACATTAACGTGATTAATACACCGCTTTTGGAAATAGGAAAACTTTCATACATAGGAACGGCGAGGCGAATGCATGAACTTTTGGATGAAAAAAACCCCACACAACAACGCTTGAACGGCTGCGATATACAGTATTCGGTACACGTGAATTGTTTGAAAGTGTGTGTGCGTGTGTTTGTGTGTGTGTGTGGGTGTGTTTGTATGTGTGTGCTTGAGTGAGTGGATGCGGCAGTGTGGGAGTATGTAATATTGAACGGGGTACATTGTGTTTGTGTGACTTAAGTGTTTGTTTTTTCTTTCTTTCGGGGGGGGGGGGGGGGGGACAGAAAAAATTCTCTCCAGCACTATTCTCTTCTGAAGCTATTACTGAAAATTGTTTAACAATATGTTGTATTTAAAATGTTGCTCCTTTTTGTTACTGAAAGAGAGTTAACTACACAGGAGAGTACTCCTTTGACAATATTGCCTTCTGAAAGGCACAGAAGACTGCCCTTATTCAGGTGTACTGAACATACCAAAGTTACATAATCCGTACTAATATTGGCAGTATTGTAAAGAAAATTCAGTAAGCTTTAAAACGGTAGCAAATGTGACTCGACCAGAGCAACGATCTCAATGCGATTTGAAAAATGGGGATTCCTTGTTCACGAGAAAGCACGTATAATAGCAATGCATTTTGCAGGGTTTCACTTCGGATTCATTCCTTTATTCAATAAATGTAATTCAGGTTTACAGACAGAAAGACCAAATTTTTAATTCATAGTTATTCGAAGTTAGCCATTGGTGTGATTTGAATTGACTTTATCAAACATCATTGACATATTTTTTTATGTACATCAATGTTTTGTTTCAACAAGAAAACGAGAGAGAAAAGATAATTACAACTTATATACATTTCAAATAACAAAATATGTAAACATATTAGTGTATGGAGTCAAAAGGGGCCTGTGTATGTTAATAATATTTGATTGGTATATACATGTACATAAATTGATATGATATAACTCATTTTAGAATTTCCTCCTTTATGGTATGATATCTCTTATTTGTTGTTGCTAGACTGAGAGTGACATATTCGTTATCTAATTTCATTAAGAGTATGAACTTTTCTTCTGCCCTAAAGGGCAAAATATCAGTGTATGTAGTTCGTCACCAATCCCTCCTTCCTCGCATTCGGTGCATATTCTAAGATGTACTGGGTTTTTTTCATGCAGGCCTTCTGTACCTTCCTGTTTCTATTGCTAAATAATGACAGCTTATTCTGAAGCGGCATATATTTCTTCGGAGTCGAAAACTTTCGACTGTTCCTGCTTAATATCTGACTTAAAGTTCCTGTAAGTTCTCAGTCTGTTCCCCTTAACTATTCCCGACATTACTTTACAGATCTGTGGTGAATTGGTTTTTAAAAATAACTTTCATAACGCTATTTACTTCATTACCGACAACCCGTTCACTACAGAATCAATACACTCATTGTTTTCATCAAGATCTAATTTACAAGCTTTCAATTACATTCTTTAACCAGCATGCCTTTTTTTATTACCAGTATTACCAGTATTTCTTTTTTTCTTGTCATTACTCTATTCATTTCATACGCCTGGTATAACAGGGAATTAGAATCAATATCTTTCATCCGTGACCGATACTTAGCTACACAAGAACATAATATCAATCAATAATGGGTATTCTCCCATCTCAGCCAAAATGTCTATGTTGTTACTTTTCTTATTTAAACCAAGAGCGTATCTAAGCCACTGTAAGTGAACAGGTTCCAAAACATTTTTGAAGAATAGTTTTGAGTGACCTACATCATTTCTCAGAAGTTGTTTAAAGTAGCTATCCAAAGAAAATCACAAATATGGCAATTAATGTATCACTAGAAACTGGGAAGCTTACAGATGGCAATCGTATAAGTTTTATGTCAACTGCGTATATGATGATTATAAAAACAACACAAATAAAAGCTCTTCTCAGCATCTGGAATATCCGAGGATTCGCCAGAAATATAGCGAAGTTTTGATGTCGTCACACTAGGGACCAATCCTGCTTAAGCAGACGACGTCCTATAATGAATAAACGTAACTGCAATGCAATTATTTATCAAATTATAAAGAGTTTGGTACATTTAAACATGACCTTATTTCACACTATTCTAAAAGGGAGAGCGAACCGATTCTGATAACTTAAACCGTTTGATAGTAAATACACAGGAGAAGGGTCAATGATCAATGAAATAAACCCCACTTTCAAATTGAAAAGCCCTCCGAATAATATCACAGATTGTATTCGTTCCCTCTTGAAACGCCGAACATGCCCCGGTGCAAGCAGCTGAAAATACAATGGCGTCTTATTTTGTTCACAAGTGACTGATTCCTTGATTTTTTTTAACGCTGCATTTTTCATCAAAATAATACCATACACGAAGTTAAGAGTGAGGCAACGGACTAACATTAAGACTGACGCTAGTCAAATAAGAGAAATAAGTGAAGAGGAGATGACAAAACAGGCACTGAAAAATGTGTAAGATGTTATGGGACATCGTCTGCTTAGACAGGACTGGTCTTTCGTGTGTCGTCACACATCTCAGCAGCTTGCAAGGAGCTCTTCAGCTGCTTTATCGGGGGCTGTATTTTACCGTTTTATAATTGATAATAATCATTAATTCAAATGTTTCCAAGCGTTGAATTTGGATAACCTTGTTTAATTTATGCCATCTATGCAATAATAAGTATTAAGCCAATATCTATTTTGATGGAATTTTCTTACAATGTGATCTTTAAACTCTATGACAAATGCTCCCCAAACCTCTGTCTTATACAGAAGGATGGGTTTAATAAGCGACTGGAACAGACGCAAAGCTAATTTTATATTTGGGGGATGAGTACCGAATGATTTGTAAAGTTTGAACATTGCTCTGGGAAATAAATAGGTTTTTCGACTGATGTCGAATAAATTGATTATAATCCAATAATTCGAGAGAGATTTTAAGTCAATCCCGAGGCTCTGAACCTTTCTGACAGGTTCATGCTAATTATAGACCTATACATTAATATGTAGAGGGTGGAAATTAGTTTCGTAACTAAGAATGCTATCGTGTTTGAATATATTTTTTCACTAGAAATATATTTTTTTAAATATTAATTTGTCCAATCATTAACGTAGGTCATATTTACATGAAGCGGCAGCAGAAGCTGGTTTTATCATGAAATCGTAATTGGCATAATGAACAGATACACATCTAAAAGGAAAACGATATCTTGAAAGAAATATATACTATGGGCAAGGCCGAGATATGTCGCTACGGTACATTATGGCATATACAATATCAAACATCGCATTTAATTGATGTAAACTTTTTTCTACACTTAAAAAACCCCGAAAACAATAAGGTCTTTCAATTTCGTAAAAATACCAAATAAAATCGCATATTCTACACTCTTGGAAGAATTGGGCAAAAAAATAAATTTTAACCCAAAACTAGGCACCGTACGGACCTGTAAACTGTTGGTTAAAACTGACGTTGGGTAATATGCTATGTTGTTCTGAGCATCATTTTATCTCTAAAATGTTTTATTTTATTTTTTTGTATTCTGAGACCACATATTATCTCGGATTTTATCTCATATTTTATCTCAGTCTCCTACCTCTTTCGTGCCTATTCATGTTGCACGCATGATACGCACATCTTTAAAGGGCGAGTCAATTAGAATCAACATTGGGGCTAAAAATGTAGTACATAGGTCCAATGACACAATTCTGACATTTTTACAGAAAAAAAATTGCCCAGTAACAAGAAATTGGTCAAAAAACTCACTAATTTGGGAACGCCCCCAAAAATTGACAGCTGATTGGCTAGAGCGATTTGACGTAGCATCGGGAAGTCCCCCGCGAATCCACTAAGGTTGACTAATATGTTGGCAATGTAAATGAATGATAATTTATCCATTTTCATATCACTATTTATACAATTTCGACAATCTTTAAGTCCCCCAAAAGGATTTGAATAGGTTGTTTAGACATTTTAGTAGAGGTCAAATGACAAGTCTGGCATTTTTTCAAACACTTTACCCATGATAATTCCTCTTTTGGATTAGGTTTATGTTTTGGAAAAACGTAATATTTTACAGACAAGTAGACGTGTGGACAGTCGCTTTACTGCTGACCGTACCTTGCGAATCTTTGTGTGCGTGCTTATGATAACAACCAAGTACACTGAAAGACTGGATGAAAGTCTAAATATATTACAACAATTACAGCAAAATCGTGTGCTGCAAGCTAGCTGCCTCCCGGGGGGGGGGGGGGGGGGGGCACTCACATATATATGTCACACATGTATGTGCCGCTGTGACGTCCCCCATTTTCAACCTTCTCGGGTCGCTCCCATGATATGCGATTTTCAGATTTTCACTAACCGCACCTCGATTGGCTTCCGACTCGCTCCCTAGAATATGAGAAAACAATGCGCACAGCCCATTGTCCGGGAACGGTCGCTCCCTAGCCTCCCAGGCCAGCGCAGCGGTGAGCTGGGCGACCTAGTGCCCCCTAACTAAACGCGGTATTACTAGTGCTAGCGGCGGCTTAGCGAAATCAATCTGCATGCGACATCGAGCCAGTGCAGTGGCGCGGCATGTACAGCGTTAAAAACAGCGCTGCGACCGCTGACTCAGTTCATGCACCGTATGTGTACCAGAGTAGTGAGATCGCGAGCAGCTAAAATTAGCTCTGCCCATGAGCCCGTTCTCTCCTTAGACCCTCAAAAATGAGCTTCCTCAATTAACCATTTAGCTCCTTAGCCCCCTGTTTTGAGATTGGCAGCGGCACACCCACATCCAAAAACAGGTTGAGTGCCCCCCCCCCCCCCCCCGGGCTCTACGGTACGGTAGACCTACCCTCTTTTTCTCCAGTGACTCCAGCTTCAGAACTGCAGACCGACTCTTGTTTTTTTAGCTCCCTGTGTTTGGCTTCCAGTTCCACAGCCCTCAGTTCCCAGTCTGATGACAGGGATAGCTGTCGGCCGCAGCATTTTATTCTTGGGCGCAAATCCTAGCTGGTCATACAGCCCCTGGCCTGAGGGCCTGACTATCGAAGTCCTCCTCCCTGAAGTGGTCACTGCAAACAGTACTGTGAGCGGAAGGGCCATCCCACTGAGCTAGCTCGCGTCAGCTTGATCCTTGAAATCCAAATTTTTCGAGTTGCATCACCTTTAGGAAAGGTGTGCAGACTGACACCATCGCTGGTGCCTTTGCTGCACCCAGCAACAACACATCTCCGCGGCATTTTCTTGAGATATGCACTCCTATCATGCCTATCCAAAATTCCCTGCACTGGATATACACAGACAAGCGTCGTCCGCTAGCTAGACGTTCCCGATGGTACGTCACAGGTCACCTGACAAGGCACGTGACTGGGCCCTATTTTTCGAGGGGCGTGACAGACTAGCTGATAAACGTGCGATTTAGGCAATTTCAACGAAGCTTAGAGAAGTACACAAATCTTTTTAATAAAAAGTATATGCGATTTCTAGCAATATTGACACAATACTTTGATATTATCATGAAATGTAATTCTAATTGACTCGCCCTTTAAACGCTTACGCCAATCATATTTGTGGGAAAGATAAAATAAAACTTAAAATAGGGTAGGGGTTATTTTATCTCTAGGGCCCGGCGCACACTGCACGATCTGACTATGATGCGATTTTGGGAAAAGTTGTTATTACATTTGATATGAACCTTCAAAAATGTAAAATCTTCGTGATCAAAGTTCCGAATAGTAGTATGAAAACTAAAATCGAAATTCCAGGCTACTGCGAGCCCCCGTGTAGGAATAAAAGCGAATTCAATTCCAAATCGTAGTGACGTCATACCAATCTTGCGATCGACTAAGATTTGAAGCCGATTTGGCCTTTACTCTAACCAGAAGAATTGCAGTTAAACAAAATTTCGATATTAGTATTCGTATCATTATTCCGAACTTCAAATGAGATAATTTCACTTTTTACAACTTTCACATTTAATGCAAAATGCAATTTGTTCGAAAACCGGGTCGCAGTCGGATCGTATAGTGTGCGCCGGGCTTAGGATGCACGGTGAGTGTGATATTTTTGGACAAGTATAGTGCTAGTAGTACGATCATAATAAGCAAAAATATACTGAGTACTGACTATATTTCTCAAGCAACATTCTCATATGATTATCGAATTTTATTACAAGATTTTTGCCAACTAATATCACACTTGCAATAATGCTTGTGATGGTCTTGTAAATCCTCGGAAAGTACCTTCGTCATCTTCATGAAATCCTAGCAAAAAGCGCGTTTGCGCTTTGGTGCACGCGTATTGAAAATTGTAAAAATAGCGCATTCGCGCTCACTTGCCCCAGAGACTGGCAAAGATTTTGGATGAGATTGGATGAGCATGATGAAAGTGAAATCTAACAACATTTCTTATTGGTTAAAGCATCATAAATGAGATAAAATCTTGCTAAAATGGTTCTCACAATACCGATTTAAAATTATTTTAAGGATATTTTATTTCAATGACTTAAAATCTCAGATTTTATCTGAGATAAAATAAATCTCAGAATACCGCCCCTGTAAACTGTTGGTTCAAACTGACGTTGGGTAATTTTATGTTGTTCGGCAAATTAAATTTTTCAACAAGTGTTCACCAATAACATTTTACCCAACCCTCGGTTTGCTCAATTATTGGTTATATTTTCATTAATTGCCCAACTAATCTTTCCCAAATAGAAATAACCTATTTTGAATTGTCCAATGTTGGGCAATGATTTCCCAACTGTGTTGAAATTTAACCCAATGATTAATACTTTGTAGTTTGGCAAATATTCAGTCGCCCAATAAAATAAAATACGGATGTATCCAGAATCTCCTTTCAAACTTGTCTACAAATGTCCTTACGGGTTTTAACCTAACCTACCCTATCCTGCCCTAAACTATCCTATCCTAACCTTATCATAATTTTATACAGCTATCTTATCCAGCTAGTCAAATCAAATGCAATTTCTAATACCGCTTATAATTTATGATGCGTTTGCCGACATGGCCACCCCAAACCATACACAACTAAACATTCATGAATAGTCATTTTACTTTACCAAACTCTGTGGTAAATTTTACCCAGCTATTCACCCTAAAAACTAGAAACTTTATACACCCAACGTGCCGTTAATTAGTTTTAGAACCATTAGAACCATTAGAACCATCCGTCGTCCAAAACGAAAGCTCACTAATGTTCGACCGACGACAGGCCAACCGACTTACTTTCATCCATGCAGTGTTTGGGTATTTAAAAAAAAAATTACCCTACATCAGATTGGGTAAAATATTTCCTTCATAGTTTGGTAAATATTTGACCAACCATTACTTGTCCGAAACACTTTACCCAACTTGATAAACAAAGATCAAATATTGGCCATTTTTTTCCCCAACCCTAATTTTTCAAGTACTGTGTAGGTACATATATAATTTTTTCTTTTGATACTTTTTATTCCTAGATTTTTTGATGCAGTAGATATACTTATGCAAATGTCGAGCTTCAGAAAGAAAGTATAAAAGTGTACCGATTCTCATTATGAACATGCATTATTAAACATAAATGCTTAAAAGAAGAATAATAATACATGTATAAGCAGAAACGTACAATTCTGTATTATCTTGAGTCTATTAATGCTTAATTTTTAGGTGTTCATATTATTGGAATTTTGGCACTAATCCACTAAATAACGGCCCAATCCACTTCTTTTGAAACAACTGTACTTCGAAATCAGTATTTCATATGTACGATAATGCAATACGTGAACGGATAGTCGGGAACGCATAAGCTCATTTTAGTCAGACGTACATGATACCACATTTACTCACTAGAAGATTGAGATATGCCCAAGGTTATCTAGAACCTTACCAGGTTTCAGTTTTACAAAATACACCTCTATGGGGCTCTTAAAAGTTACGTTCACACGATGGGAGCTAAACTTTAAGTTTCGCTTGTAGTTTCAAAACTTTCAGTTAACTTGAAGTGATTTTGTAGTAGTAGCCCGTATGAACGGACTCGTGGTTTCGACACATTAAGTTTACTCGTGGTTCTAGAACCACAAGCGAGCTCGTGGTTAAGCCCTTAACCACGCACGAGCAGCGGGGGGTCCTGCGTCGAAGTCTCGGCCCATGTGAACGTAATAAAATTTAAGTTTCTCAAGCTTGTGGTTAGGAATGACCTCGCTGTTAAATTTCCGGGTCATACCCTTCATACACAGGATCTGTATGTGTACTGCACCCACAATCGGTAGTAGGGCCTATCTTGTAGTTTAAGTTCGTTGTTTAGGGCTCATGTGAACCCTCGTTGCGGTTAGGGAGTCGTGGTGTCGTTTCGAAACCACGAGTGCCGTATGGACGTACCTATAAGACTTCACTTTTTCATAAGTATTATGTGGGTCTCTATTCTTTAGGAATGAATCTCATTTCCTTATTAATATAGATATATCGACTGCTATGAGAGGCGTAGTTGTTTACATACGCTCAAGGGAACGTTACATCCTGTTATGACCCCCGAGGCTCGCCGAGGGGTCATCAGCAGGATGTAAGGTCTCCGAGAGCCTATATAAACAACTGTGCTTCGAATACTGAAGCAGTGAATATATCTTTTATATACCGAACAAAGCCAGGTAGGAGTCAAAGAATACATGTGCGACTTACTAATCATGGGGTCCTCACATTAAAAAATCATCATCAAACTGTTAATAAACTAAAAAATCGGAGATAAGTCGAGGTAGATTGCCGGTGTTCGGCGCAAGAACTTGTACTTGTACTTGTAGTTTCCCTTCCTACGATGTGTAGAGATCGGCGGCGAGCCGCGAAGTGTTCAGGTTGGTAGACGAGTTAGGGGGTTCTTTCCAGTCGTTGCTGTCGTAGGAGATGAATTTTTAAGATGTATTTTAAGCAGTGATAAGTCCGAGAGGTGGAGGAGGAGGAGGGTACTGAGGATGAGGGGAAAAGAATGGAGATGGAGAAGGTTAGATGATCATCTCCTCTGAGAACACCTAGGATGGAGGCAGGCAGGTTAAGGTTTTCAACGTGTGAAAGTAGGACCAAACGTTGCTCCAGAAGGATTGGGCAGGAAGCCAGGAAGTGAAGAGTGTCTTCTTCCTCAAGGGCACAGAGCTTGCAGGTGGAGTCGGCGCTCTTGCCAATTGTAACTAACCGATGTTGTGTTGGTTATGTTGAGGTGAGCAGGGGCAGAGAAGAGATACCGTGGGAAGCATCGAGAGGTTCCTCCAGATAAAGAGGGAAGACTTTTTCTCGATGCCTTCTCTGACTTCCTCCATCTGTGCATCCCAGGCTGTTCTATTACAGATTGCCTTCCATTTGCTGTATGTGAATTCATCAGTGGCGAATGAGGAGAGTTGTACTAATTTGGACCAGGCGGAGATTGTTGGAGTTTGGGTAGTGAGGGCATGCAGAAATGTCTGGAACTCGAATCTGCAGTGGTCTGAGTTGAGGAGTTGTCCAATGAGGAGAAGGGTGTTTAGTTCGATCACTCTCGAGCGGGGTAGAAGATCAGTAAGGAGGAAGACTGCTTCATTTGGGGCACTTCTCAGGAGACCAAGGATCTTTTTGAGGAGTGTGTGTTGGGCAGAGTCGAGTTTCTTGATAGAGGATGTGGAGAGATTCAGTAACTGGGCGCCGTAAGTCATGCGAGGCAGACAGAATGTTTTCCATAGTTAGGCAATAGTGTGGGGAAGGAATAGGTTGTTGTGCAAGTTGCTGCCAATGATGGAGACTAGGGTGTTGCATCCTTTTGTGGTGATTTCGTGAGTATGGTCAAATGGAATGGACGACTTGATGATTCCAAGGTGGGGGTGATGGGTGACCTCCTTGATTTCTTCTCCACAGATGTGGAACGAGGAATCGGTGTGTTTGGCATGCAGACTTGGGATTGAAGACGAGGAGGGCGCTTTTGGAGGGGTTGATTGTGTATTCCCAGTTGGTGGCGTATGCTTCAGTCAAGTCCAGCATGGCCTGAAGGTCTTCTGGGGAGTTTGCGAGGAGAGCGACATCGTATACCAGGATGATTACTCCTGCATAGCGGTTCTGGAAGTGGCAGCCGAGTCCCCTAACACGCAGCGACTTGATAAGGCCATGCATCTATGAAGACGTTATAGAAGTTAGTATGCCTCCTGGTCTAACGCCCCGGTTTAGTGGGAGAGGGGAACTGATGGAGCTTTTTAACAATATGTGGCTTAAAGTAAAATAAATCTAGCATTGCTAGATTAGCAACCAAATCGCACTGCGATTATGGTATCCGCGCTCACGCAAAGTAAGTTTTCTACACGCAAACCAATGGGGATCGCAGCAAAATTTAACTATGCCCATAGTTCATTTTTGCGGGCATGGTTAAAAACACGACTTCACTTTCCAACAATAAGATGACAGGATTAGGAAAGATTAGTAACCTTACTTTAAGAATCTTTCCAAATCCTGTCATCTGATTGGTTGAAAGCATGGATGTCGATCTCGGGGGGGGGGGGGGGGGGATGTATGTATTTATAAAAAAAAATTAGGTGGGGGATGGCCTCCGTTATCGTCCCCCCCCCCCAAATATTTTTGGATAAGAAGAATTATGATACCTTAAAGGAGAATGAAACTCAACGAACATTAGCTGATAATCAAGTGGAAAATTGGTAGCCTATTCGAAATATCTTGAAAATACTCCTATTTGATTACTTAATAAGGAGAACAATCTCTCTAAATTTTGCAGATTCCTTGCCAGATATTATCCCATGGGGGCTGCCATTTTGAAAAACTGTGATGTCATATGAGTACATGTCCACTTACCTGTATATAATGGATATGATGTTGCATATTGAATAGCTATTGTACAACTAAAGCCACAATGCAAAATGGCAGCCATCTTGGTACCCCCATTGTCTCGCACAGGTGATATCTAAGAGCAGTTGTAGGTCTTTGTCACTTTTTTGTAGAATTGACAAACCTTTGTCTGACCAAACAACTTGTGCATGTTAAATCCTGCTTAACAAAAGAAACAGCTGAACCAAATATCTTGATACAAATAGTATCTTCATTTGAATGTACATGACTACAAAAATGCTTTACATGTATTATGGGAAAATCCAGTGTCATGCATTCCACAGGTGATCATGAGTGTTATTATAGCTAGTGTATAGGTCAGTGGGTATCTCATAAATATAACTGCTCTGACATTACTTTGTAAAGAAAATGGCAGCCCCCATGGGATAATGTCTAACAAGGAAACTGCAACTTTTTGAGACACTGTTATCTTTCTTCAATAATCAAACATGAGTAATTTCAAGATATTTGTAAAAGGCTGACAATTATCTACATGATTGTAGGTTAATGTTTGTTACCTTTCATTCCCCTTTAATAATTATTCAAACTCATTATGTTTGATCTTAAAATATCATCACATTCTTCAATGATTAGAATTAAAGAAATGAGAAATTCCATAATTTCAATGGGAAAATATCGAAGAAAATTCGTTCGCTCGCATTGTTATTCTCAATTGAGGGGTTCCGTCCATTGGCGTAGATCCGTGCATTCCTTCTTTTCATTAAAAAACCACTTTGGGATGCTCAGATGACAGATTTTTGAAAAAGTGCCTGGTGTGGGAGGGGGATACACCCCCCCCCCCCCCACCTCCCTCGCTCGGTCGCTTTGTATATCTCAAAAACTCAAATTAAGAAAACTCATAATCCTTCCGGACTATGCGCCCCAAATCTGCATTGTAAGTGCACTAGAAATCTAGTTTTTGAACGTTTGAAATGCAAATATTTTCCGAAGCTCGGTCGTTTTGCTCCCTTGCATTATTATTTTCCTTCAGGATCTCGTAATTTCGCGCCCAAAGTAGGCCTATATAGTTCTTAAATACCTTAAAGGGTTCAACATTTGAAAAAAATAAAGATGTAATTGCTTTTCTCGCTATATCATGTAAGTTTCATAATGACTCCTGCTAAATATTGCGCCCCCAATATAGGATAAAGTGTATAAAATAGCATTTGCAAAGGTTCTCAACTTTAGGTAGACTTGCTGAATTCCTCCACTCTTTCTCAAGCCTATTTAGTGTTTTCGTTAGTTTTGCTCCCGTTGTAGAAGTGAGTGAATAGGAAACCGTTTAGCAATGTATAAAATTAAATTTCAAACTTTCCTGGGTAAAATGCACAGGAAATTGCCTTTTTTAGGGTTAAAAATTGAAAAATTTGCGGCTCGGTCGCCTTGCTCCCTCGCTAGATAAGTTTCGGCACTCGGGGGGGGGGGCGGGGGGGGGGGGGGGGGCTAACTTCATGTTTTGCCCCAGGCTCCATAATCCCTGGATACGCCACCGGCTTCGCTCCCTCGCCGGTCACCCCCCACCCCAATCGTGAACACGGATCGACACCCCTGGTTGACAGTGAATTTTTTTTTCGGATGATTGGAAAGTCACTAGAAGAAAATCGACGCTCCTGATTGGCTTAAAAAAAGAGATTAAAATCCAAAGTACAGTGAGTCGAGTCAAGCACATGCGCTGTATAGGGACAGCTATAGCTACACACAGTATATGCAATGCACAATATAGGCCTACACAGTAAATATATGCAACATGCATCCAGTCATGTATGATTAACAACCAGAGGTGACTGGGAGGTCGTTCATTCTGGGTCAAGATTTTCAAAACAAAAAGGCTTCTTGTCCCAGAAGTTATTTATAAACAAGTCATTCGCGGGCGGGGAGATCAACTGATCTGGTTTTTCCTCATTTCGACAATGATTGAACTTCATAGAACGGGGAGGGTAACATGTTTCCTAGAGAGAAAGAGAGTGGGCGGTGGTGATAAACAGAGAGACAGAGAGAACGAGGGAAGGGGAGGGTAGATTTGATAAAGAAAGACTAAGGGATAGGGGGAAGTGGAAAGTGAGATCGAAAAGGAAAGATGACAGAGAAAGAGAGCTGGGAGGGGTAGTATCATAAGAACGGCCCTAATCATGTGGATATTAAGGGATTGAAATTAAGGCAAGCAAGGGGACGGGGGCTCAGAAGAGCAGATGAAGACTGAAGATGAAGAATGAAGCAGACTCAAAAAGAGATCATTCCACAAGAGAAATAATGTAGAATATCAGATACATTTTGAAAGAAGAAGGAGATAAGGTATATAAAAGAAATGACTGATCTATTGGGGGGAAATCACACCATCAAGTTTAGGCTATTCTCATTTCGAAATATCAGTGATGTCAAACTGAGCTACCATTTTCATTTTTTGATGGGAAGGTCCTCTCTCTTCTTCTGATCTTCTAGGCCCTACTATCATTTCAACTCCCGCCCTTCGATCAGGCTGACACACACGATTTTCATAACATACTAGTAATCTGCAGACTCAAATACTACATGTGTACATGTAGTGGAGGCCTACATACACATAGCAGCAGACGCACTAAATACACACACACCGTTGCGTGCGGTACACCGTCGCTTGGTCTACCACCACTTGGTCTAATTATCAGTTAGTCGAACTGCACGTGGTCTAACTTCATTTTGTCTACAACCAGTTTTTCTACTTACCATTTCATCTTATTTCCATTTGGCCTAATAACCAATTCGTCTAATACCCAGTTAGGTTAACCCCATTTAGTCTAAAACCCATTTGGGCTAATTTTCATTTCTATTTCCAAATAGTCTAACCAGGGAACACTTCCCTGGTCTAACAGTCATTTTGTCTACAAGCCACATAGTCTAATATCCATTTGGGCTACACCTACTTTGGCTAATACCATATGGTCTACCTATCATTTGGTCCAATTCAATTTAGTCTAATAACCAGTTGGGCTACTTATCATTTAGTCTAACTGTCATATGGTCTAATGTCCAATTGGTCTAATCCCTACATTTTATATATTGATTATTTAATTTATGAAAATCAATTATTTAGTATTATTTGTTAGTTGGCCTAATTCAAACATTCATACGTCTCCTCTTGCTTTCAGAACTTAAGTAGAAGAATCTGATTTTGTATTGCACTTCAAATTATGTTTGTTGGGTTGATAATCTGTTATTCATGTTTCTTAATTTGATTTGATGATTTGATTTGATTTTATTCGTCAGGTATATTGCAATACAAACATAACCAGGTACCATGACAGGATAGCCCATGAAAGCCGAAATGGCTTATTTCCAATGGGGTCCTTATACCTAAATAACTGATTAAAAATACACTAAGAAAACACATTAGTACGGCTACAAGACTATCGTACACGTACGACAGGTAATAAGAATGTACTAAAGTAGCAAAATAAAACATAATAACATTTTTATAAAGTAGGCGAGGATTACATAAATGTGAAAACAAGACTTACTCAACGGAAAAAACTATATACAGAAAATCATAATGAAACTATCGATAATAAACGTTGGTTACATAAGTCATATAATATAGGAAAAAAACCATCTGAGCTACAAAAAGGAGAGGAGAAATATAGTTATGGAGTATACACATTTTTCAGATGATGCTTCAACACCCTTTTAAAATGTAAAAAATTCTTAACTGACTTAACATGATTTGGGAGGGAATTCCAGAAAAGAATACCGTTAAAATAAAAGGAATTTCCAATTTTACCTTTCCGCTTAGGCACTACGAAATTAAATTCACTATTTCTAGTGTCATGCCCATGAACACTTGAGGAGCGAGTAAAATTATTTGAAATATAGTGATCTGCATTAGAGTAAAAAATCTTATGTACATGGTGAATTAAAAGTTGTTGTGATCTAAGGTTTACATGAAGAAGACCAGCTGTTTCAAGTTCACTCTTCCCAATGTGTGTTCTTGGTGGTAAGGGATTGATAAATCTTACAATCTTATTTTGAATTATTTTTAACTTGTTTTGATCCACCTTGCCTAGACTGCAGTACCATGCCGCATTAGCATAATCAAATAAACATTGTATTAAGGAAAAACTTAAAATGCGTCTTGATTTTAAGTTCATGCAATTTTGATAACGATACAAGAATTTTAGACGAGCATTAGCTTTTTTGACAATACTGTCAACCAAACTTTAGCAAGAAAGATCACTAGCTATATTTAGTCCTAAATACTTCACAGAATCCTGTCTCTTAATGAGTTGATTGTTATAACTTATATTGAAATCATCAGTATACTTCAGCCTACCCCGCGAACAAAACAAAATACTTTCGGTTTTACCAATATGTAAGCTAAGCTTATTTGCTGTCATCCAATTAACACAGTTTGATAATTCTAAGCTAAGTTTTTCCCCGATCAGCTTAGGATCAGTACCAGAATATAGTAACACACTATCATCCGCATATAAAAGTAATTTACTGTCGTTGACACAGACACACATATCATTAATGTAGCACATGAAAAGAATAGGACCTAATATGCTCCCCTGGGAAACTCCACATCTTATGGGCATAGAATCGGAGAGTACATTTTGCAACGAGACAACTTGATGACGATTGGTCAAGTAAGACCTAAACCATTGCACACATGCAGAATTTAAACCCATTACTTCTAATTTACTTAACAGTATATTATGGTTAACGGTATCGAAGGCTTTTTGCAAGTCAAGAAGAACCATCCCGACAAAACGTCCTTGGGAAATTTCGTTCCTGACAAAATCTAACAGGTGAATAAGACAAGTTTCAGTGGAATAACCATTTCTAAAACCAGATTGAAATTCGTATATTATTTTGTTTTCTTGAAAGTAGTTCTCTAATTGGGCATACACACATTTCTCTAGGACCTTCGAGACTATACTTAAAACGCTAATCGGTCTATAATTGCTAACATTAGTTTTATCTTTCTTTTTATAAAGGGGTGTTACTTTTGCAATTTTCATTTCATCAGGGAAGGTGGAAGTTGAGATAGATAAGTTAATAATGTAAGTTAAAGGTTTATTCAAATATTTAGCTCCATCCTTCAAAAATCTGGCAGGTACCAAGTCAAGCCCGGTACCTTTTGATATTTTCAACTTATTTAATTCATCTAAAACA
Source organism: Heliocidaris erythrogramma (assembly GCA_025617745.1). NCBI lineage: Eukaryota > Metazoa > Echinodermata > Echinoidea > Camarodonta > Echinometridae > Heliocidaris > Heliocidaris erythrogramma. The sequence goes on along the minus strand of CM046865.1, from coordinate 221,160 downwards.
AACCTTTCTTTGACAGGAGAAAAAAGAAAACAACCTTTCGACACACCCTTAGTGTCGTATAATTTTTGTAATTTAACACTGTCCGTTCCAAATTCATTTGCCTTGCTATCTGGCAGATTACTAGCTAATTTTTCTGCCACAGTTGTGAAATAATTGTTAAATTCGTTCGCTATCCTCATATTATCATGACATAACTCCCCTTGGATATTAATAACATTCTCTTTAACATTCTTTTGTTTGTTTTTACAACCTAAATCTTTCAGATTCTTCCACAACTTTTTAGAATCATTTTTATGCTCATCAATTTGATTTTGGAAGTATTCATCTTTAGCCTGTCTCACTTTTCTTTGCACCAAATTACGTAAAAGTTTATATTTCTTTTCTAATTCTAAATTACCACAATCCTTTTTCATTCTTTTAAAAGCTATATTTCTTTGTCTTATTAAGGAAATAATTTCAGCATTCATCCACTTATCGGATCTTTGCTTAATTCTTACTTGTTTTAATGGAGCACATTTATCAACTATAGACATGAAAATATTTTTGAAAATTGACCACGCAGTATTTACTTCTTTACATTCTAATATGTCAGACCAATTGACTCGAGATAAAACATTATTAAAAACGTCTATACAATAGTTTCTCATACACCAAATATTTATATTTCTATGCTGTTTGAATACAGGTCTTATTAGCTTCCTAGAGCAGTAGGTTAAAAATGATCACTTAGGCCAATTTCAATAACACCACTTTGACAAATATTTTCTTCTTTACTGCTGATTACATGGTCTTTTAATGATGAAGTGGCCGATGTTGTTCGAGTGGGTTTAGTTATAACTTGACTCAAACCATTTAAATTCAAAATATTCTTGTATTTTTTTGATAATGAAGACTGCTGCAAAAGGCAGATATTCATGTCCCCTAAAATTATAACCTCATCATCTTTTGTAACCTCATCATCTTATTTGATATCTGATGTACCGTGTTTGTGCAAGTAGTCAATAAAAGCTAGGGGCGGTGCCAGGGTATTTTCATAGGAGGGGCAAGACGACCCACAGACCGTGGTTTCAACGAACTGGGTACCTTTTTTGGAAAAGGGGGAACTTAATTATGAAGGGTGAAGACAAGAATGGAAAATGGCGTTTTCATACGTTGCTGTACCCCAACATTGTATTTAACACACATTACATTTTAAGGATATATTTTCTAATCTTTGCATACTATGCAATTCTGCTCTACTCCTAACATGCAAGCAATTAAGCGACCAAAAATAGTATTTTCTTGTTGAGTATGCAATTATTATTATGATTATTATGATTTTTATTATTATTATTAATATTATTATTTGTTCATCTAAAACGTAAATTAACTCGCTCGTTGGCAGGGGGCCGCAATGCCTCATCCTCCCTCACCTTTCCAAGAACCTTTTTGGCACTGTGTCCCCAGCTCTTGCTAAATTCCTATTCGCACTGTGGTCATATCAAGAGCTAAATATTCTGCCATTAAGCTTCTCTGATTCTTTTGAGCTATACAAACTACTATTTTCAGGGGGGCAGGGGCGGTTGCCCCCTATGATTTTTCAAGTGCTCAAAGAGAGAGAGAGATATATATAGAGAGAGAGAGAGAGAGGGAAGAAAAACGAAAAAGTAGAAAAAGAAAGAAGAGTATGCAATTATTATTATTATTATTATTATTATTATTATTATTATCATTATTATTATTTTGTTCATCTAAAACGTATATTAACTCGCTCGTTTGGGAGGGGGCGCAATGCCGCCCCCCCCCCCCCCTCCTCACCTTTCCAAGCACCCCACAATTAGACAAACTGACATTAGACGAACTGGTAGTAGACCAAGTGACAACAAAATAAAGTAGACAAAATGGTAATTACACCAAATGGTAATTAGACGAAGTGATAATTAGCCGAAGTGGTCATTAGACCTTCTGGTTATTAGACCAAGTGAAAAAATTAGACCAAATGAAGAGTGGACCAAAAGGGTGTAGCCCGAATGAAGGTAGCCCATCTGGAAATTAATGGTTTTAGCCCAAGGGTGCATAAACCCTTGCGTGATAAAGGCAGTAAAGTATTTTGCCAGTATTTTTATGGCATCATTGAAAGTCTCACTGATGACTGGCATACAGACTCCAAATATTGTACAGACTTGAGGAAGTACCTGAAATCTGTGAAATTTTGAAGGGATCATTTCATATGCCTAGGAAAAGGATTCCACATAGATGGCTCTCAGTTCATGATGTTCTTGAAGAGGAGCTGCTTGATCCACTTACTGTGTTATACTGGGCTTGGTTACCACAGAAAGAGAAAGCAACATATAAAGACATTCTTGAGAATATCCTGGAAGGTCTTCCTCAGAAACATTTGAAACGAATTGCAACCATGGTCAAGCTGTGCAGAGACAAGAACCAAACAGAAGATGGGAAGAAACGAAAGCAACGTGTGGTTGAGAAATTGTTTTACACCAGAGATAACACATTGTTGTTTATTCACACATACCTATCGGTTCTCCCCCTCCTGAAGTCATTTATATTGACTTTTGAGCAGAAAGCTCCTATGGCACATCGGATTCATGATGAGCAGCTGACCTTGCTGACCTCCTTGAGCACCTTTATCAAGCATGAAAAGATGAAAGACATTCATGCAAAGGATCTGGCAAAGTTAGATGTTGAAAGCAAAGAGAATCACCAGCCACTGAATGAAATGCTCTTGGGGTTGAAAGCAAGAAAAATATTGTAGAGAAAACGCCAAGTACCGAATGCCATGGTGAACAAGTTTCTGCCAACTTTGCAGGAGGTTTATGTAGCCACAGCAAAGTACTTGCTTAAGAAGCTTACCATCACAAACCCACTGCTAAGGAGACTTGGGTCTATAGACCCTGCAGTTCTACACTTAAGACACAGTGCTACCGCATCTCTTCTGAGCATTTTCCTAATATCATCGAAGATGATGAGCATGATCAATATGTCCAAGAAGTTCTAAGGATCACATGTGATCCTACTCTTCCGCCAGCAAGTGCCAATGGAGTTGCTGTACGGCTTGATCATTGGTGGGCACCTGTTCTGATGTCTTACCCAGTTCCTGGGAAGGTTATCAAAGCATGTCTCTCTGTCATAACATCTCCAATTGTGGAACAAAAACTTCTCTGCCATGAACAATCTGATAGATTCAAACTCTAATCGCATGCACATAGAGATTTTCAGTGCAATTCAGACTGTGAAATACAATATAAGAGCACACAGCACAACTAGCATTAAAATGTTCCATAGAGTTTTCTGTATTCACCAGTTGACCGTGCTCTTTGCTTTCACATGAAAACAGCTTCAGTACGGAAGAAGAAAGAAGAGCAGCAAAAGGCAGAGACTAAGAACGCAAAACAGAAATCAGGAAGTGTGAAGAAAACTAAAATATCAGTACATCAGCTCAAAGCATGCATTATTAGGAAGAGGAAGGCAGTAAATGTAGTGAGCAAAGAGCAAAGAACAAAGTCAAAGAAATCAACATGAGAAAGTAGAGAAACCCCAACATCCAGTTCCACAGCAAAGCAGATCCAGGCAAAGAAGAGGAAGGCCATAGAAACTGTACACACACAGTGCAAGAAGAAAAAGGCAAACTAGTTGCAGTAGAGTATGGAGTTTTGGAGTAAGTAGTTTTACATCAGGAAAAGCGTCAATTGGTGGCTTTCTGGCAGCTCTGATTGAGAAAAAGCTCCCAGACCCCCCGGTAGGGGCGTTGCCCCTGATAATTTTTCTACTTTTTTAAGCAGTCCTTGTGGCATCCCTGAAATTGGTTACGGTATTACCACGCTACAATACAGTGGTATTACCATGGTACCAAGGTAATAACCATGGTACAGGACCACAGTAATACCGTGGTAGTCACATACCATGGCATGGTACTGTACCATGGTTGTACCGTATCATGGTATGGAACGGTGGAAATACCGTGGTAATACCATGGTAATTCCGTATCATGGTATGGTACCATGACAATACCATTGTCAAAAAAAAAACATGGTTCCCATGGTACGGTAAAACCATGTTTTTACAATAGATAAGGTATGGTAAAACCATTGTTTTACTATGGTAAATTGGAACGGACATACCATGATTTTACCGTGGTTTAACCACGGTGAAACCATTGGTTTACACCAAAACCGCTGTATAACCATTGCTTTTTACAACCAAAACCACGGTATAACAATCAAAGCCACAGTATGACCATGGTTTTACAACCAAATCCACGGTGGAACCATGGATTTAGAACCAAAACCACGGTATAACCATTGTTTTACAGCCAAAATTATGGTAAAACCATGGTTTAACAATGGTTTTTTAACCATGATAAAACCGTGGATTAACCACGGCTATAACCATTTCTACAATCCAATCTCTTAGACCAGTGAAAACCAGTAAAACCAGTTTAACTATTTGTTACTTACAAGATATGAAACTCTTGTACTGGTATGTCTGCAATACTTCCAAAGTGCAATGGAATTTTAAAAACTTTGCATATTTTGAAGTATGAGTGTGTAATGTGTAATTGGGTTTTACATACGTGTATCAATCAGATATGATTATTTACGTCTGGGACCGACCTTTAACGTCACCATCCAAAAGACGTAACTCAGTCTCGAACCTGGGTCCGCTGAATCAGTTTATAACTTCCACTGGTAGCTGGATTACAGGCGCACGCCACAACGCCCAGTTATGAGGGAATCGTCCATATACATGTATTGAATTAACATAATTTAGTTCCTGGTTAGTGTTTCCTTAATTACTGTTTAATTACCTATAATTGATACCAGTGAATGAATTGTTCTAGTAAACGTTTGTTGACCCGTCTTTGTATTTGATAAACGTTTTGGAGTACTCTAAATCATCAACAATGAAGAAATGTACTGCAAATAATAATAAATTAGATGAAAACATGAATACACAAGAACCCAGTATTTAATATGCTAATTAAGTGGTTTCTATTGGCCTCAAGTGGTATTCTACTGGTTTCCTACTGGAGCCATCGGACATAAAAGTTAATTGCGCATGGTATCGAACAGGACCAAGGCATAAGGAAACAAGATGAATGCGTCTACGTCTCCTATATGCCTCCGCCTAAATTCAGTTGATGGCTCAAACTCTTCTAGAAATATTTGAAAACAAGGCTAAAAAACAGCAATTTCATGTAATTTTATGTTAATTGACCTCTGTGACCTCTGACCTTTGACAAAATACTTGTAGTATAGGCCTATAATTAGACATTTATGTATTAAAGTTAAGGGACGTGAGGTACACCGTTTTCAACATCATAAGAGAATTCCATTTATGGTTCATAACTTCATAGCAATTCAAGTATGTTAGTGGTACTTTGTCCCTACGAAAAACAGAGGAAACAAAAATTTCCCCTTAGCAGCAACGATACTATATCGTGCGTTGCAGATTTTATGACATACACATACATATTCACCCATAACCTGGAATATTTTAGATTTGTTACTTATGTCTGATATTTACATGTATAAATTCCCCATATTTTTTCATCACTTATTTAATTCAAAATGCGATAATGGTTGTAATGTGGAGATAAAGCTATATTATTCACGTTATATGTGTAACACAATCAGAAATTTAGGTTGCACATATATTGTCCATGTTTAAATACTAAAAGACTGTGTTCTTGGTATGCACGTCGTCAAAAGGGCTCATCAAAGGAATGATCTAAAATCCCTTTTAATGATAAAATTTATGTAATTCTCTACCTCCCACAAAGTACGAAAGCAGAAAAGATATTTAATTTTTTTATTATATTTTATCGGAACCCCCGATAAATCCTGAAATCACCAAAAATTGTATATATCCCTTATTCATTGGCCGATCTCCATGAAATTTTCGGAGTATCTTCCTTTGACACCCCTTTATCATAATCTTTCAAAAAAATATTGGTCTGTTTATGTTAAACCATGATTTTCAAGGAAATTGTCATTTTTGCCGGTGAGGGCGCTATTCAGAACCATGACCGATTTTAGACCGCGCCAACGGCAGTTATAGTAGGGTATCTAAGAGGGGTATCCGTGCACCCCCCACAGGACTAAACAAAACCAACATTTTTAAATTCTTCAAAATATGCTTAAAAACATTCAAGATGTTCACAAGAAAAAAAAGTGGCCCCGAATAGGGAAAATCAAGGGGGCGTCAAGGTGGTCAAAAAATGCCCTTTTCAAATTTTGTTGAGAGGTCCTTTTGTACTACCATCACATTTTGACCTGTAACTTTCTGTATGGTCATCAGATTAGTATGAAAATTGGTAGCGTTCTTGCCAGTACTGTTCTACACATTGTGATATAAAAAATATATCCATATCAAAATGTATGTTGCCATGGCAACAGTTATCATGAATGAAAATCTAAGTAGAATAGAAGAATTTCATATTTTTTTCCAAAGAAAATTGCTTAGACATGAAAACAATCACTTCAGTATGAGTTTGATACAATATTGTGGTGTTTAATGACATTCCCATCACTCTGAAGCATACACAACATAATAAGAGGAACTCAATTATCTGTTGCCATAGTAGAATGAGTTTGATGGAATATTCATGGTGTTTAATGACATTTCCTATCACTTTGAAACATATGCAACATATATTGATAAAAGGAACTCAATTGCATTTTGGCATAGTAATATGTTATGCGTATTACAAACCTACTGTTTTCGCGTATTTTTCAAGATTTCGCGGTCTTTATGCATTAAGAATACGGACAGCTTCATTTTAACTCGCAACCCTGTTTTGTGATAATCTGATTATAATATAGCTTGATGTTGATGTGTGTACCGATATGTCACTCATTTTGACACATGTCATACACTCCAAATTTTATTAACGAAACTTAGAAATTCTTTTTGCCCAATTGATCGTGGGCCCGGCAGTCACTGTGCAGCGCCAGATCGACGTTGCTCTATCCTTTCAATGGTTGAACGCCAAACAAGGTAGCAGCAACTCCCATCTTTTAACGTCTTTTTGGTTTGACGCGGCCGAGGTTCGAACCCGCGACCTCCCGATTGTGAGGCGGACGCTCTACTGACTGAGCCAACACATCGGTATTAACATAGAAAATGAACTGCACTGGCCGGGAAACGAACCCGGGCCACCAGCGTGGCAGGCGAGAATTCTACCACTGAACCACCAGTGCTCCACTAGTTATAAACAAGTTATAATATCTGTTGTCATGACAACCATTGTTATAACTGGTAAATTCACCCCCCCCTTTTTTTTTTGCGTTTAGAATTACCAAGGACGTATTACGGTATCTAAGAGGGGTATCCGTGCACCCCCATGACTAAACGAAACCGACTGTTTTAACTTCTTCATAGTATGCTTAAAACATCAAGATGTTAACAAGAAAAAAAGTGGCCCCTCTTAGGGAAAATGAAGGGGGCGTCAAGATGGTTAAAAAAATGCCCTTTTCAAATCTTGTTGAGAGGTCCTTTGGTACTACCGTCACATTTTGACCTGTAACTTTCTGTATGGTCATCAGATTGGTATGAAACTTGGTAGCATTCTTGCCAGTACTGTTCTACACATTTTGATATAAAGAAAATATATCCATGTCAAAATGTATATTGTCATGGCAACAGTTATCATGAATGAAAATCTAAGTAGAATAGAAGAATTTCATATTTTTTTCCAAAGAAAATTGCTTAGACATGAAAACAATCACTTCAGTATGAGTTTGATACAATATTGTGGTGTTTAATGACATTCCCATCACTCTGAAGCATACACAACATAATAAGAGGAACTCAATTATCTGTTGCCATAGTAGCATGTTATGCGTATTACAAACCTCATGTTTTCGCATATTTTTTTTCCAGATTTCTCAGTTTTACACAGTAAGCATAATGAACTTCCTAATTTTAACTTGCAATTCTATGATAATCGACTATAAGAAAAAAGATGACGATGTTTGCATCACTATGTCACACAATTTGATAATATGAGAATTTCTGTTGCCATGGCAACTGCTGGTAAATACAATACAATACCAGACCATACCACACCATGCAAACATATTAGTTTTCTAACATATTTTAAGGAACCCGTGCTAAATGTTTTAGCACTAATTTTGTCTAGCTGATGTGTGATACATGGAGGTATAAGTGACAACACATCTGTTATTTTTATTTTTTTTCTCTTTTAAAGAAACACACTCACACACGTGTTATATGCCCAAATACCACTTATCTAATGTACGATATAAAAGAGCAATTAATTATCTTTTTTTTTCCTTTTTCCCTCTCTCTCTCTCTCTTTTATAATTATTTGCTTGTCATAAATCAATGTCCCCTAACTTTTGAAAAGAGATTTATTAACATGTACCATCACCCCATCCTGACTCCCAGTCAGGATGGGGTGATGGGATATGTTGTAGGGGAGGTGAGATACATGTAGGTTAGGACTTTGTTGGGTGGATGGGATAATTAAGGGTAAAGAGGACATTACCCCCCTCCCCTCTCTCTCCCCCTCTCTCTCCCCCTCTCTCTCTCTCGCTTCATATGACAATTCATATGCATTGGTCTCTACATTGGTCTCTATCAATGTAGTAAAAAAAATATCCTTTTTTATTATACAGACTAATAAGAAGATTACATGAAAATGAGGAGATAGATTTTGTATCATCCTGGCTAACATGTATTGAAAACATATTGAATAATGCAGGATTCACTAATGTGTGGCTTTCTCAGGGCAATGGATTTAATACCGATTGGATTTTAGGTGCATTACGTTTGAGACTAGCTGATATGTTTAAACAGGAATGGCGAGCAGCAACCTGGTCGAATCGGGTGTGCCTTAATTATAGGATTTTTAAACTTGAGCTAGAGTTTGAAAAATATTTGTGTCTCTTGAATAGCGCAGATGCAACACTATTATGTAAATTTAGATGTCGAACACATAGATTACCAGTTAATAACAGTCGTTTCAACTCTGATTTGTTAAATGAAAGTCTATGCACACTCTGTACATCATTAGATATTGGTGATGAATATCACTATTTGTTGTTTGCCCATTTTTATTAATGACAGAAAACTGTACTTGTCTGATTTTAATATACATAGACCAAATACAACAGTAATGGCGGAAATTCTTCTTACAAAAAATGCTTGCCATCTTAAAACGCTTGTTAAATTTGTTTTATTGTTTAATTATTATGCAGCAATTTACATGTAAATCAAAAGATGGAGATGTTGATGTTGTAAGTGACAATCAAAGTCAGGTAGTTACACGTAGTGGTAGAATCGTTAACAACCCTATACGTCTAGTACTTTAGTTGTATTTACACTGTATATATATATATATAAGCGTGAGAGATATAAATAAGACGGGACGTAGCTCTCGGTTAACCTCGATTTTAATTCCAAGCTTTCGGCCTCATTTGGCCTTCTTCAGGGTCTACCAAGACAAATCAAAATTAAATGAAAACAAAATGAATATAGCATGACAATGCGAACATAAATAATGTTGAAATATACATAAGATATATATGTACCCGCTTCACTTAACGCCATCCGGCGCAATCGCATTATAATAGACACAAGATATAAGTGACAGTATGTGATGATATGGTGTGCCACAGATATTAAATGCATGTCACATATAGAAAGTAAGTAAGATATCTATTTTATATTTTATATCTACGAAATAGGATACAAGGTAATATAGTCACATCAATGCATGTGCATAAAGTGAACATAATAAGTCAACATAATTTCAAACAAAAGTTATGAGACTCCATCAAGTGAATTAATTAGCAATCTGAAATGGATGCCAATTGAGAAACGATTTGAATTTCAGCGTGTTACTATGATGTTCAAGTGTACACACAATTTGGCACCATCCTATTTACAAGAAAGTTTAGTTAAAGTAAGTGACATTCATCAGTATCATACGAGGCAGGCAGATGAAGGTTTACTTTCTGTGCCAAAGTATAAAACAGAATGCTTTAAACATAGCCCCCTCGTATCTTCAATTATAGCATGGAATCAGTTGGACAGATCACTAAAAATGGCAAGCTCTGTGAACACTTTTAAATATATGTTCAAAAGATCTTGCAAAATCTGTTCGCAATAAGAAATTTTATGAGTCATTCCTTATCGCAAAGGATTGGTTTGGTTCGTTTACATAACAGCATGGTAAATGAGTCATATTCATTCTTATTGCTAGAAAATTTCACTTGATGCTATTTTATATTTGTCTTCATCAGTAATATGTCATTTTTTGTTGCCCTGATTTGGAAAATATGTTTGATGGTTTGTTTCTTTGCCCAAAAATGTACGATGACATAATGCTTTTCAAAATGTATGAATGATTTCATATCATTTATAATCAATAAATAATTTGCATTTTATTGTTTCATAAGAGACACTGTACAGTCGATTGTTATACTATATTACATGCAATCATTGTGTAATCTTTGAATAAGTATACTACCCTATAATATGTTTTGTAAATATGTATATAACAATTTTGTTTCTATACTGAGCTAAAGTAGTCTTTATACTTCTTGTATGTACTTTCAAAATTATACAATGCCATTTCAAAATAACCCATATATAAATGGTTATTTTTCAACAGATTTTTGAAAATATCACCGTCTATACATTATGAATTAAGATGACAGGAATGTGGAACAATTTCAACATTTTCGTAAAACCAATTTTGATTACGAGGATACCATATTCTTTGTATATACATGTATATATATATATTTATGTTTGTTCTTATTTTTTTTTGGTTATGAGTTTATTTTCATGATTTTGTTGGCTATTATTGTTACTTACTATTGCTATCAGGGCCTCATGGAAGACCACCAATATTGGTGATAATGAGTCACCCTGTATAAATATCAGAAATAAATAAATAAATAAATAAATAGTCATTAAACAGCATAACGGTGACATAATGCGTGCATATATACACATACACACATACATACATACATACATACAAATGTATATACATATGTATATACATACATATACACATACATACAACATATAGTCATTAAATTGTATAATGGTGACATTATAAGTACATAATTATATACACATACATACATGCACATGTATACATACATGAAGAGTTCTTTCGCAAAAACCAATAAACGGCATCAGTGAAAATATATATATATATATTTCTTGTTGTTTTTGTTTTTTTAATGTTTCGTTGAGAAATGTTGTTTAATATGTAAACTATATACCCATGTACAAGTATTCAATATACCATTTATATTATTGTAAATATGTTGTGCTTTCATACCCCGAGTGGGGTCGATAGAGTGAATAAAATCTCATCTTATCTTATCTTATCTTATCTCTCTACCACCTTCCCTTATCCCGAATTCTATCATTTCTCAAATTTGGACTTGTTGCTATTACCCATTGACCTGAAGAATAAGTAGCCAACATCTATGACATTCCTTTTTTCAATTAAGTGATTGATAGCTGAATGTTGATTGAGAAATGTCGATCATTTGAGAAATGATAGAATTCGGGGTAAGGGAAGGTGGTAGAGACCAATGCATATGAATTGTCAAGATATGCACCAGCACACCCAGGAAGCGAGAGAAAGAGAGGGGGGGGGAAGAGGGGAGGGGGTAATGTCCTCTTTACCCTTAATTATCCCATACACCCAACAAATTCCTAACCTATCTCACCTCCCGTACAACATATACCATCACCCCATCCTGACTGGGAGTCAGGATGAGGTGATGGTACATGTTAATAAATCTTTTTTCAAAAGTTAGAGGACACTGATTTATGACAAGCAAAGAATTATAAAAGAGAGAGAGAGAGGGAAAAAGAAAAAAAAAGATACTTAATTGCTCTTTTATATCGTACATTAGATAAATGGTGTGGCTTAACTATAGAATACCCTACCACAACGACCAACACATAGGGTTTATATAGGGTTAGGGTTGTGGTTAGGGTTATGTTTAAACTTAAAGTTAGGATTATGGTTAGAATTACTATTTACGGTAGCTAAAAAACTTAAGTCTTTGGATTCAGCTTCATTAGAGAAGCGTTGGTCAACTAATGGACATGTGGTCAACTTTTGTGGTGGGGTATTCTATAGTTGTTCCAATGGTGTTTGGGCATATAACACGGGTGTGAGTGTGTTTCTTTAAAAGAGAAAAAAAAATTAAAAATAACAGATGTGTTGTCACTTATACCTCCATGTATCACACATCAGCTAGACAAAATTAGTGCTAAAACATTTAGCACGGGTTCCTTAAAATATGTTAGAAAACGAATATGTTTGCATGGTATGGTATGGTCTGGTATTGTATTGTATTACCAGCAGTTGCCATGGCAACAGAAATTCTAATATGTATCAAATTGTGTGACATAGTGATGCAAACATCGTCATCTTTTTTTTTTCTTATAGTCGATTATCATGGAATTGCAGGTTAAAATTAGGAAGTTCATTATGCTTACTGTGTAAAACTGAGAAATCTGGAAAAAAAAAAAAGAGGTTTCTAATGCGCATAACATGCTACTATGGCAACAGATAATTGAGTTCCTCTTAATATGTTGTGTATGCTTCAGAGTGATAGGAATGTCATTAAACACCACGAATATTGTATCAAACTCATACTGAAGTGATTGTTTTCATGTCTACGAAATTTTCTTTGAAAAAAATATGAAATTCTTCTATTCTAGTTAGATTTGCATTCATGATAACTGTTGCCATGGCAACACACATTTTGACATGGATATATTTTGTTATATCAAAATGTGTAAAACAGTACTGGCAAGAATGCTACCAATTTTCATACCAATCTGATGACCATACAGAAAGTTACAGGTCAAAATGTGACGGTAGTACAAAAGGACCTCTGAACAAAATTTGAAAAGGGCATTTTTTGACCATCTTGATGCCCCCTTGATTTTTCCTAAGAGGGGCCACTTTTTTTTTCTTGTTAACATCTTGATGTTTTAAGCATACTATGAAGAAGTTAAAACAGTCAGTTTTGTTTAGTCATGGGGGTGCACGGATACCCCTCTTAGATACCCTAATACGTCCTTTTTGGTAATTCTAAACGCAAAAAGGGGGTGAGTTTACCAGTTATAACAATGGTCATGACAACAGATATTATAACATGTGTCAAAATGAGTGACATATCGGTACAAACATAAACATCAAGCTTTATTATAATCAGATTATCACAAAACAGGGTTGCAGGTTAAAATTAAGCTGTCCGTATTCTTAATGCATAAAGACTGCGAAATCTTGAAAAATACGCGAAAACAATAGGTTTGTAATACGCATAACATATCACTATGCCAATATGCAACTGAGTTCCTTTTATCAATATATGTTGTATATGTTTCAAAGTGATAGGAAATGTCATTGAACACCGTGAATATTGCATCAAACTCATACTGAAGTGATTGTTTTCATGTCTAAGCAATTTTCTTTGAAAAAAATATGAAATTCTTCTATTCTAGTTAGATTTTCATTCATGATAACCGTTGCCATGGCAACATACATTTTGATATGGATATATTTTTTATATCAAAATGTGTAGAACAGTACTGGCAAGAACGCTACCAATTTTCATACTAATCTGATGACCATACAGAAAGTTACAGGTCAAAATGTGACGGAAGTACAAAAGGACCTCTCAACAAAATTTGAAAAGGGCATTTTTTGACCACCTTGACGCCCCCTTGATTTTCCATATTCGGGGCCACTTTTTTTTCTTGTTAACATCTTGAATGTTTTTAAGTATATTATGAAGAAGTTAAAAAAGTTGGTTTTGTTTAGTCCTGTGGGGGGTGCACGGATACCCCTCTTAGATACCCTACTATTATCTTCTTCTGAATGTCCACTGATTCGAATAGAACACATATTTTCAAAATCAATGACCCTTGCCAAAACTATACAATACATTTAAAGTTAAAAAAATATTAGAACGTATCCAGATAAGTTTTAATATTTTAAACGGTACACGGAAAATAACATGTTGTGAGAGCAGACAACTTTATTAAATTTATTGATCAGAATGAGATTTAAAACCTTCATTGACAAGTTTAGAGGTATTATTGACAATTTCATAAATCCTGCTGGAATTTCAGATGCTACTCGCCCTGTGGAAATAAACACAAAAAGTACAATATTTTTGACACTGGTTAGACCTCTGTCGTGAAATGTTGCTATTAAAATCCAGTGCACTTCGATTCTGATTACAAAAATGTGGAAACAACATTACTACAGAGAATATGGAATAACAAGGAAACTACACCACCATGGGATGAGGTGTAGAAAGCGTGTACATGCATATGACCGCTAGTACAGTGCAATTTATGCATGTATTCATAATATGATGCTACTGCAGTCGCATTGATACCATCCATTATCTATTTTATACAATCGTACCATGATATAACCATGGATAATGTTGGAAGACCATGCATGTGGTTGTAACAGACACTATGGTAATACTATGGTTGTACCATGGAAACATGGCAGTCGCATATGATATCCATATATTACCACGATAAAACCATGCAGACAATTGTATACCATGGTAATACCATGGTATAACCACACAAACTATGGCATCATAATGGGAGTACCATGCATACTATGGTAGTATCATGGTAAAACCTCACATACTATGGTATTACCATGGAAGGACCATACAAACCATGGCAGTACCATTGTAAAATCGCTGATAATATATGGTAATTACCACGGTAGAACCATAAACACATGGTATACTACAATGGTATCTATGGTAATACCATGGTACCAGCAAAGTAGGTGAACGTTTACAATGGTACTACCATGGTAATACTATTGTAACTGCAGTATTACCATGGTAGTACCACAGCTACCATGGTAATACTATGGTAACTGTGGTAATACCATGGTTTATTTTTGTATTTTTTTTTGCTGCTCTTTCTCTACACGCATATCCCACACAGAGCGCGACTTTGTGTGTATAAGTAATTAATTCAGAACACAACAATTGCCATTGTCTTTTGTAGCTGTCGTTTCTCCAAACCTTTTGCGGTCCAGTGTCATTAATGATTCATGACTCTGGGTGAAGAAGGTGTTCTGGAATTTCAACTGCAACACACTATGGCAATTGTGCTCTGAACCATGGCAGTACCATTGTAAAATCGCTGATAATATATGGTAATTACCATGGTAGAACCATAAACACATGGTATACTACAATGGTATCTATGGTAATACCATGGTACCAGCAAAGTAGGTCAACGTTTACAATGGTACTACCATGGTAATACTATTGTAACTGCAGTATTACGATGGTAGTACCATAGCTACCATGGTAATACTATGGTAACTGTGGTAATACCATGGTTTATTTTTGTAAGGGATAGGGTCAAAGGTCATATTTTAGTGGATATCTTGTGTGCGCTCTGAGATCTCATTTCTTGACAGATTTCTTTCGAATTTTGCATTATACTCTAATCTACACACATTGTTTCGGTGATGCTGGTCCTAGTGTCGACAATAGTCCGGGCCACTGGCGGCAATCTCTACGCCATCATTTTGTTTGAGGGAGGGGAGGGGGAGGTTCTTTGTCCCTCCTTCGAATTGCTGCCAGTGCCGCGGGATACATTTCGCATTGCGCGGCAATGGACATTTCTATTTTTTTTTTCACAAATAATTTTCATTATTATGCAGACTTAAAAGGAAAAATACAAACCAATTCCTTCTAAGTCATTATATGGTTTTCTGCACAACAGTATGAGCATCTCTTATTTCTCACTAAAATCAAAATTAATAAATTCAATGATTCTAAATTATAAAAACCTTAAAGGGAAATCCAACCTTATTTTTTTCTATTGATGTTATATGAAACGTAACTTGCTGGTTAATTTGATACCAAATGTAGCAGAATTGGAGAGCTATGAAGAAAATTATAGATTGATGATCCACCAAACACGTCTTTCGCCCGTCGTCTGCTGCACAAGCATGGGGGCCGCAATTTTCTATGTTTGCAGTGGACTTAGTCCACGAATGACGTATCTGTGGACTATTCCTAGCCTAGATTCTTTTTTTTTTTTTTTTATTTGGTTTATTCCCCTATGCTGCTCTTTCTCTACACGCATATCCCACACAGAGCGCGACTCTGTGTGTATAAGTAATTAATTCAGAACACAACAATTGCAATTGTCTTTTGCAGCTGTCGTTTCTCCAAACCTTTTGCGGTCCAGTGTCATTAATGATTCATGACTCTGGGTTAAGAAGGTGTTCTGGAATTTCAACTGCAACACACAATGGCAATTGTGCTCTGAATTAATTACTGGTTTGTGGCCTCGCTTTCTGAAAAAGTGAACAATATAATTTAATATTCAGAGCAATATTTAAAGAACAAGTATTCAGAGAAACATAATAGAACTTGCCCCCAAATTTTTTTTGTGTCTCCGTATCGCGCGATCCGAACAATAAGAGTCCTTTGCAATTCCACCCAATTTTGGGGATTGCTCGATTACTGGAGAGTGAGGGTACATCACATGAATACATACATTACATTATATTATAGCACCACATGAAACTGACAGAATTACAATAGTAGTGAAGGGAGCAGCGAGTGAAGCAGCGATTGCGTTCACATTACAAAGAGTCACAAACCCGGTGGGTGGTCTACCGCAAAGCATCGATGCTTTGTCGCTGGATCCTGAGATTTACTCGCTGCCAGAATAGTTTCAAAACCTAGCTCCAACTCGCTTCTATCTCGTGACTATCTGCGTTCAGACAGCGTTTGGTCTTAAAACTATCTGGTCATGACCAAAATAGTCTCGAAACCTAGACAGCATCGATGCTATCGCTCTACTCGCTGCCAGAATAGTTTCGAAACCTAGCTCCAACTGGCTTCTATCTCGTGACTATCTGCGTTCAGACAGCGTTTGGTCTTAAAACTATCTCGTCATGACCAAAATAGTCTCGAAACCTAGATAGCATCGATGCTATCGCTCTACGTGTGAACGTACCTATTGTAAGGAAATAACATATACAACAGCTTTGGCTACTCTCGTGGAAATAAATACAATGTGAAAAGAAATGAGAGAATAATGGTTGCGTAACTTAAATCAAAGTTCCCCAGAGCTGTCCTCCCTTTTTGAAATTTTTCGCAAAGGCTGAAAAAATGTCTCCGCCGGGGATCGAACCCTGGTCGTTGGCTTATAACGCCAATGCCTTAACCACTAGACCACGGGGACGGGTCAATGGTTTCGGCGACACCAGATTCAATTGACCGTCAGATTGACAAATCTTCAACCTTATTAATTAATTCCTTTGTCAGGGGCCGGTGAGTTTTGAAGGGAAAGTTTTTGAAGGGAAAGTCTTTTTTCAAACACGAATTAGGACCACTATATACTCGTCCGACTTTCACTGACACCACTTCAACTAAGATATGCTTAAGCACTATACCTGTCATGCTTGTACTTATTGATGTACATGTACGCTACTGACATTTATATTCATAATTGATTGGTGCATCTTAAGAAATGAAACAGTGGGAAAATTTCATGCAACCTCAGTTAATAAACGCTCAAACAATAAACTATCATTGGTTCATGTAAATATAAGAAGTTTAAGTTGTAATTTTGAGGCTTTGTCCTTATTTTTAAGTTCTTTAAATGTACAAATATCAGCAATTGGCATTACAGAAACATGGCTTTCACAAAATTCACCTCAATCTCTGTTTAATCTAGACAATTATGAATTTGTAAATAACCATCGTAGCAGTAGAAGAGGAGGTGGCACTGGTATTTTTGTAAGATCTGACATTGCTTTTCAACGACGTTTAGATCTAGATTTAAATTCCTTTTATATAGAAAGTACTTTTATTGAAATAGAGTGTAAAAAATCTAAACTTGTAATTGGCGTCATCTACAGGCCACCAGACCAGCCACTTGAACAGTTTTACGATTCCCTTTGCAATATTTTTCAGTGTGTTAATAATGAAAAGAAAATATTATATTTGATGGGAGATTTTAATATAAATCTTCTTAAAGTGGGTAAAGTGCAATTCGTTAATGAATTTTTAGACATTTTAATGTTAAATTCCATGTTTCCTCTCGTGCAATACCCAACTCGTGTCAATGAACATTCAGTTTCGTTGATAGATAACATAATTTCAAATGACTCTTGCCATATCCTAGCAGGTGTTATCCTCTCTGAAATAAGTGATCACTTTCCTGTATATTGTATATGTGATAATGATATAGTTGATCATAACAATATTATGTATGACAGAAGAAGTTTTAATGGAAATAATGTTAATAGATTTGTTTGTTTGCTGGAACTACAACAATGGTATCTCAGTGATGATGTTGATAGTAGTTATAATGACTTTTAAAGAAATTTTTTAGATGCTTATAATATATGTTTTCCAATTGATTGTATATGTTTTAAAAATAGACGTAAAAACAAACCTTGGTTCACATATGATATTCGTAAATTAAGTAAGAAGAAAAATAGATTATATAAATCATATCTAAAAAATCCAACGGTGTATAGAAAGAGTGTTTATAAGAAATGTCGAAACAAAGTTAATACTATGATAAAAAGTGCTAAAAGATCATATTATGCCAATCAATTTCAGAAGAATAAAGGAAACATTAAAAAAACTCGGAATGTTATAAACTATGCTCTTGGAAAACAAAGAAAGAATACTAATATTAAAGCTATTCAATGCAATAATCAAACAATTACAAGTGATATTAAAATTGGTGATGCCTTGAATGAATACTTTGTAAATATCGGTTTTAATCTGAATCTTTCAGTTTCTTCAGGCAATACCAATTTTAAGAAATATCTCACTCAAAATGATCAGACTGCATATTTTAAACCTATTACCAGTAATGAGATAATCAGTATTGTAGATAAACTTAAATCAAATATGTGTGCAGGTTTTGATGATATAGATGTCAAAGTAATAAAAAAAATTATTCATATAATAAGTGAACACCTCAGTGCAATATTCAATCAATGTCTTGAATGTGGAGAATTTCCTACTAAATTGAAAATAGCAAGAGTCACACCAATTTTCAAAAGTGGTTCTCCGGAAATTATTCACGACTGACAAAAATTAATAACAAGAAACACAATTTTGCGATTTGTCGTGGCTTTATTGAATAATTTGCAGTGGACGCTTAGCAAGTCAAAAATCCGTATTCTGATGTCACAAACAATTATAACATATAACTGAATTATAAAATTCCAACTGGAATACTAATAAATATATGCTGATTACAGATCCCAGCCTCCCCGCATATGAAATCGGGTGAAGCCAAATTAGCTTATACCAACCTCCCCGCATATGAAATCGGGTGAAGCCAACTTAGGCTTATACCAACCTCCCCGCATGTTAAATCGGGTGAAGCAAAATAATAAACCTTATAATTATACCAACCTCCCCGCATATGAAATCGGGTGAAGCCAAATTAGCTTATACCAACCTCCCCGCATATGAAATCGGGTGAAGCCAAATTAGCTTATACCAACCTCCCCGCATATGAAATCGAGTGAAGCAAAATGAACCTTATTACATACCAACATCCCCGCATCTGAAAATCGGGTGAAGCAAAATAATAAACCTTATATACAACCTCCCCGCATATGAAATCGAGTGAAGCAAAATTAACCTTATTACATACCAACATCCCCGCATGTGATCTCGGATGAGGCCAATAAAATGACAGTTTAAATGTGACATCTTACTTTACTGTACTTTACCTGCTTTGCTAAAATAAATTGCAGCCTCCCCGCATTTAAAAACGAGTGGGGCTGAAGTACAGTTTTACAATATTGTGACAGCTTATAATTGTAAATTGGTTTTGTAATTACATTAAATTTACAAATAATGACTTTTCATAACGTGACATGTTCGATATGTCACGATAATAATCACAAGTTTTATACCATGCCTCTAAACCCGAGTAGGGGCGAAAAACCAGCTATGTTTGCTATTCTCAGCTGGAAAATTCCCCTACGGCCCACCATTCTGCATGCACGACGTCTTGAATTGTTATTATGCAGATGTGCGACCAAGCCTTCCGCTCCCGGTTTTAGATCGGTATTCACATCATCTATGCTGTACCCCTTAAACGATTGTGCCGTTTTACAATTCGGTAATGTTTCATAATGAATAGTATATTATCATAAAAATGGCATAGCTAACCACATGTTCATGTATATAATCACAATAAAACTTGAAGCTGCATTAACATTGCCTCACATAACCCACCAACCATCTATCTTTAATTATTACAGATACTGTCAAAATGGAACCAATGAATGTATGCTGTCATTATCAAGTTACCCCTTTTACATACCCTTCCATGGTTGGAGAATTAGGGGTGGTGGTGGGTATTTTGTTCACGAAACTTGCATAGTTGTCCACTGATTGAAAGCCACGTACACTGTGAATATCTCACTATATTGCATGTGCTTGTGTAACACGTCTACCGTACGCGCTCACACGCACGTTAACAAGTTAAGTCTTGTTGCAACATTCCTAACTTTTCCCGCCACCAATGTATTACAACTTTGCTTTGATGGTGCCGTGCGCGGAGCCCTGGATCACTCGTATTCATTACGGGCGCTCAATATCAAAGGCGCTATAACCCGACCTGTAATTTTGTCAGTCGATAAATAAGTCATTTTAAATCGTGAACTCTTTAAAAACTATTATTCACGACTGACAAAAATTAATAACAAGAAACACAATTTTGCGATTTGTCGTGGCTTTATTGAATAATTTGCAGTGGACGCTTAGCAAGTCAAAAATCCGTATTCTGATGTCACAAACAATTATAACATATAACTGAATTATAAAATTCCAACTGGAATACTAATAAATATATGCTGATTACAGATCCCAGCCTCCCCGCATATGAAATCGGGTGAAGCCAAATTAGCTTATACCAACCTCCCCGCATATGAAATCGGGTGAAGCCAACTTAGGCTTATACCAACCTCCCCGCATGTTAAATCGGGTGAAGCAAAATAATAAACCTTATAATTATACCAACCTCCCCGCATATGAAATCGGGTGAAGCCAAATTAGCTTATACCAACCTCCCCGCATATGAAATCGGGTGAAGCCAAATTAGCTTATACCAACCTCCCCGCATATGAAATCGAGTGAAGCAAAATGAACCTTATTACATACCAACATCCCCGCATCTGAAAATCGGGTGAAGCAAAATAATAAACCTTATATACAACCTCCCCGCATATGAAATCGAGTGAAGCAAAATTAACCTTATTACATACCAACATCCCCGCATGTGATCTCGGATGAGGCCAATAAAATGACAGTTTAAATGTGACATCTTACTTTACTGTACTTTACCTGCTTTGCTAAAATAAATTGCAGCCTCCCCGCATTTAAAAACGAGTGGGGCTGAAGTACAGTTTTACAATATTGTGACAGCTTATAATTGTAAATTGGTTTTGTAATTACATTAAATTTACAAATAATGACTTTTCATAACGGGACATGCTCGATATGATGAGAACCTTGTGTGTTTAGGCGGCCTAATTGAAAATTACCGCCAAACGAGCTTATAAAATATGCTCGGCCGCCAAAACACGTCGATTCTGACCCGTCAATTTTAGGGCTCGAAATGCAAGTTTTATCTGTTGAGCACGAGTAGTACAATAACTATTGACTAGCTTTTCTAAAATCATGCATTATGTATGATTAGACAGAGAAAATAGTATTGCCAAAAATGAGCCCTCAAGTAGCAAATCCTTAAGGGCATTCAGTAACTTAGTGGAAGCTTGATTTAATAAATTGTTGAATTTTGATATCTGTCTTGTATAATGATGTTCAGAAGGATAAATAAATACTATAGCCAGGCATAGAAAGGTTTTCAAATATATAATGCTATTATTAAGATATCTGTGACTGAATACTCCCATTTACGAAAGCGTATGGCCATACGCTTAAGTCTAACACTGAGTCAGTGGGGAAAATGAGTCTGGCATTTCCGGTCATTTGCATAAGTTTACTTTTGTGAAGCACATGGTGATTTTGAAGTGTGTTTTTTTTTTTTTTTGTTGTTGTTTTTTTTTTTTTCATGGGCTTCATTTTTTCACCATATTACATACACTGATAGCATGTAAGGCCAGACAGCTCAGATTTTGTCAAGACTCCACAAAGTTACCTAATCACTTTAAATTGATAACATATAAAGTTAAACATTGAAGATTGTCAACTTTGAAAATTGGAAAAAATTACCAAATAATCATATTTTACAGACCCGCCAACAATAAATTCAATAAAAATATATACATAGTAGCAATAACGTACATCAAACCAAATACAAGGAACGTTAAGATCCAAACAGCACACCAAACAAAACTCGGTGCTGTGAAGCGCGTTACTGTAACGCAAGCCAACTAAAGCGTTCTAATACCGCTGAGTCCAACTCTCAAATTGTTAATAAATAGATAATTTGGTCAGACATCCTCGAGCGAGTGTGCTACAATAAATTTTGCCCCGAGGCGCAGGGAAGGGCAGACAACCGCCGGAGGGCCACCAATCGGCATGCACGAGCTCTCGCGGAAAAAAGGGGGGGGGGCAATGCCACACGGCACTCGAACACAAACAGGGCAGACCCGCATCTATACAGACCAGATGGCCTCCATTTATCCACGAAAGGACTTGATTTGTATGTTTTCTTGCGACTCGAACACGTTTTTCAGCGTATCCGCCAACTGTTTTTTGGATAGGGCTTCCAAGTCATTTGTCCCGACGTGTAGAACCAACACCGTCGGTTTTTGGTTACCTGTTTTCAACAATGCGTTTACTTGGCCCAAGTGCAGGCCCCGCCTCCCCGCCCAGCGGACGACAGTCCCCATGCCCAGGTCGGTCATCCCTGTCTGCTCAGCACGGCGCTCAGCCCAGTAGACGATGGAGTCGCCTACTATCCATACGGCCGGTTCTGTTAAAACAAGACAAAGGAGAGCCTGGGAAGCTTTCTGGTTCCAAAACACGTGACAAGTTCAAAACAATCATTGTATTGTATAAATAATGTATTAATAGCATTTTTATTGCTTGTTGGTTTGCGTTTGTTAATTTAGTCATCTTTTAACTGGCTTTATTTCTTTTTCTATTTATTAAACTAGGCCGACTTGGTTATTTATACTGGCATATATGCACATCATATAATATGCTCATCGTAATGTACATGTATCTTATATATGGGCAAATATGCTGAAACCATTGCAATTCATCACTTTATAATTGATATAAGTCAGATAACTATAAAACCATGTCTAATCTTATGTACCGGCAATGTGCGACAGACGCCCATCTCCCCATATGTTGAATTTGAGCATCCGAAAAGCCCGCCATGGCGGCAATAATAGCCGCGCCTATACGAAAGGCATCCCGCTATATTCCATGCACTTCTTTACTATGGTCCCGAATTTGTATCTGGTAATTGGGGTTGCCCCATAAGAGCAAAAGAAAGCCTTTCCACTCTTTGGACGCACTTCCAAATATTATAAATTCCCGAGTTACCCTCGGGTATTAAGATTATACAGCCATTCCCTCTCTGATCGGTTTTTAAAGCATTTAGGAATAACTCTATCCTCCTTTGCGGTGTATTTCCCGCAACTCGTACATCAGACATGCAAAGCATACATTCTTGCTTATATTATGCAATCACCATAAATTCACTAATCCACAAAAATCCATAAAATACCAATAAAAATGCGGCCTTATATAGCAACACATCATAATCACTTTCGCAAATATAATTCAAGCAGGGTAATATTCAAAACAAGATTAACAAAATAATGGGATGCCTCATCTTAAGGACCGGCATCTACCCCCCTCCACTAACAGTAAAATAATAAAACTCTAAATCGCATCATTTGCTCCTACAGATTGCAAATAAAAGACTAAACCAGAAATATATATCTGGACTATAGACCCCGCATGTCCACACCAACACAAATAAACCACAAATTGCACTACCTTTTTAATATCTAAAAATATCTGCGGGTCATAATCATATACCCTGCAAAACTTTTTTAAATACTTCCAGAGCCACTGCGTAAATTATATAAATATTAATTGCCCTGGATGCCGTCAGCAGCTGCGTCTGCTCTACAGCCAGCTGCTCCTGAAATCGAGAAAATGCATCGGCTATTCCGTTATCGATCCCAGGTACATATCTCGCCTTAAACATTATATTATTACTCAAACAAATAATAACCAACTTGCATACTAAGCTCATGAGCTCAGGCATTGCGCTGATTGCTCATTAATCACTGCCACTACCGATTGGTTGTCGCAATTAAACATCACCCTCTTGTTTACAAGTTCCGCGCCCCATAACTCCAGGCCGACCCAAATGGGGAACAATTCTAAAAACGCTATCGACTTGCTAGTTGCGCCGAAACGTGCGGGCCATTTAGCCTGTGCCCATCTACCCCGGAAATAAATGCCAAATCCACTGCTAGCCGCCGCGTCGGTGAAAAATTGATTTCTTCGCTGCTGTACCAACCGGGATCCCGAAAGAAAACCTGCCCATTAAAATGAACCAAAAATTCCAGCCAGGCTTGCATGTCTGCTCGAGCGCCCTACGTTATCCTTATCATGTGGTAAGGCCTATTCGCTTCGCTTGTCAAGTCTATGAGCCTCCTCACGAATGCTCTGCACGGGGAAATCGCCTCACAAACAAAGTTGAGGCTCCCCACAATCGATTGTATACCCCTCAATGACACTTTCTCACGGTTCGATACCTCCGTCAGCTTTCCGACCAAATTTACAATTTTTTCTATAGGGACCCATATTTGCCGAGAAACAATATCAATTTCCAGACCGAGGTAAGACATTATTATGACCGGACCCTCCGTCTTTTCATGTGCAATTGGCACCCCAAATCTCTCACAAATCGCTGCAAATGACGCCATTGCATGCCTGCATTCGTTGTCATTTGATTTGCCTGCAAAAAAAGAAATCGTCAAGATAATGTACAATGTTTCGCGACTCTGCTACTTGTCGCGTACAAAATTCCAAAAAAGTAGTAAAACACTCGAACGTAGAACATGAAACTGCGCAGCCCATGGGCAAACGACGATCATAATAATAAACCCCCCACCACACACATGCCTAACAATTCAAAATCTTCCGGCCTCCTGGCAGTAGTCGAAAAGCCGATTTTATATCGGTTTTCCCCATGAGAGCACCCAGGCCTAACCGTGCTACGATTTCGACCGCCGAATCAAAAAATGAATACGTTACAGTACACCGCTCCTCTGGTATACTATCATTAACGGAATTGCCCCCTGGAGCCAAACGATGCTGAATCAAGCGAAATTCTCCCGGCAATCTTTTGGGCACCAGCCCTATAGGAGAACACCTGAAATTTTTGAACGGAGGTATTTTAAATTGGCCTACAATCCTTCCCAATTCAATTTCTTTGCGCAATTTCATTTGCAACACTGCCCTGTGATCAAATGCTGATTTTAAATTTATTGTTGTAAGTGGGAGCCACTCCCCGTCAAAATGCAATAAAAAACCAAACTTGAAACCATTAGTCAAATATTTGGCATATTCCCGATTAGGATAAGCAACATCGCATCCAATTTTACTAGAGTAGGCCTAAGCCTGAACTGAGCATCGTATTCCCGCCAACCGTAGCCGCCGAAAGCCCTTGCGGCATGCCTGATGAGATCCATGTATTTTAGTAACTCCCTACCCCGTTCAAATAATGTGCTTCTCCATGTATATAAAAGAAAAAACCAGAAAAACCGAGGTCCATTGCTCTACTGACACGATCTTTCTACTTCTTATTTATGGCTGCAGTTGAAACCCCATGCCAAATTCCAATGGCCTTATAAGTTATACTAAACATAGCATTGGGTAATCCTAACCCAGCCTCACCTCTCTCACTCACGTCCTACTTCAGTAACAACAAAGCTAACTCAATGCATTCACCCTTCCAAATCTTTTCTTTCAATGCGAGAGCTATTTCCCCACCGAGTGGGTCACACGAACTCACTAAAGGCTCGGACGCCCCAACGTTTTCGAATTCGGGACTACAGCCCATTGGGCTTGGATCGAGTAGATCTAGATCTACCTGTAATGGCCGTGTAATGGGCCGCGCATACGAAGTACTCGGTTGCGACTGGTCCGGTGGAGCCGGGGCCTGCGGTATGACTGATGGCCATGAAATAAGGCCGATATTCGGTTCACAGGACTCACCGATTTGTTGCTGCGCCCCACCAGCAGCACTAGTGCTCTCCTCCCCCGTTGATCTCCTCGGGACCGATGAAGCTCGGGGCACCGAGGCCGCCCGCGGCCTGTTCGGACGCTCAGCCCCCTCACCCGGCCCGGTATCGGGGCCTGCTAATTGTACCCGTGGTCTTCCTCGTTTCGACTTAGATTTCGCTTTTGGCATGATTCTTGCCCCTATTGCCCAATGAACATATATAGTCCCTCACTACTGGTGCCATGCGATGATTCCGATTGGTATATAACCATCCCTATTCAAAATAAAAGTTAAATTAACTGATTATTTTGTTCACGAAACTTGCATAGTTGTCCACTGATTGAAAGCCACGTACACTGTGAATATCTCACTATATTGCATGTGCTTGTGTAACACGTCTACCGTACGCGCTCACACGCACGTTAACAAGTTAAGTCTTGTTGCAACATTCCTAACTTTTCCCGCCACCAATGTATTACAACTTTGCTTTGATGGTGCCGTGCGCGGAGCCCTGGATCACTCGTATTCATTACGGGCGCTCAATATCAAAGGCGCTATAACCCGACCTGTAATTTTGTCAGTCGATAAATAAGTCATTTTAAATCGTGAACTCTTTAAAAACTATTATGTCAAATTATCGCCCCATCTCTGTCTTGCCTGTATTCTCTAAAATATTTGAAAAGTGTATATATACTCGACTTTTAAATTTTATAACAAAGTGCAATATAATGAATAGCAACCAGTATGGATTTAGAGCAGGGCACTCCACATCTTCTGCTCTAATAGATTTTATACATAAAGTGGGTAGTGCAATAGATAATGAAGAAACAATGATTGGTTTATTTCTCGACCTTACAAAAGCATTTGATACTCTTGATCATAATATACTTTTAGAAAAACTGCAAATGTATGGAATCAGGGGTACAATGTTAAATTTGTTTAAAAGCTATTTATCAAATCGAAAACAATTTGTTCGATTAAATAAAAATAAATCCCAGTTCGAGCTTATAAGATATGGAGTGCCCCAAGGTTCCATTCTTGGGCCACTTTTATTTCTCCTGTATATAAATGATATTGCCCATGCCTCAAATATTTTAAAATGTATTCTGTTTGCAGATGACACCAGCATTTTCCTATCACATAAAAACATTCAGACTCTTCAAAATAGTTTTAATAGTGAGATAGAACCAATTTTTCAATGGTTTATTTCTAATAAACTCTATATCAATGAAAGCAAAACAAATTTTATGTTTTTTACAAAAAAGAAATTCAATAAAGATTTCATAAAAGTCAAACTAGGTAATTTAGATATTCAAAGAGTCTCATCAACAAAATTTTTAGGTGTTATGATTGATGATAACCTTTCTTGGGCAAATCATGTTGATGTCATCTGTAACAAATTACTCTCTAAATTTGAAAGTCTTATATTTAAATCTTAAAGACTTACTTTTAAATCTAACAGAGACTGATATTAGTGACGAAACCTTTGGGATTTAAAATAAGTCTTTATTAAGACTTAAAATTTTAAAACCACAAAAGACTTAAAATATAAGTCTTTAAGATTTAAAATTTAAATCTTTTCAGTTTTACCTTTAAATCTTTTTAAGGTTTATTAACAGATAAATCTTTTGGAGATTTAAATTTTCAGAGGAAGTGGGACTGGAGAAAAACAACAACATAGACTCAAAATATGCAATTTATTCAGGCAAACATTAATTTATTTGATTGCAGCTCCATAACAAACACATTAAATGACATTCAAACATAATATCATAATAATTGCAAGTGTCAAATGCAGAAATAGAGACCGGTGTATGGTTGATCCCAACGAAAAGTGCATTACACGGCAATGTCGATCCGACTTATCTGTAAAACAGTAATCATCTGGCTCTCACTTTTGTGTTGCAGTTATGTGCCTTGATAGACGCTTCATATAGACGCCATCCTGTGAACTCATGATGTAGAGAACATGAAATTTTATCTATTTTGGGGGGAAAAAACCCTTATTTCTTGAAAGTAGTGGTTTAGCTGTATATACATTCAATGGGTAAAGGAAAAAACAAACAATTCAGGCATTTTTCAAATAAAAAATCATGCTTTGTACACTTTTCGCTGGAATCAACAGCTACAGCATTAGTAATCTATCAGTTACAAACATTCTACAATATTTTCCCCTAAATGCAGGTGGCACATGTATACATTACACACTATTTATTCATTTCTATTGTGCAACTCACTAACGTTGACTAATTTATAATGTGGTCATCTAGGGAGTTAGGTACTCCACACTATACTATTATAAGTTTTAAGTGAATGCGATTTGTGTTTAGCCTGCAGAGCTACTTGAGTTGCCGGCAGATATGACTACCCAATAATAACTATGTTAGATTATCCTTGCCTATTAATTAAAGGATGATTCCTGTTAAGTTAAAATCAAGAAGAAATTTTTTTTTTGCCCCTGATGCACTTTTTTGGTCAGATGCGTTCCCTATTATAAGAAATTTGGGTCCACATTGCTTGAGAATAAGTTGTTTCAGCTTTGGATGAAATGCAGCAATCAATATTTGAGAAACAGATCGAAATATGAAAAATTTGCCCTTGGGGGGTCCTCTTCTTCTTCTTTTTTTTTTTTTTTTTTTTTTGGGGGGGGGGCTACCCCCATGCCACATGGGTTCCCAATTGTTACAAATTTTGGTCTCCACTGCTTGAGAATAATTTGTGTCAGGTTTTGATGAAATGAAGCAATTAATTTTTGGAGAACATTTTTAGCCTTTTAGGGGGCTACCCCACGACCCCTTTCCAGATAGGGACCGCATTTTATCAGTTGTAAATTATCCTTGTCTCAGGATGACTCTTGTCAAATTTAGCCAAACCCAGTCAGGTGTTCTTGAGATTATTAACATATTAGGACCTCTAGGGCATTTTTGGTTACAGATGTGTGTGGAGGCGGAACTCAGTTGAAATTTTAAGGGTAAAAAAAAAAAAAAAAAAAAATCGCATTCCGCGTCAGATCTAAATTCTCACAAGCTTTGAGACATGGTATTTTTTTTTAGCCTAATACTACCACTAGGACATTATACATTCACAATAACTTTACAATGCATCCATTTCAATTAAATTTACTGCCACATTTTAGTGATATATATATTATCACAAAACAATGTGTTCAAGTGTCCCAAGAACAATGTAAACACAGCAAAAATTGGAAAAAAAAACAACACAACCAGTGTGTCAAATAAAAATATTTTTTTGTTTTAATTTTTGCATTATTTGGGCTCACTATACCGACAGAATTTTGAGAATGAGAGATCCATAGGTTTTGTCAAATGTTTTCCCCTGCATTCACGATTAGATCATAAGTATGCCCCAGAATAATATAATAATAATACGTTCCATTTATATAGCGCAGCTACTATATGAATATACTCTACTGCGCTTAATACAAAGTATCACATTATTACCCCGGCTTTAGCCGAGCTGCCATGATAGGCGCTAAAGCATTCAAGGAATTTCTTATTACCGGGTACCCATTTACTTCACCTGGGTGGAAAGTGGCAAATGTAGATGAATGTCTTGCCAAAGGACATTAGCGCTGTGGCGGGATTCGAACCGCGAACCATGTGAGCCACAGTCCGGTGACGTATCCACTAGACCACGACACCTCTATATCCTCAGAAAAATGTGAGAATCTAGGGGTCCAAGAAGTCAAATTTAAAAAAATCAGAAAGCGGGACGGACGGACAACCCAAACACATGATGCCTCTGGCTCCACCTTCGGTGGCAGAGGCATAAAAAGCACACAAAGCCGATAAAGTACACTTTCATATTAGCTGCTTTGTATCTCCATCTACACGTATATTATAATGAAATGTACTGTATTTTATCAGGAAGGTACATGGCCTAAATCTTATGGTCCAACTAACCTGAAATGTATTTTAACATGTCCAGCACATTCCAAGGATACAGTTTACCCTTGTCTGCAATGCTTAGTTTCAGATCTCTTCCATATTTCTTATGTTTGCTGCAAACTTTGCTGCAATACTAGCTGCCACCTGGGATGGCGGCAAGACCTCATAGACAAATGCAGCCATGAAAGTGTAAAACGGCATCAATGGGGGTAGCATACTCTACTTTAAAAGCCATGTGGGACTTGAATACCATATCAATGATGCTGCTGGGATTGCAATTTTGTCCACAACCTACAAGTACTGACTTGGCTTCATCTCTTCCCCCAGGCTTAACAAAAACGGCTGCTGATATATGGACTCTTTGCCCTGTACTGCAGCTTCCACATCAGTTCCAACCTGAAAAAGGATAACACAAATAAAGTTGAACAGGCGATATGCCATACAATACCACCTCCTTGAGCACAAATTGTTTTCCTGAACTGTGTAAAATAATTATGTATGAAGCATAAATTGCCTTAAAGGGGAAATCCGGACCAAAATTTACATAAATCTAAGAACAGACAAAATTTCCAGAAAAAGTGGTGAAAAAATGATGAAAATCGGTTAAGAAATAAGGAAGTTATGACATTTTGAACTTTCCCATATTTTCGGAAAACATTTGTTGAACAGTCCGTATGAATATTCAAATGAGTGAGGTGATGATGTCATACCCTCACAATTTTCTACACATTTCAATTACAGAAAATGACAAAAATCTTATTTTCAGGTATGTGACAGTAAATCTTATCTTCTAATCACCCAAAATAATGAGCACAGCATACGCTGCTATATGGCATGTTTCATGAGGGTATAGGTCCAAATCATACCATTTTTTCACAAAAATGGCAATTGATAGGTTTATGGAAACACAAACTCCAAAATCAAGTTTTTCTCAAGAAATGTTAATATTTGGTAAAATATTCAGTTTTTCATTGCAAACGTCAAATAAAATTTATGGACATAGACTACTTTGCATTTTTGTATTTATTTTCACTTATATCAATGATATCCAGTGATCGTTATTGTATAGAATATAGCAAGTCCAAAATAGTGAACATCCGTAATCCGTCCAGACCAAAGACTGCTTAAATTCACATCGACGATGGCCTATGCCTTAACCTAGCTGACGGTGGATGAGGTTGACCAATAGAATTCAAAGAATCTTGATGACATAGGAAAGTCTTTTTTGTGGGACTCTTCCATTTAACATAGGGAATACAAAGCACACAAATAAATGTTAAATTGCTGTATTTTTGTCTATCGTAATAAGAAAATTAGTTTATTAGAAAATTCACTTCCAAAAGTTGCAGATACAGGACTCTTCACCATGTTCACTTAATGAACAAATTCATTGCCAATTAACCCATACCACACACAAAACGCAGCGCACTTATTGCATCTGCAACTTTTTTTGAGGTGAATCTTTTATATAATCTTCTGTACTTACATGGCCCTGTAACTCTGGTGTTGCATCTTTTATTGCAGGCCAAGTTTGTACAATCCCCTTGGCAAGTGCAGTTTTTTGTCAGTTCCTGGATACCTGAAGTTATTACATGCAAAAAAACATAAACATACAATATTAGGGAATGTGCAGTGTATGAGCAGTGTATGAGCAGTGTAGCCAGCTCAACCAGTCATCACAGGCAATGTATAAAATCTTTCCCAATCCGTAATTTCAAATTTTAATTTGTGCATTTTTTATTTGTTCTTCCTGCTGATCACCTGCACCCCCCCCCCCTAACCAAATTTTCTGCTGTTTTTTTTAAAGAATAAGATCAAACTTTCCCATCTAGACCCTCCACACACACACACACACACATCCACCCACAGCTACGTCACGGTACAACTCCTTAATTTTGCACGAGCACACATGAAAAAATATTGTAACATGCATCATACCAATATTTTCGAGGTGCAGTATTTAGGTTTGTAATGATTATGTTATCTACTCCAAACATGGGCGTCAATACTCACAGGAATTCTATTCAAGTGGGGGGGGGGGGGGCACATCTGGATGCAACAATAGGGTGTCCCCCCCCCCCTACTTGAATAGAATTCCTGTGAGGATTGACGCCCATGACTCCAAACACACCAAAAGACTTGACGTCAAAGTACGCCTACCCCCCCCCCCCCCCCCAAAGAATTTTGTTGTTACAATTATTGCTACTCTTACAATATCATACTTACAAGTCGCCACATTTCTCTGCCAGATAAGAAACACTCGGCCGCACCATATAGCTGCCTCTGAAGGACTGACAATATCCCACCTTCGTCCACATGCTTTACAAGCGCCAGGCCTTGTGGTGTCTGTGACAAATATGCCAGGCTGGATTTCTGGACAATAATGCAAAGTAACGCACTTACATGTAAGACTATTTGTCAAAGTAAAATTGAATTTATTTTATGGCAGCGTCACATGGTGGTATCAATGTTGGAGGTACTAGGTGGGTGGAAGAAGCAAGTTGTGCCATAAGAATTTAGTAAAACGTGTTTGTCAGTATGCTTTTAATTGCACTTTTAATTTTCCCCATTTTCTTTTTTATTGCACAGTACATGTATCTTAAGACTCTGAATAAATAGTGGAATATCCCTGGCAAGCCTGAAAAACCCATTCACCACTCATGATTTTGAACCTGGAACATGCATTGAAAATTAAGCCAGTATAAAACAATTTCCATAGACTCTCATCACACATCTTACTACAAAATTTACTACTCAAATGCTAGTTTTTAAAGCACAAAAACAACATACACACTGCGTTGGCCCTGCCTGCAAAAACACTGCATTTGTACCACTGACCTCTACACCTGGACACGTCATTGGCTAACAGAAGTTTATTTTTTATTAGTTCTTTTATTTATTTTATTATTTCGTTTTATTTTACATTGCTTTTATTTGGTTTCATTTAGATTTTACTTTTATTTTTTTTTCTTCTCAATTTCATTTCATTTTATTTCATTTTAGTTTTATTTTTCTGAATTTCGCAGTGAATAACAAATTGCGCAAAAAGTATGCATTGCTGCGATTTGGAATCACAAGTTGAAGCGTGTCATTTGCATATATTGCAACACCAAATTTTGTGATTTTTTTTTTTAAATGCCTTCGTAGTGGATAAAAACGTCTGTCTATGCATTTTTTCACAAAGCTGTGTAGACCCTAGATCTAGGTCTAACGTTAGATCGATCTAGAATCATAAATCTAGTACAAGCAATTTGCTAAAATTAAATCACTAGATTCTAGACCTAGATCTAGAGTCTATAGTATCAGAGTCTAAATCTAGATTCTCTTAATGTTCTTTTCTTATTAGAGTAATTACTAATAGAGAATCTAGGCCTATACTCTATAGACTGAGTCTAGATCTACATGTAGACTCTAGATCTAGAGAAGTCTATATCTAGATCTGTATGCTATTTGCGAAACTGTTGCATACAAATGATGCATTGTTGAATGTTGTGATTTAACGCACAATGTTTAAGTTGAGATATTATCTGCAAATACGTTGTGAAGCCAAAATTCTGTCTGTAGTTCGTTAGCTCTTCACTTAGAGACAGAAACGCTCCATTCACTCGCCTGTGCAAACCGAATACACATTGACTTACACACTATACAGTTTGAATGCAGCGTAAGATTTTCAAACCGAGAACAACTTGGACCCTGAATTACCTGAAAAAGGAGCATTAAAAGGAATAAAACAATGAAATTGGTTGAACATGTTCGTTTTAAGTATAGAGCCTAGGCCTAATCTATTTAATTTACACAAATATTTTTAAAACTCCTAATATCCTCATTTTAACAACGACATGCCTACTGTCTCTCGGCAGACAGTGAGTTTGCACAGGCGAGTGAATGGAGCGTTTCTGTCTCTAAGTGAAGGGCCGACCCTATCCAAATAAGAGGCTAACGAATGAGAGACAGAAAATTTCGGTCTAAAGTTAGTAGGCCCTAGGCCTACAGGTAGGCCTAGTCGCAATTTTGTAGTCGCGGTTCGCAACGCTTTTGAATGGCCAGCTTGTACAGCCGCTGTGTATAGTTACGCAAAACTTGAACTAGACGTTACCGCATCAAATCCAAAATCGCGTGCGGAGGCGTAAAAAACGAAGGAAAGGGCCTCGATTTCGCTTCGAACTCCAGTTATAATTTTTATGCCGTCTTTTTGACGACAACAAAATGATCTTCAGAATATGTAGCGTCAAGTGAAGTAAAAAAAAAAGTACTCAAATAATGAATTTGAAGACGACGAAGCCGTGGACAACAAGGTGCGTAGCTTTTGGACCCCCCCCCCCCCCCCCCTCATATCACAGCACACAGCGCTGTCGCGAAGCTTTCGCGACAGCGCTGTGTAGAGTTACCTTGATACAACTGACTACACGCACTGTGTACGGCCGATATGTGCTAATCCAACGCTAATTTACAACAAAATATGTAATATTGTTACAATAAAAGCTGCTCAAAATGTGCTTGAATGTACACTTACTAACAACATACCTTTCAAGTTGACAATGACCTCTTGATCAATCCTGTTTTTGGATAAGAATTCTTCCATCTTCGAAAAAGATTCACACAACCGCAAAAAGAAAGATGTCGATCATCGCGCACTTGGCTGGCTGGCTAGGCTTGAAAAAAATTTGTGTTCGATCACGTGTTGCATTATCGTAAATCTGATTGGCTTAAAGTTTAAATCTCCTTAAAAGATTTAAACAGGAGATTTTGTTCGCGGTCTCGAGAGAAAAATTTAATCAAAGAACGTGGAAAATAAGTCTTAAAGACTTAGATTATTTTAAGTCTCAATTAAGATTTAAATTTTAAGTCTTTCAAATTTAGAGAGTATCTAAAAGCATTGGTATAATGTATAAATTAAAATCTCTTCCCCAAAACATACTTAAAATGATATATTATGCTATTGTATTTCCTTATTTACATTATGCTATTATTGCTTGGGGCAATGGTGCTTTAATCCATCAAGATAGGTTATTCAAATTACAAAAACGTGCAATAAGAATTATAAATCATTCCTCATTTCTTGCCCATTCTACACCAATTTTTTACTCATTGAATATGTTGCAATATAGAGACATATATTTATTACAAATAGGTACTTTTATGTATTTATGTCATAATCACCTTCTCCCTGACTATCTTCTTAATTTGTTCATTTTGAATTGTAATGTACATAATTATAACACTAGAAATGCTGCAAATTTTCACATGCCAATTATTCGTACAACATTAAATCAAAGATCAATTATTTTTCAAGGACCATTTCTGTGGAATACTATTCCTTCTGAAATAAAGAATTCTGCCAGTTTTAACATTTTTAAGCGTAGGTATAAGAAATTCCTTTTGGAAAAACTTAGGACGTAATACAAGACATTTCTAGGTATTGTTTGTGCTTTGTGTAGTTAATTTTTTGCTTGTTGTTTTATTATATTTCATTTCATATTGATAATATAAATTATTGATAATATCAAGTAATATTTATGTTAGGGTCGGCCTCATATAAGGATGACATTTTCCTTCCTGGCTGCTGCCCAATTCAGTAATATTAATATTTGTATCATTTTGTTTATGTTACTATGCATTCTGTTGTTGTTGTGAATTTTACTGAATGAAATAAACTGAACTGAACTGAACTGAAAGGAGAATTAACCCCTGATTACAAATTTACTTATATTGGAAGGTGTAATATATTCCTACTTATTGGCCTAAATCATTTTCTGATAAGATATCAGAAAAGGGTATAAATAAAGATATTCTAACACCCGGTATCGTCTCCTACCCATTTACATGGGGGCTGCCATTTTCTTGCTGATTTTGAGTTGTACATGAACCATTGAGAAATGTTCCAGTCAGGAAGATATTTTTAATCCAAAACCTAAATTGATTTTCTTCATTACCTAAAATCCCATATGTGACGAAAAATATAAAGTGGGTGTTTACATGTATTATAAAAATTAAATCTTTATAATGATACTTTTAAATTTTCTGGTTTTGCTTAACAAAAATCTATTTTCTTGGGTTTGCCAAACAGAGCAGAACATAACATATGCAGCATGCATTCTGACTTTTCAAGTCCATTATCCGAAAGCAGGTGAATGCTTATTTTGCCGCTGTAGATGCTCAGGGAAGAAGCATCCATAAAATTTGAATTAATTTGCTCCGTCCCATACGTCCAGTATCGAGAAAATAGATTTCTATTAAGCGAATATCTATTTTCAACAGAAATATATAAGGAAATCTTCAGTTTAAAAATAAATTGACATATCTATTCTATATTTTTAATCTCAAATGGGTTTTTACTTTTGAAAAAGGCAATTGGGCATTTGGATTAAGAAAATCTTCTTGTACACTTAAAAACATGGCAGCCCCCATGTGCTGCTAGCATGCTAGCAGACGAAACATATTGCCAGCAGATGATAAATTTTGCTCAGAAAATCTTGATTCGTATCGATCTCGTATATTTTGACGCGAAGCCATATAGTCTAACAAGTAGGAATAAATAACACTTTGAACACTATCGTCTTTATTGTTTGAGGTTAATTCTCCTTTTAAGCTTAATTTTCAAATTTTCAAATGAGTGACTATTCAATAATGCTCTTTGCTTAAAAACATTTATTTTACACACCTCATTTTTAAAACAAAATAATCAATCACAAAGAAATGACTGTTGTTTTAAAAAAAAATTCACTGTACTTGCTCTTAATGAATATTCATGTATTATGTAAATCAGACGTTATTTGAAAAATGTTAGTGCATTCAATATAAATATATAAGTAATTTGTATGATTTCTTGATTTGAGTTAAAAATTATTAATTGAAATGAGTTTGAATAACTTCAATATTCTTAAACGTAAATATATCAAGTAAATTCCAATACACTGAAATTTTGAGTTAGTGAGAATTAATTTGAATGTGCAAGGGTAAATACTGTTTTCCCTTTTTTTTTAAGTAGAACTTTAATGATTTTAAATATTGGCTTAATACTTATTATTGCATAGATGGCATAAATTAAACAAGGTTATCCAAATTCAACGCTTGGAAACATTTGAAGTAATGATTATTATAAATTATAAAACGGTAAAATACAGCCCCCGATATAGCAGCTGAAGAGCTCCTCGAACGCTGCTGAGATATGTGACGACAAACCAGGGACCAGTCCTGTCTAAGCAGACGATGTCCCATAACATCTTACACATTTTTCAGAGCCTATTTTGTCATCTCCTCTTCACTTATTTCTCTTCCTTCACTAGCGTCAGTCTTAATGTTAGTCTGTTGCTTCACTCTTAACTTCGTGTATGGTATTATTTTGATGAAAAATGCAGCGTTAAAATAATAAAGGAATCAGTCAGTCGTAAACAAAATAAGACGCCATTGTATTTTCAGCTGCTTGCACCGGGGCATGTTCGGCGTTTCAAGAGGGAACGAATACCATCCTGATATTATTCGGAGGGCTTTTCAATTTGAAAGTGGGGTTTATTTCATTGATCATTGACCCTTCTCCTGTGTATTTACAATCAAACGGTTTTAGCTATCAGAATCAGTTTCACTTTCCCTTTATAATGGTGTGAAATAAGGTCATGTTTAAATACACCAAACTCTTTATAATTTGATAAATAATTGCATTGCAATTACGTTCATTCATTATAGGACGTCGTCTGCTTAAGCAGGATCGATCCCGAGTGTGACGCCATCAAAACATCGCTATATTTCTGGCGAATCCTCGGATATTCCAGATGCTGAGAAGAGCTTTTATTTGTGTTGTTTTTATAATCATCAGATACGCAGTTGACATAAAACTTATACGATTGCCATCTGTAAGCTTGAAATTTGAATTTTGACCATAGATCCGCCATTTTCTCGATTACTTAAAGTAGCTATTCAAAGAAAATCACAAATATGGCAATTAATGTATCACTAGAAACTGGGAAGCTTACAGATGGCAATCGTATAAGTTTTATGTCAACTGCGTATCTGATGATTATAAAAACAACACAAATAAAAGCTCTTCTCAGCATCTGGAATATCCGAGGATTCGCCAGAAATATAGCGATGTTTTGATGGCGTCACACTCGGGATCGATCCTGCTTAAGCAGACGACGTCCTATAATGAATGAACGTAATTGCAATGCAATTATTTATCAAATTATAAAGAGTTTGGTGTATTTAAACATGACCAAAAAGGGCCCCTAATTCCTCTTCAATTTCTTCTGGGACTTGATGCTCCAAATCAGATATATCTGATCCTGAATAAGTGTCCTCGCTGTCCGAAGAAGATGCCATCGTTGATGTAGGATTTTGTCTTTAAAAAGCTAAAATGAAGGGCTGAATTGGCACGAAGTTCAAAAGCCTATAACACACACACATCGATACTGATCCAGCTTGTGTGAGTCGAGCGTTCTGCGTGTGACGTCACATGACGTCATGGATCGCTGGACCGATTTTCCAACTTTTTTAGGGCCGTTCCCAGTTATTTTTTTATTTTCAAGTTTACAGATTAATGAACGGAATTCAGGTAATATGGTTGACAGATCTGGATTCACAGTAGAAAAGTCTATTAAATGAAGTTCCTTTGTAATTCCATAAAAGGGAACCTTTAATGCGGGAATCCCTCGCTCAGCTTTTCAATAGAAGGATTAGGATTAGCACGGCTTTTTCCCAAGTTAAGCCCATAGCGGGAAGTGCGCTCGCTTTGGGCATCTTGAATAGATCCAAGCTATCTAAACATTTTAGACCCATATTTAACCCACTAGAACATGACCTTAAACCTCATATCCATATTAGAATACACTTATTAGTTACTCCAAATAAATAGCTTATAATAAAATATATTGTAGTAGTGCTGATGGTAAAAATATCCCCATCAACTAAAAAAGATGTCTAATTTTCGGTAAACAGTTTTGTAACGTCCGAAACAAGAAACAATTTTCATTTTGAAGTACCGGTAGTATAAAATGTATGACTTGGAGGACGTATCTTTTACAACATTTTATAAACATCTTAAGGCAGCTACCCATCTAAGCAACAAAAAAAAAATAATGAAGGTGCTTATTACATTGTCACTTTATCAGTAAAACCAGTTTTCCATTAACAGTTGTAACGTCCGAAACAAATGTAACGTCCGAAACACAAAATACTATTTAATACTGATTAGTCAAATTTTATGGTATCTGGAGTGAATCAGTCATTATGGAATAAAACATTGTAAGTCATTACACAAATTTAGACACAAATTATGTGATTCACATGCAACAATTTTTTGTAAGGACAAGAAAGTTGTTTCGAACGTTACATAATTTTATTGTTAACACATAATTTACAAATTTCAATTAATTTTTTGACATATCAGCAAATTGTGATTTCACAATCTTTTCCCATGTTAAGAAAACTAATTTCAATATTTTATTTAGCTTTGAATATAAAGAAAGCATGAATAGGATGCTAAATCCTAATTATTTAATGAATCATCTAAGCTTTCTGCAAACCTGAAATATAAACAAATAATAATTTTGAAGCCACTCTATGTGATGAAATGCATTGCTGGATGGCTTAGTATATCCTAAATTGTAATTTATTGTAAAAAATCACAAGAAAAGTTACTTGTAAACAATTTTGAGTCGTGTTAACAGTATTTTCTGGTAGGCTGTAAGCACGTTTCGGACGTTACATCATACTGTTAACATCCATTTTTAAACTCCAGCCAATTCAAATGAGGGGCAAAGATTGATGTATGTATTAAGAAGGAGTGATTTTTTTCAGTAACAGTCACACACCTTAACTTTACATAGTCTACAAAAAAAAGAATATGTATATTCTTCTGACGGACGTATATTTGTTATTCCACGCTCAAGCTCAACGAAGAACCAGAAGAAGATCATAATATGTAAGGAAGATCTTGACTTTCTTTGATTCTGATACATGTTTTTTACTAATTATACATAACTATTCACATTTTGTGAACAGTCTCTATATTTGTTGTTTTGAATATCTTCAATGTGCAGTTATGTAAGTGCATCTATGATATAGTCTATATATTTTCATGTTTTTCAGATATGCATATGTATTATTTAATATTTTCAATGTCATAAATTTGTTGACATATTTCTGCTTTTTGTAATTTACAATTTGCAAATGTCATAGACTGGTGAATAGATAGATATACGTCTGCTTTTTTTTTTCTCTCTCTCTTTTAATTATACTTATATCACTATGAACATGACGAACAAAGAAGCGGACAATTTATGCTGCTCCTCATTGTACCCTTCACAATTGCACTGGTTAACAAAAGAACATCATTCATTGCTATCCTGTAAAAATATGTAGAACAGGTGTCACATAATAGCAGTGAAGGGATGTCCTTTTGTCTACTAGAGCTATTGTGGAGGGTACAATGAGGAGCTGCATAAATTGTCCGCTGTCTTTGTCACCGTGTTCATAGTGTATGTACAGCTATGTACTTTGTTAATGAAGAACAATAGACATATATTTGTTTGCTTATTTGTAATTTACAATTTGCAATTGTCATATATCTGGTGAATTGATATATATGTACTTCTACCTTTTTGCTCCTTAATAATACGTATATGTACTGTTATGTACTAAAGTATTAATGGTGAACAATAGGCATATATTTTCTACCTTTTTGTAATCTTCAATTGGCAAATGTCATAGATCTGGTGAATAAATATACTTCTGCCTTTTTTGCTCTTTTAATTTTACTCATATATACTTTATGTACTAAAGTGTTAATGAAGAACATAGACCTATATTGTTCATTTTTTTTCAGATTTTAGTTACCTATGCAGTAACACTCACTAACAGACTGGTAAATTTGATATATTTCTGCCTTCTGTTTTGCATATTCTTCTATATACGGTTATGTTGTGAATTGTAAATTATATTAAACACAATATATTTTACACATGAATGCTTTTCAGTTATGCATATGTCATGTATTACTGTAATATTTTAAATGTCATGAATTTTTGTATGGCATATTAATATCTTTTGTTGTACACATATAGTTGTGAACTCATAATTAGACCAACATATTTTTATAAGCACGCGGATTTCCTCACTTATTCTAAATATGGTAATCCACCATGACTTCTACTGGCATAGTTATGATTTTCCTAAACTGTTCAATATTCTGGAAAAAATATATTTACATGTATAACTTTGTTAGAAATTCTGATATACTTGACTCCCGTTAATCATCCCAATCTTCCCTCATATTACATATAGGTGCACACACAGGGTGTATTATATTTTTTTCTCTCTCTCTCTTTACTTTGTTTATACTGTTATTTATTTGTAGTAAATTATGATGATCTATGCACAGAATAACAATTATAATACTCCTGAGATATATTATAACTATACTATCCTCTGCTATAATATTGCTTCATACCTTATTATAAATGTATATATAATAATGACTTCAACACTTCCCCCAAACTGTACTTGATGAGTAATCCCCTAGAAGATGTTGATCCAGACTTGCATGTATTTAATTCTCCCCAATCTTCATACTATCTACCTTCAGAGTTTAATGTAAAGTTCTCATATAATTCATCCCGAAGTTTACAGAAAAACTTTGAAAATATTTCTCAATTCTTGTCAATGATAAATCATTCTTTCTCTTTGATAGCAATTTCTGAAACTTGGATATGTGATACAACCTCAGTTAATTTCAATCTAGATGATTATACTTTTTTGAATGTTAACAGGATATATGGACGAGGCGGTGGTGTTGCGCTATTTGTGAAAAAAGATATACTATATACTGTAAGAACAGATATCGTTTAGAATCAAGAGTCCATTTTATCATATGAATATTTGTTTATTGATTTCTTAGATGTAAACCACGAGAGGTCTACTCTTGGTGTCATATATAGAAAACCAGGATCAAATCATGAAATATTTTTGGAATTTTACAACAATGCTGTTAATACATTAAGTAATGAACATAGGAATATTTATATCACTGGAGATTTTAATATTGATTTGTTGAAAGATGACGATACTGTTAATGAGTTTCTTAGGCTTAATTCTGTACTTGGTATATTCCCGATCATACAAACCCCAACTCGTATTACATTAAGCACTGCTACCCTTATCGATGTATTCACTAATGTACTTGATACAGAATTCGACTCAGGTAGTCTCTGTTCTGATGTTAGTGATCATTTACCCATTTTTCTAGTCTATAAAAGTTCTAATAATAATACTTATCAACCAAGTTCAATTCGTTTTTTTCGTAAATACTCAGATAACAATATACGCAATTTTCAATATGATCTTTATCATGAAGAGTGGACCAATCTTTATAATATTACACATGTTAATGATGCTTATTCCTTTTTTATTAACCGTTTTACTCAGTTGTTTGACAAACATTTTCCTTTGTTAAGAAGTAAACACACTAAAAGAGGCATTAAAAAACCATGGATAACAAAGTACTTATTGAGATGCATAAAGAAAAAGAATCGTTGTTATAAACAATTTCTCCAAAACAGTACCTTGCATAATGAAAGGAAATACAACAAATATAGAAATAAATTAAATAATCTGTTAAAGCATGAAAAAAAATCATATTTTTCTAACAGAATAAAGTCCTTTAAATGTAATACAAAACAGACTTGGTCAGTTATCAATTCAATACTTAATAAACCTAAAACATCTTTACCTGAATATGTTATTAATGAGACTGGAAATGTTTGCGATCCACAACATATAGTAACAGAATTTAATCAACATTTCATAAACTGTTGTAGACAGATAACTAATTCAGTGACCAGTTCTCCTAATAATACTTCTTTTAAAGACTATCTGACTGGTTTTATCAACAATTCTATTTACTTTAATCCCATAACAGAACATGAAGTTATTAACATTTGTAATTCATTACACAACAGTAACTCTGCTGGATTTGATAATCTTAGTACTAACTTAATGAAAAAAATCATAATTTATATTGTACATCCATTGATTTTTATATTCAACCTCTCTCTTTCTACAGGCATAGTCCCGAATAAAATAAAAATTGCTAAGATAACCCCTGTATTTAAAAAGAATGACCCTCATAAATTCGATAATTATAGGCCCATTTCTATTCTGCCATCTATATCAAAATTGTTAGAAAAATGCATTTATAATCGATTATATTCATTTTGTTTAAATAATAATATTCTTACTGACTCACAATATGGGTTTAGGAAAAATCATTCAACTACACATGCTTTGATAGATTTACAAGATAAAGTTTTGTCAGCAATTCATACTAATAAATTTTGTGTTGGCATTTTCATGGACCTCTCCAAAGCTTTCGATATAGTTGATCATAGAATACTCTTGTCAAAACTGGAATACTATGGGATTAGGGGCTTACCACTAAGTTGGTTCGAAAGTTATCTTTGTAATAGATCTCAATATGTAGTTTATAACAATAATTCTTCCAATTTCTCTTCTCTTACACATGGGGTACCACAAGGTTCAATCCTAGGTCCATTATTGTTTTTGATTTATATAAATGATCTTACACATTCATCTGACAAATTTGATTACAAAATGTACGCTGATGATACCACTTTAATTTACACCCAACCTAACACGCATAATTTACAAAACAATATTAATACTGAAATAGATAAAGTAACAAAATGGTTTAAATTAAATAGATTGTTAATTAATCCTAGTAAAACAAATTACATTACGTTCTTTCATAGGCACTCTAATTAAACTGATTC
Source organism: Heliocidaris erythrogramma (assembly GCA_025617745.1). Taxonomy (NCBI): domain Eukaryota; kingdom Metazoa; phylum Echinodermata; class Echinoidea; order Camarodonta; family Echinometridae; genus Heliocidaris; species Heliocidaris erythrogramma. Next base: position 177,185 of record CM046865.1, on the reverse strand, counting down.
ATTTGATAGTTTACTTCTTAAAATCAACAATGATATATTAAATAAGGTTAATAGTGTTAATTTCCTTGGGGTATACATTGATTATAATATGCATTGGGATACACATGTCAATAAGGTCACTCAAAAGGTATCTAAATGTATTGGCATTTTGTATAGATTAAAAGACTCGCTTCCGCCTTCTGCTTTAATACTATTGTATAATTCATTTATGCTCTCATACCTAAATTACTGTGTTGCTGTTTGGGGCAATTGAAGTCGAACTAAATTAGATAATTATTTAAATTACAGAAAAAGGCCCTTCGCATATGCCTGGGATGTCCTTATCGTGCCCCTTCTGCCCCATTGTTCAAAAAAATTGAAATCTCTTAATATTTTTGATTTGTACTATTACTCCCTTGCTCTCCTTGGTTTCTTTTACTTTCAAAATAAATTACCCTCTAACATTTCTCAAATGTTCACTTTTAATTACCAGATACATAATCATAATACCCGTTTTAAGGATTCTTTTCACTTATGGCCAGTAAAAACCAATAGTGCGATGAAATCAGTACGACATAATTTCCATGTAATTTGGAACTCAATCCCCAAATATATTTCTAATTGCAATACAATCACTTCTTTCAAAAAAAAGTTGAAGCATTTTCTTACCCTTAAATATGTAAAGTTATTTTTATTTTTCTCTGTTATCTATATTTGTGCTATATTTGTGTTACATTTTATATTTGTATTCATATTTATTTTTATTTATATTAATATTTATATTTTTAGTATTTATATTTTTAGTTTTTGTTTTGTTTTTTATTTCTATTTGTTGTCTATATAAATTTCGCAATATTTGTAGGGAACTATGCTTGTACAAGGCCCAAGGGCTTTATTTATGTAGTTCCCCATTTCATTTTCTAATTTCGATTATGACATATTTTGTATTTGTTTTGAATGTACTTTTTAATTGCAAATGAAATAAATGAGAATTGAATTGAATTGAATTGAATATATGTAAATATTTAAAAAATACAACCAAGCTAAACCATTTTCTCAAAATTTACATGAAATATAGATTTTTAACTTAAAGTAGCTATTCAAAGAAAATCACAAATATAGCAATTAATGTATCACTAGAAACTGGGAAGCTTACAGATGGCAATCGTATAAGTTTTATGTCAACTGCGTATCTGATGATTATAAAAACAACACAAATAAAAGCTCTTCTCAGCATCTGGAATATCCGAGGATTCGCCAGAAATATAGCGATGTTTTGATGTCGTCACACTCGGGATCGATCCTGCTTAAGCAGACGACGTCCTATAATGAATGAACGTAATTGCAATGCAATTATTTATCAAATTATAAAGAGTTTGGTGTATTTAAACATGACCTTATTTCACACCATTATAAAGGGAAAGTGAAACTGATTCTGATAGCTAAGAGTGCCAAGAGATTTCTTGCTGGTTTCGAGATTTTACCAAAATGTGAGCTACATGTATGCTTACTGTACTATTGCATGCCTTGTGTACCAAATAAGTAGGATATTAGTACCCTTTCTAATGATTATTCAATTTTATTAGTAGAAGCTATAAAAAATAAAAATAGCTCTTTATTCATTTTGTGTACCATTGTTTAAAGTCAGACAAAGAAAAGATCCTGGACAAATCTACAATCTAAACCAAAAAAATGTTTATGGTACCAATATTGTTTCATAGCTTTCTAGAAAGATTGATTTATGCTCTGAATACTCTGAATATCCACATAGAATTCCCTGGTGAAGCAGTGTGTGATCTAGGTTGTCACATCTTTGACATCAGCAAGCTTGATTAGAGATGACCAAAAGTCATTACCCTTCAAGTTCATACACCAGCCACCAAAAGACTAAGAAGCACAAGCCTCATTTAAAAGAGGACAAAGTTTGGATTATGATCTGATCGATATGTTAACATCATGGAACGTCCGAAACGAAACACTGCATACATTGTTTTTTCATAACATCCTAAACAGAACATAAGTTTAAGTGAATTTTCTGAGAAGTTTCAGTGACTACAATTGCTATTAGGTTCATATCTTGCAAGTTTATACCACTTATACATTTTAAGTGCATGTAAGTACACCGTGGATACCAAATTGAGTAGCTGATATAGAGACAACTATGTGCTAAACTGCACATTTGTGTAGATTTACATTTTGCATAAATGTAATAAATTATTGATAGAGTTTTTTTACTGCCAACAAGTACTGTGACAGACCAATCTTACCAAAAGAAAAAAAAATGATGAAACCATAATGTTAACAGAATGTAACGTCCGAAACGTCATGTGTTTTACAAGTGGAAATCGTCAGATGATGCACCCGTTCCCAATATTTTTTGTATGTATCTATCTTATATCATCACTTGTTTACATAAGATATATTTGACCCAAGGAAAGTACATTCTACCATATGAAATAAAAGCTTTTAGTTGACCCCAAATTTAGCGCTATTTTAAATTGTCAAGTGATGTAAAAATCTATATTTTTCAAGATAGAAACTCAAAATTTTCCATGAATAATCTTTGAAGCACATTCCAAATGAATATTATATGTCATTGATATGATTTGTAACAAATCAGTTTAATATCACATTCATAAGATATGCTATATTGTGGAGTAAAATTGTAAAACTCATGTTCATGTCTGTCCACTAAATATGGAGATAGATTAAGCTCCAAATTTGGAGCTAGGTATATGGCTCTTTTCTGGCCCACATCTGTAAGCGATAGGTAAGTATAGGTTAAAAGGGGAAGGGGGTCTTACATAAGGAGAAATGGCACTTGTTAGAAAGGAAAAAGTGAACTTATCAGAAGGGGAAATGAGCAATATTAAAAAGAAATAGGCAATTATCAAAAGTAAAGCGAGGGAACTTTCAGATTTGAAAAGGAGCACTTATCGGAGCTGAAAAGGGGCACTTATCACTATAAGGAAAAATGGCGCTATTAGAAAGGAAAAGGGGCAATCAGACTTTAAAATGGGCATTTACAGCATTTTAAAAGAGGCACATATCTGACGTGAATAGGGGCACTTAACAGAAACTGAAAGGGCACTTATTACAAAGGTAAATGGTCCTTATTTGAAGAAAAGGGGCACTTTTCAGATATGAAAAAGGGCACTTTAAAAAAAGGGACACTTTTATGCTACTTGAAAACGTAGAGGGGCAATGTGCCCCATTCCCCCTCCCCTCCGGGAGCACCGCCTTTTCCCTCACCCGATTTAAAATAGTTCTTATTCAAAATTGATTATGAAGAAAATGATTTTAAGCATCACATTTAAGATAATTTCCTAAGTCGTTTCTTTGTTTGTTTTTAATCACAGGGAAAGGAGCAAAAGCCAATTTGGAGCTTTATCTGTGGCATCATAACCTGCTCGACCCTCGGTATGTATAATATAGGCCCCTAGTTGGTGCTTAAAAGGAAAATCCTACCTTTTTTATAAGTTGATTTGTGCAAAAGCAGAGAAATAAGAGAAATTGAAATTTAGAAAGTTTGAAAGAATTCGGAGAAAGAATAAGAGAGTTACATGTACGAATGTTTGGAAAATTAGATTATAACGTTCTGTAAAATGTAGGCGGATCTTATTTTGACAAAACTGTCTGTAGATTGTGCCTAAGTGCCTTTTCCCTCAGAGCAGTATTCAAAACATTGTAGATAGCATACTGTCATACTGTATGTTCTCCAAAAACAAAAATATCCTACCGAGTAGTGCTTTTTGATAAATTATAAATTGACATTTTAGTCACTTTGCATGTTGGAACAAATGGGAGAGTCGTCCGCCGTTACGTGGCGATGACATCACCATTTTTTAAATTCAAAACATCATAAAACAGAAGTTTTAGTTTCTGAATAGATTTGACTGAGGTTATAAGGCATTTAATATCAGGGACAAACAAAAGACAGTATTTTACTGTCATTTACAGAAAAGGGACTCCTTTCCCTGTCAGAAAGAACACAGTGTCCCAAAGTGTGTTCACAGTGTGAAACATAGTGTGAAATCATCCTCACACTGTTAATACGAGCGTTTTAATATTGTGAAGTGAAACCTAAATTTGGTACCACATACAACTTATGGTCATATACTTTAGCCATAAATGCATGTTTTGAAATTGTTTTTATGAGAAATTGACTTTTTAGAGCTCAAAATGAAGCGTAACTGACATGACAGTTTTGTCCACCTTATCTGAGCTACCGCATACAAAATCCAAGGTATGGCAGATAGTACACTGTTATTATTATAGTTGCAAGATTATAACACACATCAAAACTGATATTCTGTAATATCTCATACTAGTACATGTATATTTTTATAATCTTAGTGGGGTTGCAGTTTTATGAATATTTTCAAAACAAAGCAAAAATAAAGCGAACTTGCTTTTGCACCTGCTAGATACAATAAATGCATGGTATCTTGTTACTAGCACTCAACATGCAAAAACAAAACACATTTCTAGTTGATCCCATGGTAATTTTTTAGCTAAGTATTGCTTAGTAGTTGGCAGGTAGTAGTATTAATAGATGTTTGTAACGGACATGACACCCTCATGAAGAGAATAATGTCTCCAACTCTTTCAATCAAAAACATTCTGTGTAAAAAAGATGAAACCAAAAACGTAGAGCTACTACAACTTCATGATCTTGAAAAGGACATCTTTTGAGTTTTTTTTTGTAGACCTATGGGTGTAATAAACCTATGGGTGCCGATCCGGGGGGGGGGGTATATATCCCCCTCCAAACAAGCAAGATAATTGAGGTGGAGAGTTTGCTCGCATTGTTATTCTCAATTATGAAAAGAAACTCTTGCATATTTACGGTCGTGGTTCGGTTGATAAGAATTTGTCTAAAATGCTATTATATCACCTGTTTGTTACTTACATATTACAAAATATATGTAAGTTCAGATAATAACTCATCGGTGTCAATCTCTCTCTCCTAAGTTATCTAATGTTCCATTGTAGTTTTGTTCAATCTTTTTGATAATAAAAATGTTTGGATAGAAACATATATTGTGCACATGCGATTAAGGTCAATATGGGTCATAATTATGGTCACCTACATGTATAGGCTATAAGCCGAAGATACGTTTTGAAACCTCAACTCTGGCATTATGTATAAGAAAACTTCTTCTTCGAGCATTGAACAAGAAACTGTATATCTGCCTTCTTTTTCCTGACTGATTACAGATAATTTATAACACACATATTTGAATATCTTTAATGTTATGATTCAAGTTTTATAGACAAATATTTGAAAAACTCCCTGGTGTCCCACACCCCCCCCCCCCCCCAAATCATGAACATGGATCGACATCCCTGAATAAACCAATAGCTACAATAGTACACAAATTGATGCTCAAAGTAGGACAGTAATACACAACATTTGGGATTACTGTCCCTATAGCTTCTAAGCAAACATAACTACAAATTAAAAGCTTGACCATTTTATGCTATCCTCTTTATTTAATGTACTGAATGTGATCTTTATAAGTTTTTGAAGAAAGTCAACTAAGTCTCTAAAAAACAAAAACGAATAGACTCTAAGGTAGGTCTAGATCTATTCCAGAACTGAACTGAACTGGACCTATTTAATTTTTACCATCTTTTGATGGGTTTCTCCGTCTTTCTCTCTCCCTTTCCTATCTGTTTTCTTCTCTCCATGTCCGCTGATTCTTCCCTCTAACCCTCTCTCCTTTATTTTCTCTATCTCTTATTTCCTACTCTCTCCCCTCTCCATTCTCTTGCTCTCCTTCGCTCCCTCCCTGTCTTCTGCTTTCTTCTTTTCCTTCATTCCCCCCTCTCTCTCTCTAATTTTATCTGATTCTTTTCTCCTATTTGTTTCTCTACATCTATAATCGATACTAGAGCTGTATAGACTATATCGCTTCTCTCTACTTCTGTCCCGGTTTTTTACTGTGACAGTCATTCTCACCTCTCTCTCTCTTTCTCTTTCCCATGTCTCTTTCTGTCTCTCAGGAAACAGAACAAAAAAAACACACACAATTATTTGTGCTATCTCAAACTTTTTTTTAATAAAAATTGTACACAGCCTTACTCGTGTCATTGGATGCCAGCGAGGCAGCAGGAGGGTTAGAGCTGAACTACTCCTTACCAATGATGAGCAAGTGTAAGAAGATAAAACTTCCCGATGGCAGCATGGTTCAGACCATTCCAAAGGTCGTCCCTTTACGTCTGCAAGCCGCTTTTCCTGGTGGGAAGAGTAAATCTAGAGTTAAACTTACGCAAATAGTTTGCAGATTTCCTGGTAAATACTTTCATCTATTTGTTATCTTGTTTTGCAGCCAATAGCAATTTATGGGCGATTCCGTGAAAAAAAAACTGAAATACAAAAAATTCAAATTCGCTTTTAGTTGGTAACCAATGCTTCATAGTTTTTTTAGTTTGTTATCTTTTTCCTTTTCCTTCACTTATATTGGCACATTTTATATCTGTGTGTGTGGGTGTGCGTGTTTAGCTCGTTGTATGGTTGCTGGTGTGTGTGTGTGTTGTATGTATATATGTATGCATGCGGGTAAGTATGAATTTGTATGTATAAATCCTTTTTTGTTTATTTTGGTTTATCACTGATACTTATTATGTAATTATTTGTCAGGGCCAATTTCATTACAAGCATTGCTTTTTCCTTTTGGTCCTTACCATAATGATAATTTGATGTTCATATCCTGTAATTTCTTTTGTAAATTGTATACTGTCCCTGATAGCAGAAAGTGGTAAAAAATTACGTGATATTTACGTCGTGGTTTTCGTCTTTTTTATGTCCTGTAATTACGTCAATAAGACGACAACTTGCACCAACGCAAGACGTCAAGAGGACGTCTTATTTTGACGTCATCTGTACACTGTAAAAACTGAAGTGCTGTATATAGTACTTTCTGAGGGCATGCATAGGGACTGCACTCAGAGTGCTATTGAATGCACACAGCGTGCTATTTCAGCACTTTCACGGGAGCTGGACCAGCTCCTTAAACTGCTAAACATCCATAAAAAAAATGATTTGGGCGAGCTTCGAACCAGGGTCCGCTGATCGAGAATTGCTGGCATTACCGCTAGACTAACAAACATTGTACGGTTTAGAGCAGATCATATTGTTACATAGTGAATTTACGACACCACATAGTTCATGTTATCTACTTCACTCCCATGACTAAACTGGATTGCAAGAAGCATTCGTTAGTCCATCGGTAACGTCAGCGCCTCTCAATCAGCGCAATCTGGTTCGAGGCTCGCCACGGTCACATTTTTTTTTTTTTTTTTTTTTGCTGGTAAATTAGCATACTACAAGTGCTATAAACAGCATTTCAGGTGCAGTCACTATACATGCCCCTAAAAGTAGCACTTTAGTTTTTACAGTGTACAAGACGTAGAGATGACGTCAAAATAAGACGTCCTCTTGACGTCTTGCGTTGGGGCAAGTTGTCGTCTAATTGACGTAATTACGGGACGTAAAAAAGACGAAAACCGCGACGTAAATATCACGTCATTTTTAACACTTTCTGCTATCAGGGGTACTATTGTTAACGTTATATTGTTATTTTCTTATGGTTAAATAAATGAATCTTGAATCTTGAATCTAGTTTAATGCATTAAACAACTGAATGAATGTGTTTATTAAATTTGTGTCCATTTAAGAATAAACACTATGATTTTACTCACGTTAGTGAGTAAAAGATACCAGTCTCCGACATGTCCCGGAGCACACTGATCTTAAACTTACTTATATTGGGTTTTTTTTTTTTTTATTCCAGACATTTTCAACATTACATGTGGATATCTAGACTGTCAATATCGTTCAATGTCAGTAATATTTTTCATTGTAACTTACATAGTTTTGAGCATCAAATTAAATTTTTAAAAAAAGTTAGTTCTGTGTCCAACGACATACATGTATGACAATTTCAGCTCTATGCCAAGAAAAGGAAGTTAATAGTTGGTTGTCATATCTTCATAGAGCCCCCTGGTAGTGTTTTACTATTACACTGAAACACTGATTTATTTAAAGACTATTTGTACTGTGTGTTGTATTAATGTGTCTTACAACATACTGCTTAAACTTAAGATCATTAGTCAAACTGATTGTTTTGGTTACCATGGCAATGAAACAAGCCAGGCAAAGCATATTCAATGTTGAGCACTATTGGCCTATTCATGATTCATCTTTTCAATACTTTGACTCTGTGAAGAATAGAGGCGTTATCCGAAGAAAATGGACTAAATTGCTTTTTTGTTACTATGTGACCACGTTTCTTGTTAAATTCACATTTTTACAGTTCGTGACTTTTTTGAATAGGAAGTTGAAAAAGAGTGCTAAAGTGTAGAATGGTAATGGATGATATTATTTGTTTCCCCCACACAATTCTTAAGCCTTTTCATGTATCCCCTTGTAATAAGAGAAGCTGCTTCTTGTAATCTGCCTTTGTATTATAGTTGAAACTCAAAGATTTTCTTCACAATTCCAATCAATTTATCACTGGAATGCTTAAAATCCTTAGAATAAAATGATTCTTTTATCAAGCATTGACAAAAACGTAGTAAAGAGAAATAAGGACAGTGCATGAATGAAGATAATTATTGTATGATAGCAAAATATTATTGATTTACGCAACTTTATGCATAAGAATTATTGAATATTAGATATGAGTGTCTTTTTTGTCCATTATTTTTTTGTTTTCTCATTTGTTTATTATTGTTTAATGTTGAAATAAGGTTATATATTTTTAAAGATCTCCAATTTTCTCTGAAAATTTCTATGGTAGCATATAATTATAATCATATATTTAGAATGCTTGATTTTATGCTTAAAATTTTGATATACATTGACCAGCATATACCTTTCCTGTGGTCGAGCAATTGGTGAATGAAAATGACAAGTCTATCTGTCACATGAATGTGACTTCGGCACTGAAAGAGTTAAGGAGATATAGGCTATTAAAGTTAAAAATGCGTCACAGAAGCTAAAATCACCTTGTAGCGTAAAAGGCGACGAACTCATGATACACGACCCAATATATTGTCCTAACATTTCTTTCCCATTACTGCATGCTCATATTTGCCTTTTGTTTTTATTCCTCCGCCCACCAAATGTGGTGCTGAAGGCTATATGTTTTCGGGTTGTCTGTCTGTCGGTCCTGCTTTCTCGTTAACGTGATATCTCAAGAACCATTTGAAGTGTGAACTTCACACTTGCTACTAGTATGTATCACTATAGGAAGACGATCTAATTAGATTTTGGCTTACGTCAGTCAAAGTTCATAGATGTCAATTCTGAAATTGCAGGTTTTAGCCTCGTAAACGCGATATCTCAAGAACCATTTGAGTTTAATATGAACTTCAAACATGGTGCTATTACATGCTTCACTGTTGGTAGATGATCTGATTAGAATTTGGGGTACGTGTCAAAGGTCACAGACATCAGTACTGAAATATGTTAACGCGACATCGCAAGAGCCATTTGATATAATATAAACTTCTAACTTGGTGCGAGTATGCATCACTGTAATAAGACAAACGCATAAGATTTTGTGTTAAATAGGTCAAAGATCGAAAGTCACAGAGGTCATTTACCATGAAATTTCAGGCTTTTAGCCCTCCTTATTGCAATATCTTCTGAACAGTTTGAGCCATAAACTTCAAACATGGTATAGTATGAAGGACCATATCGAGAAGTACATGACTAGAGAGGAGATAAGGTCATGAGACTTTTGGTTTGTCAGGTCAGAGGTCAAAGCAAGCTTTCAATTGCTCCTACTTTTCTTACTTTTTTGACCATCCTCCTACTTCTCCTACTTTTTCCCCAATTCTCCTAATAATCCTACCTTTTTTCAACTTCTCCTACTTTTTTTCCAAATATATTTGAGATATTTATGCAAGGCTATCATGCACGAGACTCTCATTGTAGCTCAGTTATTGCAGGTCCCAACAAGCAGTGTGCATATTAAGTCCAGTATGTAAGTGATGTTAATATTACCAATAAGACCCCTGTTACGGTGACAAAATTCATGAGTCTCGCCCCATAAAGTGTTAATTGGCAACACGTCTGAGGTCGAACCCCCGGTGGAGCCACTCAATGTGACTTGGGGACCGCATGACCGTTACCAAAATCGCGGATAAAGGGGTGTATTTAAAGGAACGTCCGGAGACAGAATAATCCTCGAAATATAGAAAATATGTGTGCGCAGGTGTCCTCGAAATTGATAAAATAGGGGTCAGGAAATGGAAGAAAACCCGGGAAGAAAAATTCCGGAGCCGAGTCGCTAGCTGCGGGCCTGCCGGGGAGGGCGCGCTCATCGTTGAGAAAAAAATCCCCGCACTGCCGTCACTCAGCAAGATGGCGGACGTGAAGGTAAGTTTTTCCCACTGAACTCTATGACTGGAATGGGCTCGATCGCTTGCTGCCACTGATTAGCCATAGGCAGCATGACGCCACTGGCAGCTCGCCAGCGCCATTTTGTTTCCCTCAAATCAGTTCCGGAACGTCGCCGCTGTATGTAACATTTGACCAAATTTGAAGGACTATTTTCACTCATATAATCATCATGCCCTTCAAAGATGAATTGAGAGTAGTTCAAAATGCCGTCTTGCGCTGCAGTCAACTGCACAAATCGTGATGTTCGCGAAAGTCGTGAGAAAGGACTTATGTTTCACAAGTATGAAGACCCATTTTAAACAAGTAACACTAACAGTCCCATTCATACGCTTTCTTGTTAGTTTATGGGTGTATGGGTATGAGGCACTCACATTCATAGGCCCTTGCCACGACAAGTCGCAATCTATGGGCTCTTACAGTTGGCTGCTCCTTTCTCTGCTCAAAGTTCAAAGCGACTTCAATTTATCGTGCGCAGCCAATAAAAGTTCGCACATTGACCCAAATTTGAGTAAATAAGATCGCCCGTTCTTTATTCAAGTATTTGAATCTCATTGGTCGGTTGCGTATGGAGGGATTCGAGTTAACGATCGCGCAAGGAATCCGGCAATAACATTCCTTCGGTAGCGCACGATTGAACCTGATTGTATCCGAATTTCCCCTAGTTAGGCTAACTGGTCAGGCCCATGGATTACGACTTGCCACTCCCTTTAAGTTATACATGTACAAGCTTATCTGAAGATAACTTTGTACTCCAGACTAGCTTTTACGGGTGAATAGGCTTCAATAGCTTTTGTGTATAGTATGAGCGGGCCTTTTTCCAGTGTAGACATTTCATACATGAGAGGAAAATAATTATTTAAAATTTCATTTTCAATTCTGAATCCCCAAATTTGTGGCACAGTAAGAGTTGAAGAGTCCCTGAATCAGGTAATCTAGCAAATTTAAGGATATCAAACCACTGTGTCCACTGTGTCCAACATTCACTGTTGCAGCAGTCACAAACAGACAACAAAATTACTCTAAGATTTAAATTTATTAAATTTGCTAGATTACCTGATTCAAAGACTCTTCAACTCTTACTCAGTTACTGTGCCACAAATTTCGGGATTCAGAACTGAAAGTGAAATTTTAAATAATTATTTTCCTCTCGTGTATGAATGATCTAGACTGGAAAAAGACCCGCTGATACACACAAAAGCTATTGAAGCCTATTCACCTGTAAAAGCTAGTTTGGAGTACAGGGTTATCTTCAGATAAGCTTGTACATGTATAAGTGGGTATGAGGTTATTTAACCTCGCCTATTTGTGAGTGGTCATATAGTGGTTATTTCAAATAACCATAGAGATCAGTGGTTTTTCCCTAGGGGTTTATATGAACTATTGCCGAACTATTTTTAAATGAATAACACATTAAAAATGTATTATCCTTATATTACTTGTGTGTGAACTTGTATTTCGAGGAATCGGGTCTTGGACACCTTTTTGTTAATGAGAAAAGGGTATAAATGTCTTGTCCTTGAAATATGGTAAAATAGGGGTAAGTTTCCGAAAGTGTCCTTACAATCTTAAAAATAGGGGTATTTCAAAGTACCATTTTGTCCTTGTTTTGACGTAAAAAAGGGGGTATAATTTTCACACAATGTCATTGAAATTGACTGCAAAAGGGGGTTATTTGCATTTGTGGTAACGGTCATACGCGTCCCCCTCTGCGGGGGAGTGGCTCCACCGGGGCCGAACCTCCCCCTTCCTTCCCCCAAACCAACTGCGTGCAAACTTCTTTTATTGTTTTACCCTTCTCATCTTCTCTTTTTACCCATTTTTTTCTTTCTGTTTCTATCTGTTTCTATCTGCTTCTTTTCCTCTATTTCATTATGTATTACTTTGTATTTCTCTTTCCTTTTATGAGTGACATGTACATGTATGTATTCTTCAGTTTTCACTTGTCTTGTTTTCTATTTTTTCTTAAATTGTATCATTTTTTTGTTTTTCTTTCTTTCTTTTTCTATCTTGCCCTATGTATTTCTTGGTTTTTCATGTCTTTTATCTTCCATTTCTATTGCCCCTTATGTATATTTGTTTTCCTGTTTATGTTATCTTCTCATTCTATATTCCTTATGCATTACTTTGTTGTTTTTTCTGTATTTAAAAAAAAAAATCTATCTGTATTTCTTTGTCTTTCCTTCTCTTGTTTTTTGTACTTCCTTATGTCTTTCTGTGTTGTGTTTTCTTCTCACGTGTTTTATCTTTATTTAGTTCTTTATTTCCCCCTAATAATGTTCTCATTTTATTCATCCTCGCTGTATTTCTCTCTGTTTTGTTGTCTTCTCTTTCTTTTAATATGTATTTGCTTGTTTCCTCTCGTTTTCTGTGTTGTGTATTTCTGTTCCTGTTTACTATCTTTATTAATATTTCCTTAGATGTATTGGGTTTATTTTCCTCCTTTCTCTTGTTTTCTATCTTTTCTTATGAAATTCATTGTTTTTCTCCATGTCTTTAACCTTTTCCATATATTTTTTGTATTTTATTTTCATTTTCCATTGTCTTCTGGCTATAAATCCTTATCTATTTCTTTGTTTTTATTTCTATCTTTCATTTTGTAGTTTTTCCCCCGTCTTTAATGATCTTTTCCTATTCTTCTTCTGTTTTTCACAGGCTGCTATTTTTCTACATTTCTCTTTCTATTCATCCTTAAATATTTTCTTTTTGTTTCTTTGTATTTTATTATCATTATTCAATTTTCTTCTGACTATGATTCCTTACCTATTTCTTTTTCATTTCTGTCTTTCATTATTTTTTCGTTTCTGCTCATCTTTCATTTTATGTGTATCTCTTTATTTTATTTTTATTTTTCTATTGTTTTCTGACTGTAATTCCTTATATTTTTCTTTCTTTATTTGTTTATATTGCAACTTTTTCATACTGACGTCTAACAGGGGGGATAAAAAATGAAGGGCCTGCTTTTGTCCAGTTTACGATTCAGCCTCAAAAGGGGGTCGGCCTCAGACACTTTTCAAGGGTCTTACACTACAGGGTCTTTGGGATTTACAATGTACCACAACAAGATTTGGCACACGTACAGTGTTTATTATGCTCCAAACAATATGACAGTCCGGGGTTTCGATCCATGGCAAATAAACAGTTAACCCTTTTGCCCGAACCCGAAACTGAAACTGTTTTTTTTTATGCACTGCCAGCCTACTACAGCAACATGCATTTGAAATGCCCTCCAACCTCCTCCCCCTCCCCTCTTATATAGACAAGGAACGATGAATAAACATTAAGAAATAAGGCCCTAAATAGAGATATTTTATGCAACACACAGGCTGATGGATTGGTATATCACAGATTTTCAAATTCCCTGAATGAAGTACAATGTATTTACAGAAATCCTTAAATAGGCCTATTTTTAAGGAACTTAAAAATAAAACATCGTAATATACAGTGTACGATTGTAATCTGATATTATCATCGAATCTTCATTCTATGCCGCATAAATGAGCAGCAAAACAGTGATTCAAATGTTAAATTTCAAATTTTGTCATTCAATTAATTGTTAGTATAATCATTTCTTTATTTAAAAGAAAAGTAAAGCAATATATATACAAATTTGCATTACCGGTATGCAAAATTGCAGTAATAAGAACCATGATGCAAATTTGGATATTCGGGTTCATGACAAGACGTAATACAAAGTATCATGATACTTGTATACAAACAAGATGGATGCAACTGGGTCTCCTATATGCCTCCGCGTAATTCATGAATCTTAAGTGTTCTTGAAATATTGTGATAAATAAGAAGCCTACAATAACATGTTAATTGACCTCTTTGACCTTTGACAGGCTTTCAAGCACACCCATGGAAAAAAGTAGGGGATAAGTAGGTTCAAAATTTCAGAGAAAGTAGGGTGTAAAGTAGGATTCAGGAGAGAGAAAGTAGGATGAAAGTAGGAAATTTGCATGTCCTCAGGATTGGTTCTTTCTTCCATGGCAATACTTGACTGGCCACTGTCCTGACTAGATCTCACAATCTGTATTTCCTTAATTATACCTATTTCGTGGACAAGGTCAAAGGGGTATACATGTAGCTTTGAGAAAACATGCTAGATGGAATGACTACACTGCCAGGTTCCTCTTCTTTGGGATGCAAGGGAGCAATGGGCCGATGGGTACAGATTCCTTTCAAATCGGAGGCCTCACACCACTGACGTCTAATATTTCTCATATAAACTTTGAGAGACCGATTTGTGTTTTCGTTCTCAGTCAAAATGGAACTGGACCATTAAAGGGAATCTTGAGTTCTGGGGATGGTGAAAAATAATTTGTGAGCTTTCTCATTCTTTTTATGTCAGTTTGGAAGAGCATCATAGTAGAAACATCCCCTGAAAATGATTGCTCTTCAAATGCTCTTATAATCGAAATATGACTAGAAATAATTGAAATGTTTGGGCCGAACATTCATGCCACTTGTGTGTGTAGTGCCATATACATGTGTGCAGTACATGTGCTTTTCAGTGAGATTTGGTCAATTTCTTATCTATCTTGATGATTCCAAAACAACACAGTATAAAACAATTCTTATGTAGACATGGTCAACCTTTCCCAATTCCTTTGGGACAGTTTCTTTCACCATGTAATTGCATGACCATAACTGTACTTTATCTTTAAGCACGGTCAAACCTAACCGATTATTGATAACTATAATTTTGATTAAAGGTACACCCTATCTTTCCTCATTTGTAAGTGTGTGTAACAAAAGCTATAAATCAAGATGTAGCCTGTCAATGACATTTAGCCTTGTATTTCAACCTCCAGAATCACTCACTCCGACTAGCCATGCAGTATACTTGTACTCTCAAATTGAATGTTTTCTCCCAGAGCTACATGCTGTGTGTGATTGTTATCAGTGGATGGAATACGACTTGCATTTAATTGCTGATGTCTGGTAAACAACATCAGGCATGCTTTCTGATCTTGAAAAATCACTTTGTTTAAACGTTATCATTTGACTGTATTATTTTCCACAAATTTTATGTGAACCTGATCTAGTTTCACTCTTTCTCGGTTAATGTACATGTAGATGTATATGGTATCGTTTATTAATTCTTTAGATTGTTATAGTAAACCATGTGAAAACGGCTGGTGTGAGGAGACTGTGGAAGGTTACGTCTGCCATTGCTCAACTGGATTTCAAGGGAAAAATTGCGAAGAATGTAAGAACAATACAACATATGTATACTTTCCATGCATTTATTCTCAAGACCATATCCATTTTATCTTCTTTTACCTCGCATGCCCCCCCCCCCCCCCCCCTCCGTAAAATTTGATAACCTTTTCGTTTTTGCTGGATCGATATTTTTGACACATTTTTGTACCCCTGAATAAAGATTATGGATCCAATACTGATGTTGTTACAAAATGTATATGACATTGTGGTTTATGAACAAACCTTCCAGTAATTTGTCTCTGTATCCGGACAACTACCCCCTGGAGAACTACCCCCTAAGAGAACTACCCCAGGACAATTACCCCCAGGACAACTACCCCCGGATTCTGGGGTAGTTGTCTGGGGGGTAATTGTCCAGGGGGAAGTTATCCTGGGGGGGGGGGGAATCAGGGTAATCATCATTTTATGGGGGTAATTGTCCGGGGGTGGGTAATTGTCCGGGAGGTAATTGTCCTGGGGGTAGGTGTCCTAGGGGTAGTTGTCCTGGGGGTAATTGGTCTAGGGGGTAGTTGTGCGGTGGTATTTGTCCGGGGGGATAGTCATCCGGGGGTAGTTTTCCAGGGGGTACATGTAGTTGTCCTAGAATCATTTGTCTCAATTATTTCTCATGTCTTTTGGCAACCCATCACAATAAATATACAGTGCATCCAGGAGAAAAAAAAATGAAACCCGGCCACAAACTTAATAGTTTACCCCCGATTTTCCCAAACCAAAGGACTTTTCCTTCACTGATAAAAAAATTGGGCCATTCTTGCCGTTGAAAGGGTGGGAGTAAGCGAGGCCTCTCCCAGTAAAATGTTTGAGGAAATCGTCTCCATTTTGAAATCTAGAAAATCCGCCAAATTTTTTAAGTGGTGATTTAAAAGAGAAAGGTTGTTAGATGCCAGTATTAGACTTTTATTTAGCCCCATAATCAAAAGTGCTCTACATTTTAAAGTTCCAAAGTATTACATACA
Organism: Heliocidaris erythrogramma; assembly: GCA_025617745.1. Lineage (NCBI taxonomy): Eukaryota > Metazoa > Echinodermata > Echinoidea > Camarodonta > Echinometridae > Heliocidaris > Heliocidaris erythrogramma. Next base: position 160,607 of record CM046865.1, on the reverse strand, counting down.
AAGCTTTCTAATTCCCGACCTCGCAAAATATTACAAGGGTATCACATGAATGTTAAGTTCAGTTACCACGTTTACTGCAAATGCAAATTCTTTTTTCATTTATGTTGCAAATGCAAATTCTTATGAAGGGGTAGAGTGTGTATCCTCACAGATCATTCCCTTTCGGTCTTTAAGACAAACCTCCTCAAATGTCGCATCCCCCACCCCGGTCATGACAATAAATCAATTATTATTATGGTACATGTATCAGAGCATACATGCTTCTACTATTAAAAGGTGGATTTTACGGACACACACACAAGAAATCAGAAATAAGAAAGTTATGAATGTTTGAAAAATAAGATCACTATAAATCTATGCAAATCTGAAATTGTGTTTGTGACGTATTCACATTCAACTCCCGTTTGTCATGTTTGTCATACACTAAAATGACATTAATTTCCAGTTTTCTCCTAAGCACCTTTTTCCTCAGGGAAATACAAAAAATATATTGTAGATAGTATATTTAAAAAATATAGATCTTCAAAAAAAGGAAAAGATCCTACCGATTAATATATTTTAACATAATGACATTTTAGTCCATTTGTTTATTGGAACAAATGGAAGAGTTATCCGCCGCCGCAACAGTGATATTACTGATTTGGCCAATTTGAAATTCCCACAGATATGTATTGCAATTACAACATTTAAAAATTCACAATCTGTTAGTCAGATTTTGTTCAAACTCTCTGATTTTTCTGCTTTCTTGCAGAGTAACATGCAATTCTCGCTACCTCAAATATGCAATTTTCGACTTAGAGGGCAATATTATGCATGGAAATGGTCCGCATAGAGTAGAAGTTACAAATTTGGTCGATAATTTCATTTTTGGTAAATCATATTGGAAGTTTAATAGTAGTCTTTGTTATGACAAGGATTTTGTCGATGGGGTAAAAAATAAGATTAGTGAAATAGAGGAAACGTGGCTGGGTCAAATAAATAGTAAAATCAAATTTTGGGATTTTATGAAAACAAAATTACGGGAATATATCATGAAGTTTTCCCGTGAAAAAGCAAAAATCAGGAAAGCAAAAGTTGAAATGTTGGAAAAAGAAATTAAAGACTTAGAATATCGATTGACGTTTAATTTGCAAAATAACATTCAGGAAGAACTAGACTTGAAAAAAAATGAACTGGAAAAGCTTTTTGACTATTCTCGTCAAGGCTTAAAGGTACGATCGAGGGCAGAATGGTCTGAAGAAGGAGAAAGAAATTCTCAATTTTTTGAACAATTATTAAAGTCGAATAAAAGAAAAGTGTGATCAAGGAAATATATAATAGCAATAATGAGGTGATACGTGATAGTAAAGGGATTTTAAAGATCATTGGGGAGTTTTATAAGAATTTATATGCATGTAAAATAAGGATATAACAGAAGATATTGATAATATGTTTTTAAGCGAACTGCCCAAACTAAGCGAAGAAAATAAATCATTTTGTGAAGGGCATTATAACATGACATGACATTAACATGAAATGGAATAAGTCACAAGGCAATGATGGCTTTACAGCTGAATTCTATTATACATTTTGGCCAATCTTAGGGAAATATATAGTGGAAGCATTTAATGAGAGTTTCGAAACTGAGGTGTTATCCAATTCACAGAGACAGGGAGTCATTACACTTATTGAGAAAGAGGGAAAAGATCCTTTGTATATGAAAAACTACAGGCCAATAACTCTTTTAAATCTTGACTATAAGATCCTGTCAAAAGTATTGGCTAAAAGGGTAAAAGAGGTTTTAGGAGATATCATTCATTATGATCAGGTGGGTTATGTTAAAGAGAGAATATTGGGGAGGCAGTGCGGTTAATAGATGATGTATTTTTTCAGTCATTGTATCAGCCTGTAGGTTTTCTTATCGCTGTAGATTTCGAAAAAGCATTTGACTGTATTTCACATAGACTACTGTTCAAAGCATTGGAATCTTTTGGGTTCGGTAATGTATTGTGCTCTTGGGTTAAAATTCTTTATAATGATGTTAGTAGCTGCGTGATGAACGGGGGACACTCAACTGGATACTTTAAAGTTAAAAGAGGGGTAAGACAAGGGGACCCTTTGTCCCCCTATTTATTTATAATAGCTATTGAGCTGCTTGCTCATTATATCCGAAAGGACCCTAGTATTGAAGGAATTCGGTTTGATACTGGAAAAATAAAGCAGGTACTTTCGCCGATGATATCACATTGATATGAAGTCAATTGATAGGGTGAAGAAAGTCTTCGAAGACTTTGAGAAATTAAGTGGATTAAAAATAAATATGGATAAGACAAATTATATTTGGTTGGGGGAAGCGATTGATATGCCCGGTTTACCTTTTTGGGGACATAGAGTACAAGACATAAAAATCCTAGGAGTTTATTTTTCACGTAATTCTAAAATAAAAGATGATTTAAACTACAAAGAAATATTAAGTAAAATAAAAAGATTAATAGGTTGGTGGAGCCAACGAGTTCTTACGATGTATGGCAAAATCAAATTATTGAAAATGTATGTATATTCAAACTTAAATTACGTATCTTCTCTTATATCTGTTCCACATAGTATCCTTGAAGAAATTGAAAAAAATTCCTTTAATTTCATTTGGGGTGGGAAAGATAGAATAAAAAGGAAAATATTATATCAAGATTATTCTGCAGGTGGGCTTCGGGTAACTGACTACGAAACTTTTATTAAGACTCGAAGAATAATGTGGATCAAACGGCTGTTGTACGGTGAAACATATTTAGGGTGGAAACTAACATATGATTATTGGAGGTCGTAATATATTTCTTTGTAATTATGACATGAAGAAAATTAATTTAGATGGTATACCCATGTTTTATTTAGATATGTTAAAAGCCTGGCAAGATATAGATGAACGTAGACACTTCGAAAAGAACAAGGTCAATCCGATAATTTTTAATAATAGAAGTATTTGTTTTCGAAATAAAATGATCTTTGATGCTGATCTTTTTCATAAAGGAATATTTAAAGCATCAGATATAACCGTTGGAGGTAATTTTAAACCAATCTCATATTTTTATAACTTAGGTTTTACCACCGACAGCCTGATCATGATTCAGAAAATATTTTCAGTCATTGAACAGGAATGGATACAGAGTGATTTTATACATGTGGATACTGAACATTTTCAAATAGATCTGAAGATTTTTGGTCATATACAAAAGTTTAGCGATTTAAAGTCTATACGGTTATATAATCACTTTATTCAACAGTTTCAAAGAGATTATGCATTAAAGATTACGGATGGAAATGTTCAACATGATTTTGGAACTGGGATGTTAAAAGAAATATTTACAAGACTGAAAAATGCATTTCTAAATAATAAACGAAGAGAGTTTCAATGAAAACTATTGCATGGGGCTCTATATACGAAACAGAGACTCTTTCTATTTGGTTTCGAGTTGGACAATCTATGTTCCTTTTGTAAACATCAAGTTGAAACATACCAGCATTTGTTTTTAGAATGTCCTAAAGATAAACAATTATGGCAAGACATTAGTAAAAAGCTACATCTAAGAGAAATCAATATAAATGATTGGAAATCCATTTTTATGGGACTATCGGGTAAAACTGTACGAATATATTTAATAAATTGTATAATTTTTCTTCTAAAACACATAATTTTTCCTTCAAGAAAACAAGGCGAGCTGCCATCTCTACAGAAAACAGTTACTTTGATAAAAGATCATAGAGACGAAGAATATAAGATAGCCAACAAAAAGGGGAATTGGGGGCGCACTTATGGAAATGGGAACAGATTGATGCGTTTCTTTGATTTTGTTTTCGTTTGTTGTCTTTGTTTTGTTGGTTTTTGTTTGGTTGGTTTGTTGTTGTTTTTTGTTGTTTTTGTTTTTTTTTGTGGGGGGGGGGGGGGGGGGGGGTTGTTATGTTTTGTTTTCTTTGTTTGCTTTTTTATGTACTCATTACGGACAGGCAAACCGGAACTGGATGCATGCATGGGTGTTGATATGTTGGGGAGGGAGGGGGGTGCGAGAAGTGGGAGTGGGAATGAGTGAGTTGTGATTGGTAGGAGAATGGTGAGGGGGAAGGGGGGATGAGATGAGTGTCTAAGGTTGGGTTCGGGTGGACCATATATATCTTCCTCTAATTTTTTTTTTATCTTATAAAGCATCGTTTCAAGAAATCATGTATAATTTGATATTTTTTTCTAAATGCATGTTCAATGATCCATAGATTTTTTTTCTTTCTAAAAAAAGATCCTTTGTTCTGTTATTAATTAAAGTTAAAATTGAATGATTCAAAGACTGAATTTTTTGTTGCTGCTTCTGCTTACAACCTGCGCAGTCTTCCAAATGTTCAGTTAGATGTTGGTGGCACACTCATAAGACCTTCAGAAACAATAAGAAACCTTGGTGTTATGTTTGATCCGTGTATGTCGATGTCACATCATATCTCTTACATCTGTAAAACAGTTACTTTTTATTTAAGGAGCATTTCTAGAATCAGAAGGTTCCTCGATCAGTCTGCTTGTCACAATGCTGTCCGTTCTCTAGTTTTATCTCGTATTGATTATTGCAATGGACTCCTTTCTACGATTCCCTCTAATCAGTTGATTCGTATTCAACGATTACAAAATTGGGCAGCACGATTAATTTTACAGGTTTCTCGAGACCACCCTTCTCAACCACTCTTGAACTCACTACATTGGCTTCCTTTGAAGCAAAGAATAATTTTCAAATTACTCTTGTTTGTCTACAAAATACTTAATAACCAGGCTCCAGAGTATTTAATTAACTGTCTGAGTTTATACAAGCCCACTAGATTACTAAGGTCCGCCAGTGACCCTCTCCGCCTCACATATTCAGTAACTCGAACATTAGCTGGTGATAGAACGTTTACTGTGTCAGCTTCAAAATACTGGAATGATTTGCCACTTTCTATTAGAAAGTCTTCATCAGTAATAATTTTCAGAAAGGCATTAAAAACACATCTTTTCGATAGTTTATAGTTTGTAGATGATTTAATTTATTGTAAGCGCTTTGAGCCTAATGGGAAAAGCGCGTTATAAGTAATAATAATAATAATAATAATAATAATAATAATAATAATATTCCGTATATTTTAGAAGACCTTATATTGTTTAAAAGTATAATTGGTATCTGTAAACTTTGTTCTTTAGTTCCTTTTGTCTGAATATTATATATTATGATTTAATGTGATATTAATGTATCTTTCTCAAGACGAAGGAATAAAACATTACTTGAAACAAAAAGTTCTTTTTATTATTACTATAAAGTATTATATATAAGAAAATAGTTATATATCTATGTCTAACGGTTGATGCATTGTATTTTTTTTCCTTTCATCGAAAAAATAATCCTGTTTAATCACGGATAATTTCAAAGAATTCTATATATTTTTTACTTATATTAACGTATTTCATTAAGTTTCCTTGTATATGCAAATTATTTTATATGTTACTTATCATGATTGTTTCTTGAAATGTAATATTGATCTTGAGAGGAAGCAATAAAATGTTATTCAAAACAAAACAAAAAAATCTTCGTCAACTTCACTTCCGGTCCGTATTGAAATACTACGGCTTATGAATAAAATGAGTGCTAAAATGCTTAATTTTTGGATCGCATGACATAAACCACTCAAATTTTGAAAATGCAACCAATTGTCTCAATAAATGATGGTATCTTTTCAAACATGTCGGTTAATTTATACTCAAACTCGAGGATTTTTGTAATACCTGTGTACATTTTCAATGCAAAAAAACAAACATTTGTCGACCCCATCGGATATTGTCAGCACTGCGCATGCGTGGTTTGCCTGACAAACGCCATCTGTTGGCGAAATTGCGTATGTGGGGTAGCGAGAATTAATGTTGGATTTTCCTTTAAAGTAACTCATCTTTTAGAATATCTCATTCTATTCATGTAGTGTTTCCAGGCCTTTTTGATGCCACATACAACTTGTATAATATTTAACCCATTGACTACTGAATTCGCCATCTCCCAACCTGTTCCCGTAGTCGATCGATTAATTATTAGTTTTCATTACAGCCAATTTATAGATAGAGCCCCTTGTCTGCAAAGCGAGCGTAAAGCCCGTTGCACACAAAGTGTCGTTCACCTGATGTACATTGCGTCAGCAGCTGTCGGGATCTTGGACACGCCGTGTGACAGCGAAATTGAAATTGAATGCAACTATACATTGCAAACATTTGCATTGATCTTTTTGGCATAGAATCATTTCCTCCTCAGGCTTGATAATTACAGGTTATATATTGCAATGGAAGGGATTCCTCACTGCAGCTCTGCGCCATTACCCTAGAACAAGAAACCCAACAGACATCAGCTTCTCCATCTGTACCATAGCAATTGTACATGTTGATGCAAATGTGAGCCAAACATATTGAGGAAAGGTCTGATATATTTTGCAATTTATTTAAATGCCTCAAAATGTCAGCTGTCATTACTGTACGCATGGCCAAACTGCGTGTAAAATGAATGACTTCACAGATAAAGCACGTGTTTGTTTTTGTCATGTCAGAATGGCACTGCCATCCTTTTTGTGAGAATAGGTCTTCAGGCCCGTAGCCAGGTTTTCTAAAGGGGTGGGTCGTTTTTTGGCAAAAGTGGACCTTTTTGTCATAATCAATACGGAGGTCCGTATTGATAATGACAAAAAGCTAGGGGGTCCGATTAAAGGGTGTGTGTGTTTTTTTTTTCATGAAAAAGCGGACCTCGGCCCAAGAAGGGGGGGGGGGTCCGACCCTCCAACCCCCCCCCCCCCCCCCCCCCCCCTGGCTACGGGCCTGGTCTTTATCAAAGTTTTATAAGATTTTCGGCACGTTTGGTACTCTTAGGATGATAGTAATGACATATATCAGTTATCATTACAGGAATCCAAAAATATTCCTTGCTCATGTTCATGTCAAATCTTTAGGGTACCTACCGTCACGGGGGTGGGGATCTTGGGGGCACTACCCCAAGAGCCCCAATAATGATGATGATTTTACTTCTTCTTTAAACCCTATTGCTAGATTGTATTAGGGAAAAGAGATCTCAATTTGTTCAAACAGGGTACCTTGCCCCCAAGGGGGCTCAGGGGCAGCATCCCTAAAGTGCCCCTACCAGGTAGGAATTATCTTTAGGCAAGGAGGTTCTAAATTAATCCAGATGGGGAACATTTCCCTAACTGAGGGGGCAGGGGGGGCTTTGGGGCACCACCCCAATATCCCCCATTGGTAATAATTTGATATGTTTTGCTTCTTCTTTAAAACCTATTGCTACATGTAGATTGTAACCAAACTAGTTAAGAATCATAGTGAGGGGCAGGAGGCCCAAAGTTGCTAAACAATATAGTACTTTGTCTTCAAGGGATCTGAGGGGCAGCACCTCAAAATTGTCCTTATGGCAATTATTTCATGTACAGATGCATGTATTCTGCTTCTTGAAAACATACAGCTTAATTTTAAGATACACTTGATACCCAATAAATCTAGGCAAAGGGGGTTTTAAGGTGTTCAAATGTGGTACATGGCCCAGATGGGGGCTCAGGGGCAGCACCCGTTAAGTGCCACAACCTTTGATTTTGATTTTTACCAAATCTAAATGCTGCCCTCATGATTGCGCAGTGCAGGCGATACTGCCCTGGGCATTTCCCTTGTTTTTCTTCTATAGTGACAAAATAATCAGAAATGTTGATCCTGGTCATAGTCTATTTTTTTTCTCTCGGCTGTTTTGTTTTATTTCTGTTAAATTTAAAGATGGATTTCAAGGACATGGTACAGTATATTAGAATTGTCTATAAAAATAACATTATCTGAATGAATGTCCATTTTTGTCATGAGAGTAGTGTCCTTTCCAAATTATTTTTCCATTCATATTATTCGATTCATCTCTTTCTACAGTGCTTGCAACCTGTGAGGCCATGACAGACTCGACATCAACGATGCCAGCAACGTCCCCGATATCAACATGTAATCCAACTACTGCATTGACTATGACTGGTAAGTAACCAGGGGCCATATTCAAGAATGCGGGGATGTTTTTTTTTTTGCGCCCTTTCATGTGCTGCCCGGTGCACGTACCACCCCCCCCCCCCCCCGTCATTTGTATGCCATTGCCTCTCACACAGCATTATTTCTCGTGGCTCGCTTTTCTTTACTTCTTTCTTAATCTCATATACATGCATTTTCCTTCGTTTAAAATCAGTTCTTGGTGTTATGAATATGCAAATTGATTGTTTGAATAATGATGTTTTGGTTGATGACGTCATAGATCGTGATGCAGCAGATAAAGTCGAAGATTTACAAGCAACAAAACGCCTCATTTTTATATTTGTAAGTATTTATGTTGCTGGATTGGGAAATAAGTAATAAGATATTCTACAATCGCCCCAATCCCAACAGTGGCTACAAACAGTACATATGAAAGGAATTTAATAACTGATTATCAAGTGCTTGAATTCCTTTCATGCTGCAGAGTCGAGTGTCACAACTGAAACAATGTCCACGTCATCGTTGGACTTAGTTTCATCAACACCGGGATCAACATCTCATCCAACTACCACTATGGGTGCGGAACTAAGAATACTTTTACACAGTGTTCAGTCTGTGAAGAAAAATAAACGGGTTACATTGGACTAGACAATTGTCTTTCATTCTTCCTCTTGTTTGGTTATATCATCTCGCTTTCCATTCTTTCTCCCTTGTATTCATTTCTTTTTCTATTTTTTTTGTACACATCATTTTTTTTAAACCTTACGGTTTTCTAACCTTGTTTTCTTTAGTTACTTTGTCAAGATTTATGTTGTTGGATGGGGGAATAAGTAATTAAATATCATTCTACAATCGCCCCAAACCAACAGTGGCCACAAAGAGTACATATTAAACGAATTTAATAACTGATTAATATATTCGTTTCCTTGAATGCCTTTCATTATGCAGAGTCAAGCGTCACCGCTGAAACAATGGCCATTTCAACGGACTCAACACCGGGATCAACATCTGATCCAACTGGTAAAGAACTAGGAATACTTACAGTGTTCAGTTTTGGAAAAACAAAAGGGTTACATTGCACTACACAAATTTATTTCGCTCTTCCTCTTGTAATTTATTTGTTTGTTGGTACACATTGTTTTCTTTCACACCAAACCTTGTTTTTCTCCAGGTATACTTTTCTGAGAGATATTATTTTGTTGTTACATGTATGTTAATTTACCTTCCTTATTCAAGATTCAATGGCATCAGATTTTGTTGAAAATATTTATCCCCCCTCTCTCTCTCTCTCTGTTTATCTTTCTTTCTTGCTTTCTCTCTCTCTCTCTCTCTTTCTCTCTTAACTCTCCATCTCTTTCTCTTTCTGTTATCTCTCTCTCGCTCTCTCGTATCTTTCTCATTTTCTTACTCTCCTCTACTCTGTCTTATTTTATTTTTTATTTTTTGTAATTTGTAATCTTTTTTTTTTTTTTTTTTTTTTTTTTTTTTTTTTGGGGGGGGGGGGCATATTTACATCACAATTTAGGCGTTTAAGCCGACCCATTTTGTGGTCTTTACAGTAATTCACATTGCTTGCTTTACTCATTGTGCTCTAATCCTGTCATTGCTCTCCCTCATTTAAAAAACAAAAAACAAAACATGAACAACAATAAATTGGATCTGGGCCGTGTCATGCCGACAGACAGAGGGACGATTTCTCAGAATCGAACGTAATTCCTGCAATTGGTTGCATTTTTGAAGTTAGGAGTAGACTATATCAAACTCAAAGAAGAGGATTACAATAAGTCTCTTGCACACTATATAATCTGACTTATACTGGTCTGTCTCTTATCTCCTTCTCTTTTATATTTTTTACCCTCCTATTATATTCCACAGAATCAGTTCTTGTTGATGACACAACAAAGATGTCGACCACAGATCCGATTTATGAACCGACTACGGAATCAAAACGATCAACATCGAATCCCACGACCGCTACCGGTGAGCAGTTTCAACTGTTGTGTTCATTCCCTCCCGCCCTCCCCAGTCATCGTTCTTTTCCTCTCACCAGTAGCATAGCTAGTCATCATGGCGCCCAGGGCAAACAATGATTTTACGCCCACCAACCCCACCCCCCCCCCCTTCCCCTGACTGCCCAAACTTATCTACGTTATTGTACAAGCGAGGGAGCAAAGTGACCAAGAGGTTTTGGGTTGTTTTTTTGCATTTTAACTCTAAAAAAGTGCAATATCTTCTGCATTTTTACCAGGAAATTATTGACCACTGCATTTGAGGGGTAGAGACGTTCAAATTTTGTACATTGACAAGCTGCTTTCTATTTAATCCTTTCTGAAATTGGGCGCAAAATTCACGAAAACACTTGAGAAATAGTTGAGGAAGATTTCTTTCATATGTTGCTATTTTATACACTTTATCTTCCATTGGGGGCGCAATATTTAACAAGAGGCTGATAAAACTTACATGATAGCGAGCAAAGCAACGAGAATCACATTTTTATTTTTAAATTTTGAACTCTTTAAAAACACTATTTAAAAACTATAGAGTATACTAGGGCGCTAAATTACGAGATTTTCAAGCGACATAAATGTTCGCATTTGAAATCCTCAAAATTGTATTTCAAATTTTCAATGCATTTATATTGCGGATGGGGGCGCATAACCTTTAAGTATTATAATTTTTCTCCCCTTCTTCTTTCTCTCTGTTGCATTTTTGTGCCCCTTTCAAGTGCCGTCCCGGACATCCCCCCCCCCCCCCCCCCCCCACTGCCTCTCACACAGAATTTATCGAGGCTCGCTTTTTCTCTTCTTCTTTTCTTAATCTCATATATTTTCCTTCGTTTAAAATTTTGAATGCTGATGCTTTGGTTGATGACATCAGAGATCGGGATGCAGCAAAAATTAATGAAGACGAAAATCTGCTGGTAATGCCTGGTTTTAATGTTTGTCAGGGTTTGTGTTGTTGGATTGGGGAATATGTAATCAAATATCATTTTACAATCGCAACAACCCAAAAGTGGCTACTACTACGGAGGGGGGGGGGGGGGGGGGCACTCGACCCCAAAAGTGGTAGGTATGTGCCGCTGGCAAGACAAAATATGGGGCTTCGGAACTAGCGTCTCATGAAAAGGATGGTCTCGGAACTACTAACCTTTTGGGAAAAGGGGGTCTTTTGAACTGCATTACAATATAAATATGCTACGGAACTGGTTCCCACATGCCCCCATTAAAATACAATGTGTGTCATGGCAAGTCTATGATGTGTATATTTATATAAGCGGGGTTAATTCGCATGCATGAGTCAGCATGAATGAAAACTTAATTGCCTGGGGTAGATTGGAATCGGATTGGAAGCAATGGGGAAAGCCTGGAGGAATTAAGCACCGTGGAATGAAACTCGTTTTCAACTTTTCACCAAAAATGATATTCTTCGAAACGGGCCAGGGCGGGCCGTGACGGCCGAAACGACGAATGAAAAAAAAGCGGTGCTTTGGAACGGTTTTCTCTCTTCTTTTTCTCACCAAGAAAAAAAATGGTATGCTTTGGAACGGAAATTTGAGTGTAAAAATGGGGGTCTTCTGGGCGGCACATACCCACCGTACACTATAAAAGAAACTGAGTGCGCCTGGGCGTTGTGGCGTGCGCCTGTAATCCAGCTACCAGTGGAAGTTATAAACTGATTCAGGTTCGAGACTGAGTCACGTCTTTCGGATGGTGACGTTAAAGGTCGGTCCCAGACGTAAATAATCATATCTGATTGATACACGTCTATAAACCCAATTACACACACACACTCCCCCCCCCCCCCCCCCCCCCCCAGCTTCAAACAGTACATAAATGCTGTTCATAACTGATTTATTATGTATCAAGTGATTTTATATCCATTTCCTTGAATTCCTTTCATTGTGCAGAGTCAAGTGTCACCACTGGAGCAATGTCCACGTCAACATCAACACCGGAATCAACATCTGATCCAACTACCAATACCGGTAGGGAACTAAGAATACTTAGACAATATTCAGTTTTTGAGGGAAAAGGGGGGGGGGGTTCCATTGCACTACACAAATTTCTTTCTCTCTTCCTCTTGTTTCGCTATATCATCTTTCTTTACCTGACTGCCCAATCTTAACTACGTTATTGTACAAGCGAGGGAGCAAAGTGACCAAGATGTTTTTGGTTGTTTTTTTGCATTTTAACTCTAAAAAGTGCAATATCTCATGCATTTTTACCAGGAAATTATTGACCACTGCATTTGAGGGGTAGAGACGTTCAAACTTTGTACATTGACAAACTGCTTTCTATTTAATCCTTTCTCAAATTGGGCGCAAAATTCAAGAAAACCCTTGAGAAATAGTTGAGGAAGATTTCTTTCATATGTTGAACCTTTGCTAATGCTATTTTATACACTTTATCTTCCATTGGGGGTGCAATGTTTAACAAGAGGCTGATAAAACTTACATGATAGCGAGCAAAGCAACGAGAATCACATTTTTCTTTTTAAATTCTGAACTCTTTAAAAACACTATTTAAAAACTATAGAGTATACTAGGGCGCTTCTTTTTCTCACCAAGAAAAAAATGGTATGCTTTGGAACGGAAATTTGAGTGTAAAAATGGGGGTCTTCTGGGCGGCACATACCCACCGTACACTATAAAAGAAACTGAGTGCGCCTCCCCCCCCCCCCCCCCAGCTTCAAACAGTACATAAATGCTGTTCATAACTGATTTATTATTTATCAAGTGATTTTATATCCATTTCCTTGAATTCCTTTCATTGTACAGAGTCAAGTGTCACCACTGGAGCAATGTCCACGCCAACATCAACACCGGGATCAACATCTGATCCAACTGCCAATACCGGTAGGGAACTAAGAATACTTCGACAATATTCAGTTTTTTGAGGGGAAAGGGGGGGGGGGGTTCCATTGCACTACACAAATGTCTTTCTCTCTTCCTCTTGTTTCGCTATATCATCTTTCTTTTTCCCTCACTTCCATTTCTATTTTATATTGTTGTACACCTTATTTTTTACAAACCGAACCTTGTTTTCTTCGTACTTTGTCAATATTCATGTTGTTGGATGGGGGAATAAGTAATTAAATACAATTATCATGTAATCCCCGCAACCCAGTGGCTACAAACATTACATAAACGCCTTTCATAACTGATTAATTATGTATCAAGTTCATTTTCTTCAATTCTGTTCACTATGCAGAGTCGAGTTTCACCACTGGAACAATCTCCGCGTCAACATTGGACTCAGTGTCAACATCAACACCGGGATCAACATCTGATCCAACTACCACTACCGGTAAGGAACTAAGAATACTTAAGACAGTGTTCAGCTTTTGAAGAAAAAAAAGGTTACATTGCAATACACAAATTATTTTCGCTCTTCCTTTTGTTTCTTTATAATCATCTCTATTTGTCCCTCATATCCATTTTTTAAAAATTTGCTTATTGTTGTTCAAATTAACCTAACAATGTTTTCTCCAAGTACTTTTCAGAAAGATATTATCGTCTTGTTATGTCCGTCATTTCTATTACCTTATTTTAACTATCAAGAGCATCCGATTTTGTTTAAAATATACCCCCTCTCTTTCTCTCTCTCCTTTATATCTCTCTTTCTCTCTTTTATCTCTCCCCCGCTCTCCATATCTTTTCTTCTTTGTTATCTCTCTTCCTTGCTTCCCCTTTCTCTATCTCTTTCTCATTCTGTTATCTCTCTTTCTCTCTCTCTCTCTCTCTCTCTCTCAGTCTTATCTTCCTCATTTTCTTACTCTCCTCCTCTCCCCGTTCTTATTTTATTTCGGGATAAGAGACACATTTACGTTACAATTTAGGCGTTTAAGCCGACCCATTTTGTGGTTTTTACGATAATTCGCGTTCCTTGCTTAACTCATTGTGGTTTTGTCCAGAGATTGCTCCCCCTCATTATTTTGAAAATAAAAACAAAAACAAAACATGAACAACAATAAATTGGATCTGGGCCGCGTCTTGTTGAGAGATAGAGGGACGATTTCTCAGAATCGAACGTAATTCCTGCAATCGGTTGCATTTTTAAAGTTAGGAGTAGACTAATACCAAACTCAAAGAAGAGGATTGCAGTAAGTTTGTTTTTTGAAGTCCGTTGCACACTATACAATTTGACTCGGTCTGTCTTTTATCTCCTTCTCTTTATATTTCTTACCCTCCTGTTTCATTCCACAGAATAAGTTCAGGTTGATGACACAACAAAGATGTCTACCACAGACCTGATTAGTCGAGGCTTGCTTTTCTTTACTACTTTTCTTAATCTCATATACTAGTTTCCTTCGTTTAAAATTTTGAATACTCATGCTTTGGTTGATCACGTCAGAGATCGGGATGCAGCAAATGAAGTCGAAGATTTGCTGGTAACGCCTGGTTTTAATGTTTGTCAGGGTTTATGTTGTTGGATTGGGGAATAATTAATCAATTATCATTCTACAATCGCAACAACCCAACAGTGGCTACAATCAGTACATAAACACCTTTCATAAGTGATTGATTATGTGCCAAGTGGTATTTATATCCATTTCCTTGAATTCCTTTCTTTGTGCAGAGTCCAGTGTCACCACTGGAGCAATGTCCTCTTCAACATCAACACCAACACCGGGATCAACATCTGAGCAAACTACCACTACCGGTAGGGAACTATACTTAGACAATATTCAGTTTTTGAGGAAAAAGGGGGGTTTCCATTCCACTACACAAATTTCTTTCTCTCTTCCTCTTGTTTCTTTATAATCATCTCTTTCTCCCTCATGTCCATTTATTTATTTATTTCATTTTGGTACACACTATTTTCTTTCACACCTAACCTTATTTTCTCCAGGTACTTTTCAGAGAGATATTATCTTCTTGTAATGTTCGTCATTCCTATTACTTTATTTAAAATTCAAGGGCATCAGATTTTGTTTAAAATATTCACCCTCCCCTCTCTCTCTCTCTTTCTCTCTTTATCTCTCCTTCTCTCTTTCTTTCTCACTCTCTCTCTCTCTCTCTGTTTTCTCTCCCTCTCTCTGTTTTCTCTCCCTCTGTCATGTCTCTTTCCATCTGTTTCTACCTGATCACTTTATCTCTCTTTCGCTCTCTCTCTCTCTCCCTCTCTCTTTGTCTATGTCTCTACTTTTCTCTCGCCCTTTCTCGGCCCCTACCTACATGTAGCAACTTTTTTCACCTTCCTCACCTACTCTCTCTCTATCTCCCTTCCTTCCTCTTTCACAAGCTTCCTCACATTCACCTGGCCTTTTCCCTTTTTCTTCCCAATTTTTCGTACCGTTCATCCATTCCGTATTTAAAACGCAATGATAATTGCTTCATCATTCATGATAGCCGAGAGCTATAATGTATTCTACAACACATGAAAAAAAAATCTGTTACAGATCTATATTGCATGCCTTATTGATATTTTGTGCATTTCAAGAGACCTTTCTTGAAACGTTCTTGAGCTTTCGCTCTGGCTTGATTTTGAATTTTCATATGGTTCCCACCAGGTCCGTATAATCCAAATAAAAAATTTAAAAGCCCTGCTGCATTGATTTCTCTTAGATGAACTGATTTTCCTTGTTTACCTAAATGAGACCAAAAAATAAATGAAGGTCTTTGTATTAATCAATAAATTATGAATTTTCTGTCTCACGCCCTGAGGTGTGATACGTTATCAGATTTTTGACAATACGTTTACATTCTCTGTTCAGAATCATCGGCCAAGATGTTTGTGATAAACGTTGAACCGGGTAGCATCTTTGTCTCAGACTTGCAAGATGAACTGGTGTTCACCCCCATCCCCGCCACCAGAGCCCCATTCTACATGACATACGACCCTTTAACACGTCGACTTTACTGGTCAGACTTGATGGAAGATAGAGTTTATCGTGCAAGCATAGCTGGAAATAATACAGAGGATGTCACAACCGAGAGCGCTGACGGTAAGAAGTAGGTCTCCTGCTAACATTCCTTAAGAGCACAACTCAATCCCACTCCATCCTATCCACTGGAAGTCCTAGTCTACATAAACTATGAGGCTGTTATTGGTTACAAATGTGAGAAAATTACAATGCCCCGAATCCCGGTTTCGAGTCCCGGTCGGGGCATTGTAATTTTCTCACATTTCTTTATGATATATTCAATTTACTTCAACCCTATCAATTATGATATTTAATTACGAATTTAAATTGTCCTCTATAGAAATTCGTTGGCATGGATTTGCCCGACTTTAGAGGGAAGACCTGTCTCATTGGTAGGCCATTATATAGCGTACGCATGGAATTGGTATGGATGTACCCCCTACGCTCGGTGGAAAGAGAGGGGCTATATGTGAGATTGTTACTTTGCTTCGACGGGAGCCCGGATAGCTCAGTTGGTAGAGCACTGGTCATGTAATCCAGGGTCCCGGGTTCGAATCCCGGTCGGGGCATTGTAATTTTCTCACATTTCTTTATGATATATTCCCAAAACCATGAACGTTTAATATAGGTTTTCCTGGTCAAATTTGCAGAATTAGCTTTCAAAATCATTTGCAAACACTCGTATTCAAGCGATTTGCTAGTCCGGTTTACTCCTTTGGTTCATATTAGTTTTCAGTCGTTCAAATTCATTTTCCAGCATCCAGAAATGAGCTTTGAACATCAAAACTAATCGTCGAGCAATTTAAATAGACTAAAGCGTGATTCAAATTCATTTATGACGACTCGGTGCAGATTCTTGCTCGAGTTTTACTTTCCTTTTCATTAATAGGCAGTCAGTTAGCATTATGTTCAAACAGGTCAAAAAAGTACAAAACATATCCGGGATTTGCCTTCTTTTTAAATCTTATTAGTTTCTCCAATTCATTCGTCATTTACGCATTCTCATGTTTTAAAAATTAATTTGTCGTTGCAATATGATGTAGTCATCTAAACATAATGGTGTAAAACAATTATTGGACTACCCTTAACCTTTCATACTGAATCGTTTCAAATGTGTACAGCGTAATCAAAGTAGGCTTTCACATCGTCTTGTCTGTCTTTTATTTATATAGTCAAATCTTATTTGTTTCAGTGGACCATTCGCTTTGTTATTTCTTCATCTTTTTAAAAAATAATCTCAGCCCCCGACTTTACATTTTGTTTCTAAATCTGATTTCGTAAAAACGATTTGAAAATTCGAAGAGGTGTTGTGGATCAGTGGATAAGTCCCCGGACTGTTAACCACGAGGTCCGGGTTCGAATCCCACCGCAGCACTAGCGTCCTTTGGCAAGACGTTAATCTACATTTGCCACTCTCCACCCGTTGCTTAGCAACGTGAACGTCACTGTACTGCCCATAGCTGGAATACTCCCCAGGGAGTGGAGAATGTGCATACATTGTGTGCGGGCATGTCAGAATCCAATGACCGGGGTAATAATATATATCTATAATTGTGAGCGCTTTGGGCCACTATGGGAAAAGCGCGTTATAAATGCCAGGTATTATTATTGCATTGTTAAATTCATTGCTAAAATAACGAACATGCTTGTCTATTGATGAATTTGAATTCCCAGATGTTCGCGATCCGAAGCTCCCTTGAATTTGAATGCTCATTGGGTAAAATGCTAATTCGAATGCTCATTCTATCAAAATGCATGATGAAAGCATGCGATCGCTTGCCCTAAAAATCAAATTTAATGATCATTTTAGGCAATAGACCTGTTTACTAAGTGTTCAAATTTTATGCATACTTTTGACACAAAGGTTGTTCTTGACAACCTGAAAGTTTGCTTGAGGCTTGTCAGACATAGCAACAAGCAATGTATGCAAACTGGATTCCAAGTATTGTAGTTCATTCATTAATAACAGGTTAATGGAATAGCTCGTAAGGCCTTCACTTAATGTGTTTCCCCACGTCCAGTGAATACATCTGCATGGCATGGTTGTACATGTAACAATTCAATTCAAGACTTTATTTCAGACTCATCTGCACACGACAGAGGTCCATAGACAAGTTTGACAAGAATATGGTGAGGAATTAACGTTAGATCTAATCTGAAAATTGTTCAACATTCATAATTGCCGGTTCTAATGAATATCACGCCTGAATCTAGAACTAAAGTACAACTAGCACCTGAATTTCAGTCACATCGGACATCGGGAACGGCTCTATTTCGGCTTCGATATCGAGTGGGAGGGGGTATATGGGGGTCCATCAGTTTTCCTCCATAATTCTCTGACGAGCAAACATCTACATGGAATGGTTGTACATGTAACGTTAGATCTAATCTGAAAATAGTTCAACATTCAGAAATTGCCGGTTCTAATGAACATCCCGCCTGAATCTAGAACTAAAGTACAACTCGCAGTAGCACCTGAATGTCACATCGGACTTCGGGAACGGCTCTATTTCGGCTTCGATATCGAGTGGGTGGGGGTATATAGGGGTCCAGTTTTCCTCCATAAATTCTCTGACAAGCAAAAAAAAAAAAAAAAAAAAGGGTTTTCGTTCTAAAACGAGAGGGGGGGGGGGCACAATGCAGACTTTTCTTCCAAAGTGGGGGGGGGGGGGGGGGGGGGGGGGGCCGCCCGGATGTGCCCCCCTATTATCCGCCACTCATCTGTCAATATTGTTATTTATTTGAATGGAAACTGAATAAGTGAGGATGCCATAGTTCCATAGAGTTCCATAAGATATACATTTTTCAGTGTATGTTCTAAGATTTTCATCAATTCGTTCAATGCATAACTACTTAACCTGTAGTACCAGGGGAAAATATATCAGAAACCTAAACATGCCAGTGGAAGCCCTCCAAATCTATCACTTTTCATCACAGCTGCTAACCCCCCCCCCCCCCCCTCCCCCCCCCCCCTCTCTCTCTCTCTCTCTCTTTCTTTCTCCTGTATTCTTTATAATTTCTATCCCCTGCATGTCTTTTTTTTTCTCTCTCTCAATTTCCCACTGGCTGTTTCTCACCCTCTCATTAGATTGACGTAAAGTCAATCTTCTGTTCTTGTTCGCGTTCTGCATTCTTATTAGATTGACGTAAGTCAATCTTCTATTCTTGTTCACATTCTGCATTCTTATTGCATTGACGTCATGACGTCAATGCTCTGTTATTGTTCGTGTTCTGCATTCTTATTGCATTGACGTCATGACGTCAATGCTCTGTTATTGTTCGTGTTCTGCATTCTTATTCTTCTTCTTCTTAGACCTCAGACCCTATTTGTTTTGCACAGGGTGTTTGTGAGCTCTGTCTAGGTCCTTTCCCCTTGTCCATTTCATTTCAAATTTCGTATGCATGTTCCTTGGCATCCCTTCTAGGTCACTGAACTCTTCGTTTTTCGAACTCATTCATGCATGACCGTCCAGGCGCCATTTTGTCCGTTTTGGGGTCATTTTCATGCCTTTTGTTCTCCTTGCCTATCTCAGCTATCCTACATCCTACAGACTTCTAACAAATTCCTGTAGATAGTCCAAGAGTTGCTCTGTACATTCTAATAAAAAAATTAATACGAAAAATGCCATCTTCACACTGTAAATTTAAGTCCGCAATCGGCCATATTGAAAAACGCTAAATTTCTTGACATTTTCACTCCCGAATATTAAAAATTCCTATAACTTTGTCATATCAATTGATTTTTGTCTCAAACTTTTACCATGTCTTGGTTTTGTCGTTGCACACATACCTGCCACATTTCATGCATTTCTGATTACGCATTATATAAATAGCGCCCTCTCAAGTTTTCAAATCGGCTCTCTTCATGTGGCCGTATCTCCGTCATGCCTTGGTAAACCCGTACCCTTTTTTGGATTTAGATACTTCAAGATATACCCTTTTCAGCCAAATAAAAAAATATATACCTCATCACTGACCGACTTTGAGAAAATTGCATTGGAAAATCACAATATTTGCATAAATGCCGAAATAAAGACAACTTACTCTAATTTTGTGAACGTTCCACGTACGTCTTTGAAATTTGGTGGGTATGTGTATTTATGTATTTGACAACTGTTAACCAAATTTGGTTGAAATCGATGACGTCATCGCGAAGATATCACGCAAAAACCTTCATTTACTATGCATTACGTAATATTGCATAATATGCTTATTTTAAATGGCGCGCTAGTCGCAGTAGGCTCACAATGACCGCAATGAAATTCCCTCGTCAGGGATGCAAAAAAAGATATATGGTCTCACAGAATATTTTGAGTAAATCGCGATTGAAGTCAGGTCATTATACGGATCCTGCACATGTATTACATGTATTGTCTATGGGGCAAATCGGTTTCCCAACTCTGACCCCCTGAACGATCTTTATTTTTCTTGAAATTTGGCAGGTACATGCTTCGGGGCAAAATGAAGAAACTCTCGAAGCCGGATTTTCAAAATCTATCAAGCGCTTCGTTTTAAACGCTATATAGTGACAGGTACTTAACAGAGTCTGCAAATACAGACTAGCACGTAGACCCAAATATAGAATGACCTTCCACCCATGAGTCCATGACTCATGCCAGCTCAGTTCTACTTGTCTATCTCCACTATTCTAGATGCTACAGACTTCAAACAAATTGCTATAGGTAGTTTAAGTGATGCTCTTTATTTTACTGTTCAAGGAAATACAAAATACAGACGTCAATGCATGCACATCGTTCTGATACGATTGCAGTTCTAGTTCTTCTTCTTATTTTTCTTCTTAGACCTCAGACCCTATTTGTTTTGCACAGGGTGTTTGTGAGCTCTGTCTAGGTCCTTTCCCCTTGTCCATTTTATTTCAAATTTCGTATGCATGTTCCTTGGCATCCCTTCTAGGTCACTGAACTCTTCATTTTCCGAAATCATTCATGCATGACCGTCCAGGCGCCATTTTGTCCGTTTTGGGGCCATTTTCATGCCTTTTGTTCTCCTTGCCTATCTCAGCTATCCTACATCCTACAGACTTCTAACAAATTCCTGTAGATAGTCCAAGAGTTGGTATTTACATTCTAATAAAAAAATGAATACGAAAAATGCCATCTTCACACTGTAAATTTAAGTCCGAAATCCGCCATATTGAAAAATGCGAAATTTCTTGAAATTTTCACTCCTGAATATTAAAAATTCCTATAACTTTGTCATATCAATTGATTTTTGTCTCAAACTTTAACCATGTCTTGGTCTTGGCGTTGCACACATTTCTGCCAGATTTCATGCATTTCTGATTACGCATTATATAAACAGCGCCCTCTAAAGTTTTCAAAACGGCTCTCTTCGTGTGGCCGTATCTCCGTCATGCCTGGGTGAACCCGTACCCTTTTTTGGATTTAGATACTTCAGGATATACCCTTTTCAGCCAAATAAAAAAATATATACCTCATCACTGACCGACTTTGAGAAAATTGCACTTGAAAATCACAATATTTGCATAAATGCCGAAATAAAGACAACTTGCTCTAATTTTGTGAACATTCATCGTACATCTTTGAAATTTGGTGGGTATGTGTATTTTCGTATTTGACAACTGTTAACCAAATTTGGTTGAAATCGATGACGTCATCGCGAAGATATTACGCAAAAACCTTAATTTACTATGCATTACATAATATTGCATAATATGCTTATTTTAAATGGCGCGCTAGTCGCAGTAGGCTCACAATGACCGCAATAAAATTCCCTCGTCAGAGATGCAAAAAAAGATATATGGTCTCACAGAATATTTTGAGTAAATCGCGATTGAAGTCGGGTCATTATACGGATCCTGCACATGTATTACACGTATTGTCTATGGGGCAAATCGGTTTCCGGCATTTGGCCCCCTGAACGATTTTTTTTTTCTTGAAATTTTGCAGGTACATGCTTCGAGGCAAAATGAAGAGACTCGCGAAGCCAGATTTTTAATATCTATCAAGCGCTTTGTTTTAATCGCAATTTTATATCCTGCATAGATGCCACTACCTACGGAACTATGGCATGCCATCCGGGCAATATTTCCATTGTGGTCAATTTGTTTTGCATGCAGTGCTTGTGATCACTGTCTAGGTCCTTTCCCCTTGTCCATTTCGATTCAAATTTCGTATGCATGTTCCTTGGCATGCCATGTAATGCACTGAATTCTTCATTTTCCGAAATCACTCATGCATGACCGTCCAGGCGCCATTTTGTCCGTGTTTCGTACCTTTTGTTCGATTTCCACTATTCTAGATGCTACAGACTTCAAACAAATTGCTATAGATAGTTTAAGAGATGCTTTTTATTTTACTGTTCAATGACATGCAAAATACAGACGTCAATCTATGCACATCGTTCTGATACGATTGCAGTTCTAGTTAGATTGACGTAAAGTCAATCTTCTATTCTTGTTCACGTTCTGCATTCTTATTCTTTATTAGATTGACGTAAGTCAATCTTCTGTTCTTGTTCGTGTTCTGCATTCTTATTAGATTGACGTAAAGTCAATATTGACGTAAAGTCAATCTTCTATTCTCGTTCGCGTTCTGCATTCTTATTAGATTGACGTAAAGTCAATCTTCTATTCTCGTTCGCATTCTGCATTCTTATTAGATTGACGTAAAGTCAATCTTCTGTTCTCGTTCGCGTTCTGCATTCTTATTCTTCTTCTGGGTTCTTCTTCTTTAGCCTCAGACCCCATTCGTTTTGCACAGGGTGTTTGTGCGCTCTGTCTAGGTTCTTTCCCCTTGTCCATTTCATTTCAAATTTCGTATGCATGTTCCTTGGCATGTCTAGTTGTGCACTGAGGTCTTCGTTTTTCGAATTCACTCATGCATGACCGTCCAGGCGCCATTTTGTCCCTTTGGGGGCCATTTTCATGCCTTTTGTTCTCCTTGCCTATCTCAGCTATCCTACATCATACAGACTTCTAACAAATTCCTGTAGATAGTCCAAGAGTTGCTCTTTATATTCTAATAAAAAAATTAATACGAAAAATGCCGTCTTCACACTGTAAATTTAAGTCCGCAATCGGCCATATTGAAAAACGCTAAATTTCTTGAAATTTTCACTCCCGAATATTAAAAATTCCTATAACTTTGTCATATCAATTGATTTTTGTCTCAAACTTTTACCATGTCTTGGTCTTGGCGTTGGACACATTTCTGCCAGATTTCATGCATTTCCGATTACGCATTATATAAACAGCGCCCTCTAAAGTTTTCAAAATGGCTCTCTTCGTGTGGCCGTATCTCCGTCATGCCTGGGTAAACCCGTACCCTTTTTTGGATTTAGATACTTCAAGATATACCCTTTTCAGTTAAATAAAAAAATATATACCTCATCACTGACCGACTTTGAGAAAATTGCACTTGAAAATCACAATATTTGCATAAATGCCAAAATAAAGACAACTTGCTCTAATTCTGTGAACATTCAACGTACGTCTTTGAAATTTGGTGGGTATGTGTATTTTCGTATTTGACAACTGTTACCCAAATTTGGTTGAAATCGATGACGTCATCACGAAGATATTACGCAAAAACCTTAATTTACTATGCATTACATAATATTGCATAATATGCTTATTTTAAATGGCGCGCTAGTCGCAGTAGGCTCACAATGACCGCAATAAAATTCCCTCATCAGGGATGCAAAAAAAGATATATGGTCTCACAGAATATTTTGAGTAAATCGCGATTGAAGTCTGGTCATTATACGGATCCTGCACATGTATTACATGTATTGTCTATGGGGCAAATCGGTTTCCCGCATTTGGCCCCCTGAACGATTTTTATTTTTCTTGAAATTTGGCAGGTACATGCTTCGAGGCAAAATGAAGAGACTCTCGAAGCCAGATTTTTAATATCTATCAAGCGCTTTGTTTTAATCGCAATTTTATATCCTGCATAGATGCCACTACCAAGGAAATATGGCATGCCATCCGGGCCAGATTTCCATTGTGGCCAATTTGATTTGCATGCAGTGGTTGTGATCACTGTCTAGGTCCTTTCCCCTTGTCCATTTCGATTCAGATTTCGTATGCATGTTCCTTGTCATGCCATGTAATGCACTGAACTCTTCATTTTCCGGAATCACTCATGCATGACCATCCAGGCGCCATTTTGTCCGTGTTTCGTACCTTTTGTTCGATTTTGCCTATCTCCACTATTCTAGATGCTACAGACTTCAAACAAATTGCTATAGATAGTTTAAGAGATGCTTTTTATTTTACTGTTCAATGACATGCAAAATACAGACGTCAATCTATGCACATCGTTCTGATACGATTGCAATTCTAGTTCTTCTTCTTTTTAGATTGACGTAAAGTCAATCTTCTGTTCTCGTTCACGTTCTGCATTCTTATTCTTCTTCTGGGTTCTTCTTCTTTAGCCTTAGACCCCATTCGTTTTGCACAGGGTGTTTGTGCGCTCTGTCTAGGTGCTTTCCCCTTGTCCATTTCATTTCAAATTTCGTATGCATGTTCCTTGGCATGTCTAGTTGTGCACTGAGGTCTTCGTTTTTCGAATTCACTCATGCATGACCGTCCAGGCGCCATTTTGTCCGTTTTGGGGCCATTTTCATGCCTTTTGTTCTCCTTGCCTATCTCAGCTATCCTACATCCTACAGACTTCTAACAAATTCCTATAGATAGTCCAAGAGTTGCTCTTTACATTCTAATAAAAAAATTTATACGAAAAATGCCATCTTCACACTGTAAAATTAAGTCCGCAATCGGCCATATTGAAAAACGCTAAATTTCTTGAAATTTTCACTCCCGAATATTAAAAATTCCTATAACTTTGTCATATCATTTGATTTCTGTCTCAAACTTTTACCATGTCTTGGTCTTGGCGTTGCACACATTTCTGCCAGATTTCATGCATTTCCGAGTACGCATTATATAAACAGCGCCCTCTAAAGTTTTCAAAACGGCTCTCTTCGTGTGGCCGTATCTCCGTCATGCCTGGGTAAACCCGTACCCTTTTTTGGATTTAGATACTTCAAGATATACCCTTTTCAGCCAAATGAAAAAATATATACCTCATCACTGACCGACTTTGAGAAAATTGCACTTGAAAATCACAATATTTGCATAAATGAAGAAATAAAGACAAATTGCTCTAATTTTGTGAACTTTCAACATACGTCTTTGAAATTTGGTGGGTATGTGTATTTATGTATTTGACAACTGTTAACCAAATTTAGTTGAAATCGGTGACGTCATCGCGAAGATATTACGTAAAAACCTTAATTTACTATGCATTACATAATATTGCATAATATGCTTATTTTAAATGGCGCGCTAGTCGCAGTTGGCTCACAATGACCGCAATGAAATTCCCTCGTCAGGGATGCAACAAAAGATATATGGTCTCACAGAATATTTTGAGTAAATCGCGATTGAAGTCGGGTCATTATACGGATCCTGCACATGTATTACATGTATTGTCTATGGGGCAAATCGGTTTCCCGCGTTTGGCCCCCTGAACGATTTTTATTTTTCTTGCAATTTTGCAGGTACATGCTTCGAGGCAAAATGAAGAGACTCTCGAAGCCAGATTTTTAATATCTATCAAGCGCTTTGTTTTAATCGCAATTTTATATCCTGCATAGATGCCACAACCTACGGAACTATGGCATGCCATCGGGGCAATATTTCCATTGTGGCCAATTTGTTTTGCATGCAGTGCTTGTGATCACTGTCTTGGACCTTTCCCCTTGTCCATTTCGATTCAAATTTTGTATGCATGTTCCTTGGCATGCCATGTAATGCATTGAACTCTTCATTTTCCAAAATCACTCATCCATGACCGTCCAGGCGCCATTTTGTTCGTGTTTCGTACCTTTTGTTCGATTTTGCCTATCTCCACTATTCTAGATGCTACAGACTTCAAACAAATTGCTATAGATAGTTTAAGAGATGCTTATTATTTTACTGTTCAATGACATGCAAAATACAGACGTCAATCTATGCACATCGTTCTGATACGATTGCAATTCTAGTTCTTCTTCTTCTTCTTCCTCAGACCCCATTCGTTTTGCACGGGGTGTTTGTGCGCTCTGTCTAGGTCCTTTCCCCTTGTCCATTCCATTCCAAATTTCGTATGCATGTTCCTTGGCATGTCTAGTTGTGCATTGAGGTCTTTGTTTTCCAAACTCACTCATGCATGACCGTCCAGGCGCCATTTTGTCCGTTTTGGGGCCATTTTCATGTCTTTTGTTCTCCTTGCCTATCTCAGCTATCCTACATCCTACAGACTTCTAACAAATTCCTGTAGATAGTCCAAGAGTTGCTATTTACATTCTTTTTTTTAATTAAACTCTTACGGTGCCGGAGGCACGTATAGTTGCCCATAACCCTTTAGTGCCGATGGCACGTATAGTTGCCCGATAAACTTTTTTCTGTTTCATCCATTTTAATTATACAAAACTAACTTTATATTCAGATTTTTTCATATTGATGTATTGATAACAGATTAAGCATTCAATAAACCATTAAAAAAATATGGGTTCATATTAACATTTTTTGAGTAAAATCATATTTTCTCGGCAGTATTTTGAAGAGGTTTTTTTTGGATAATGCGGCAAGCATCTTCAAGGTTTCCCAATAGAACGTGTGTTATAAACGTTGTGTATGGCAATACACGCATATCTATGGGCAGACACCCTGTGTTAGTCTCCCGGAAAATGAGCTCGGAGTTGACCAATGGCAGAACAGCGCTCCAAATGCAGCTCGCTTATTCGCCAGCATAGTATGAATATTCATGATTGAAAGAGCTGGTGAAGCGTGAGTCTAAATGTTATTATTCTCGTGTCAAGGCTTTTCCCTCCACTCAATACATATGACTTGGGTGATTGAAACTTGTTCACAAAATCGTTACGTGATGCGTGTGTCATTATTTTTTATTTTTTTTGCATACTATTATCATGTTTGTCTATAACCCCCTCAGTATGTCTGTGGAGATCTATAAAATGTTAAAAACATGTCTTCTGTATTATTTTGTATAATATGTACCATAAAGTTTGCATTCGCTTTCTGTTCAGTTGCTATTTTGTATCGCCTTTATATTTTCATTCTTCTACTTTTATTATGTCTTACCACTATCGCTTTCTTATTACCCCTCTTTCGAAACTTTGAAATCTCTCTCCTTTTCCTTATTTTTCGCACCTCTCTTCTCCTCACCCCGTCCTTCGCAATAATCAAATCTCTATCTTCCTCTCTTTCTATCTTTATCCACCTCACTCACTCAACTCCTTTTGCGTTCTCGTGTTGAATCGTATGTTTGTATGCCCCTACCCCACCCTACCTCCACGCTTTCAATCTATCGTTTTCTCATTACCTCTCTTTCTAAAATCTTCCCGCCCTACATCTCAATAATTATATATATATGTATATATCTCCCTCTCTCTCATTTTCTATCCCAACTGTCTCCTCCTCACCCCGTCATTTACAGTTGTCATCATCATATCTCTATCTCTCTCTCTCTCTCTCTCTCTCTCTCGTTCTCTCTCTCCCTCCCTTCCTATCAATCTTACCACTATCAATTTCTTTTTACCTCTCTAAACTTTTCTCGCCCTCATATCTCTTTTTTTTTTCTCTTTCCCAATTCTCCTTTCTTCGTCTCGTCCTTTGCAATCATCAAATCTCCCTCTCCCTCTTTCGCTCTCGCCCCTCCCTCTCAATAACCCATCTTACCACTATCACTTTCTCTTTACCTCTGTAAACTATTATCGCCCTCATCTCTCCTTTTTCTCTCTCTCTCATCTCTCCTTTTTTTTCTCTCTTTCCCAATTCTCTTCTCTTTGTCTCGTCCTTTGCAATCATCAAATTTATATCTCTCTTTATCTCTCTTTATCCATCTCACTCACTCAACTCCGTTTGCGTTCTCGTGTTGAATCGTATATATGTTGTTTTGAGGTACGTTTGTTTTGCTCGGTGATTATCAAAACCTCTTTCCAATATTCTTCACCAAATAAAAAAGACGCTAAAGCGCAGTAAGCTCATTTTTAATTTATTCACGCCATATTCAACATAATTATCTACGATCTGCCTCACTCACAGTTACTAGGCCTCAAGAAATTAAGAAACTGCTAAATATTGAACGTAGCCATAATTTATTTTCTTACAAGATAAAGGGGGGGGGGGCGGAAAATGCAAGAGAGAAGTATCACAAATTAAAAAAACATGCGTAAATAAAATTGATATTTAAGGAGCATTATTTTTCATTAGATTAGTATCAATAGTTGTCTGTATGATGTTATACTAATGAAGCACCGCGTTATTTGGTTATTCTGCTTGGGTAGAAATAGATTGCAAGAGAAACCAAAATACTATGCATCATGCATTATTTTGTTGCGATCATCGACTATTGGCCATTGTCTATGGGAACACGCTACGGGATAGAACTTTTCTTCTCAGGGGTCTATAACCCCCACCCCCTAACTCTATGCGATCTCCATGTAGCAATTTATGACAGGATGTTCTTAGAAATCGGGGCCCATTGATGGACTATTCACCATTATCCAAAATACTGGCAGAGGGCATAGGACTTTTGTTTGCACCAGGATCTGCGTCAGGACTCTATAACCCCCCCCCCCCCCCCCCCCCCTCCTGCTCGTGCCACTATGGTATTATTTGGGTATTTCATTTCAGTTAAAAACCCGGTTCATCAAATTAGAGTAATTTTTAAAAAATAGAGCGGTTGTAACCTTATTTACCAAAAGATCTACCTACACAATATAATTTCTATACAGGCGAATGGCAAGAGAGAGAGTTTACATGGAAATGTAACATAGAAAGTGATAGCTGATAACTTAATTGTCATTGCAAAACAATACAAACTAAATAATATTGACATCGAACAATAATATATAACAGTAAAATCAAAATTGGGTTCATTCTTTGCATAATAAACAAACTGTTGTTATAGGAATATATATTATTCGATATAATGCAGAACTCTAGATCCTCATCGTCATAGTTACTGGCCCCTACCCCACCCTACCTCCACTCTTTCAATCTATCGTTTTCTCATTTCCTCATTACCTCTCGTTCTAAAATCTTCCCGCCCTCACATCTCAATAAGTATATATATCTTTCTCTCTCTCTCTCTTTCTCTATCCCAACTCTCTCCTCCTCGCCCCGTCATTTACAGTCGTCATCATCTCGCTCTCTCTCTCTCCTCTCTCTCTCTCCATCGTTCTCTCTCCCTCCCTCCATCTCAATCTTACCTTTATTACTTTCTCATTACCTCTCTAAACTTTTCTGGCCCTCATATCTCTTTTTTTTTCTTTCTCGTTCCCAACTCTCTTCTCCTCGTCTCGTCCTTTGCAATCATCATATCTCTCTCTCTCTCTCGCTCTCGCTCTCTCCCTCTCAATAACCCATCTTACCACTATTACTTTCTTATTACCTCTCTCTCTAAACTATTCCCGCCCTCATATCTCCCTCCTTTTCTTTCTTTTCGCAATTCTCCTCTCCTCACCCCGTCCTTTGCAATCATCAAATCCCTATCTCTCTCTCTTTCTATCTTTATCCATCTCACTCACTCAACTCCTTTTGCGTTCTCGTGTTGAATCGTATGTTTTGAGGTACGTTTGTTTTGCTTGATGATTATCAAAACCTATCTCCAAAATTCCTCTGCAAATAAAAAAGACGCTAAAACGCAGTAAGGGAATCAGTTTCATAACTGATTTCATCCCTTAACCTCTCTCAACTCATTTTTAATTTATTCACGCCATATTCAACATACTTATCTACATAAAATTATAGGACTTTTCCTTTCATCAGGACTCTATTCCCCATCCCTTCCAGCTAATGCCACCACCACTATTATTTGTGCAATATTATATAAACGCATTGATGTTGTTATAATATAGAGCTTTAGATCATCTCTCCTCATCATCATGCTGGTCCCCACCCGACCATGCACCCCTATCGCCCTCTCAATCTTCTCCTCTCACCAGGCTATCACTCTCTCACTCATTCAACTTCTGTTGTGTTCTCGTGTTGAATCGTTTCTTGTTTGATTCTATGTTTGTTTTGCTTGATTCTTATCGAAAATGCATCTCCAATATTTCTCTGAAAATAAAAAGACGCTAAAATGAAGTAAAGGGAATCAGTTACGAATCCCTCAACCTCTGTCCACCCATGCATGTTTAATTTATTCACGCCATATTCAACATAATTATCAACGATCTGCCTCACACTTACTAGGCCTCAAGAAATTAAGAAACTGCTGAATATTGAACGTAGCCATAATTTTGTTCTTACAAGATGAGAGGGGGGGGGGGGCGGAAAAATGCAAGAGAGAAGTATCACAAATTAAAAAAACATGCGTAAATAAAATTGATATTTAAGGAGCATTATTTTTCATTAGATTAGTATCAATAGTTGTCTGTATGATGTTATACTAATGAAGCACCGCGTTATTTGGTTATTCTGCTTGGGTAGAAATAGATTGCAAGAGAAACCAAAATACTATGCATCATGCATTATTTTGTTGCGATCATCGACTATTGGCCATTGTCTATGGGAACACGCCACTGGATAGAACTTTTCTTCTCAGGGGTCTATAACCCCCACCCCCTAACTCTATGCGATCGCCATGTAGCAATTTATGACAGGATGTTCTTAGAAATCGGGGCCCATTGATGGACTATTCACCATTATCCAAAATACTGGCAGAGGGCATAGGACTTTTGTTTGCACCAGGATCTGCGTCAGGACTCTATAAACCCCCCCCCCCCCCCCCCCCCCCCCCCTGCTCGTGCCACCACTGCTATTATTTGTATATAATAATCACACTGTTGTTATAGGGGAATATATTATTCGTTAAATTGCATATCTCTAGAGCATCTTCCTTCATCATCATGCTGGCCCCACCCCGCGCTTTCGACCGATCGCTTTCCCATTACCTCATTACCTCTCTTCTTAACTCTTCCCACCCTCACATCTCGATAATTTTCCCTGTTTTCCCATCCCATTTTCTAATCCTCTCTTCGTATTTTTCCGTATTTCTTTCCTATATTTTTCTTTCTCTCTTTTTCGGTTTTTATACTATTCATATATTTGTTTTCCCTCTCATTATTTCTTTCTTTGCGTGATGAAATTAGTAAATATAGACATCAGAATATAGACATCGAAATCGGAGATAGAGAATGTGAGAGAATGGAGAGTTGAGAAAGAGAGAGTAAGAGGGATGGAGTGACAGAGCAGGGGTGAGCAAACATTATGATGGGATGATCTGATCTAACGAAAAGTAATGCTCATTTATCTCCGCATGCTTTTTTTTACTTTCTACTTGATACTTCTAACTTACATATTCCCCGCGCCCTCTTATCTCGCGAAAACAAATATTATTGCTAAGTTCAATATTCAATAGTTTCTTATTTATTCTTAATCTATTCTTAATATTCTTATATTATTTTATTTTTCTTTATTTCTCATTATTTTTTTAAGAGAAATATTGGAGATGGGTTTTGATAAGAATCAAGCAAAACAAAAAATAGAAACAAACAAGAAACGATTCAACACGAGAACACAACAGAAGTTGAATGAGCGAGAGAGTGATAGCCTGGTGAGAGGAGAAGATTGAGAGGGCGATAGGGGTGCATGGTCGGGTGGGGACCAGCATGATGATGAGGGGAGATGATCTAAAGCTCTATATTATAACATCAATGCGTTTATATAATAGTGCACACATAATAGTGGTGGTGGCATTAGCTGGAGGAGGGGGTGGGGAATAGAGTCCTGATGAAACTCTATGTACCCTAATCCGGTGTTTTGGATAATGGTCCATCCATGTGCCCCAATTTCTAAGAACGGGGGATGGTAGAGTGCGGGATTATAGACTCCTGAAAAGAAAGTTCAATCCTTCGATGTTGCTATAGATAATGGCTAATGATCGATGATCGCAGGAAATACCATGATGGCTAATATTTGTATTTTTATTCTAAACTATTTTTACCTAAGCAGAATTGCCTAATAAAGTCGTGCTTAGTATAGCAAAATATATATAACCATCTAAATAATCTAATTATAAAAAGTAATGATAGTTTATCTACGCCAGTTTTCTACCATTAGAACTTCTCACTTACAAAGAATCTTTCTCCGCAAATCAATAAAAAAAATCCGTAGCATAAAACAAACGATTCACACGAGAGCGCAAGAGAAATTGAAAGGGTGTGTGTTTGTATGTGTGTCTGTGTGTGTGTGTGTGAGAGAGAGAGAGAGAGAGAGAGAGAGAGATGAGAGAAATCTGTGAAGGACAGGGTGAAGAGAGAGTTGAGAAAGAGATAGGGGAGAGAGAGAGGGACGAGCAATTTAATTTTATTCTCCGATGGAATTTTTTCCTTCGCGATACTAATCCAGCAACTTTACTTTTACTTCGAGTCTCGCTGACAGAAGGGGAGGGGGGGGGAGCAATATTTTCCCAGAGGGCGTGAATTTCCTTCCCGGGTATACGAGTTCGGGATTCACGCCGGGCTTCGCCATCTGACACTCGAGAGCAGTGGTGGTGTGTAAGTGTGTATGTGTGTGTGTGTGGGAAGGGGGGGGGGGGGGGGTGTAGCAGCATTTGAATTTTTTCCCGAACCCGGAAAGAAAATATTTTTTCTTCAGAATTGGACTCGCTCACTGCTGGTTATATTAGATCGGGGATCAGAGCGTGGCAGTTTCTCTCATTTGTTTAGTTTAATTTTGTTTACTGTTGTGATCAATGTTGTGCTATCGGTTTGATCCCAGCCTATTATAGAACGTGGACGAAGAATCACTTGATTTTGAGAAAAGCCACGAGCGTGTTATGCACGATGCAAAATGCTTTTTTTCTTCTTCAAAAGTAACATGCAGCATTATTTACACGTACGGGTCAAAACATAACTGCCTTTATTTAAAATTATAACTAATGTGCAAATTAACTACCCTAATGTGTTTTCAACCCTTTTAGTCTATTCATTCATTCATGATTTATATCACTAAATCAAAAGGGAAGGGGGCCACAACGGGAAATGATAACTACTGAAAGTATACCTCAAAACGCCCAAAGCCAATTTCTTTTCATCTTTATTTTGGATATATCTCAAATGTATACTCGCTATTTAGGTAGGAAATACTCACATATATCCCATAAACTTTGATCCAAGATATGTGACTCAGATTTCTCTATACATGCGTCTTTCCTTTTGAACTCTCATTTTCTCGATACATGTATTTTATTTCAAAACACAAACATAGTTACAGGGTCTCATATTGAAGACTACGCAAAAGAAAATGCACGATTGAGCGCACATAGTGCAGTGGAGTTTGTGAACAATGCTCTGCTGTAGCTTACATGTCTATGGACGCTATTGTTATGCTCTGATTGGCCCTTTCATTTTGCGCCATGCCTTTTATGGAAGGCATAGGCAAAGCAGGTCACGCCTCCTTTGTGTATGCTTACCAGTCACTTGTTCAGTGACGACAATTTTGATTGGGAATAGCATTTGATACATAAATAGCATTATTTTCGCTCTATTTTCTATATTACCCCATCAATGTATATATCATTCAAAAGGTAAAACATTGACCATTATTGTCATATTTCTTGTTTTTTTTAATCTCTTAGAACTTTCAGTTAATTTGCTCTCAAACAGTAGGCTTCCCTCCATTTTCCTGATTGAAAAAAAATGATTTCATATACGGCATATTTTACTACATATATGAACAGAAAATTGTATAAAGACTAACACCATTGTAAAGACCATAAACTCTACAATATTTCATGTGTACAAAGTTTCATTGTAAGATGCATTGGGAAAGAGATATGAGCGCTCTAATATCAAACACAGCTTATTCTTCGCGAAATTTACAAACCCAACAAAACCCTTGGCACTGGAGGGGTATTTGGCCTGGCACCGGAAGAGTTAATACGAAAAATGCCATCTTCACACTGTAAATTTAAGTCCGAAATCCGCCATATTGAAAAATGCGAAATTTCTTGAAATTTTCACTCCCGAATATTAAAAATTCCTATAACTTTGTCATATCCATTGATTTTTATGCCAAACCTTTACCATATCTTGGTCCTGTCATTGCACACATGTCCTGCAAATTTAATGCATTTCTGATTACGCATTATATAAACAGCGCCCTCTAAAGTTTTCAAAACGGCTCTCTTCATGTGGCCGTATCTCCGTCATGCCTGGGTAAACCCGTACCCTTTTTTGGATTTAGATACTTCAAGATATACCCTTTTCAGCCAAATAAAAAAATATATACCTCATCACTGACCGACTTTGAGAAAATTGCACTTGAAAATCCCAATATTTGCATAAATGCCGAAATAAAGACTAATTGCTCTAATTTTGTGAACGTTCGACGTACGTCTTTGAAATTTGGTGGGAATGTGTATTTATGTATTTGACAACTGTTAACCAAATTTGGTTGAAATCGATGACGTCATCGCAAAGATATTACGTAATAACCTTAATTTACTATGCATTACATAATATTGCATAATATGCTTATTTTAAATGGCGCGCTAGTTGCAGTTGGCTCACAATGACCGCAATGAAATTCCCTTGTCAGGGATGCAAAAAAAGATATATGGTCTCACAGAATATTTTGAGTAAATCGCGATGGAAGTCGGGTCATTATACGGATCCTGCACATGTATTACATGTATTGTCTATGGGGCAAATCGGTTTCCCACATTTGGCCCCCTGAACGATTTTTATTTTTCTTAATTTGGCAGGTACATGCTTCGAGGCAAAATGAAGAGACTCTCGAAGCCGGATTTTCAATATCTATCAAGCGCTTTGTTTTAATCGCAATTTTATATCCTGCATAGATGCCACTATGGATGAAACTATGGTGGGCTGAAAGGGCCAGATTTCCATTGTGGCCAATATGTTTTGCATGCAGAGCTTGTGATCGCTGTCTAGGTCCTTTCCCCTTGTCCATTTCGTTTCGAATTTCGTATGCATGTTCCTTGGTATGCCATGTCATGCACTGAACTCTTCATTTTCCAAAATCCCTCATGCATGACCGTCAAGGCGCCATTTTGTCCGTTTTTCGTTCCTTTCGTTCGTCTTGCCTATCTCCACTATTCTAGATGCTACAGACTTCAAACAAATTGCTATAGGTAGCTTAAGAGATGCTCTTTCTTTACCGTTCAAGGACATGCAAAATACAGACGTCAATCTATGCACATCGTTCTGATACGATTGCAGTTCTAGTTAGATTGACGTAAAGTCAATCTTCTATTCTCGTTCGCGTTCTGCATTCTTATTGCATTGACGTCATGACGTCAATGCTCTGTTATTGTTCGTGTTCTGCATTCTTATTGCATTGACGTCATGACGTCAATGCTCTGTTATCGTTCGTGTTCTGCATTCTTATTCTTCTTCTTCTTCTTTGCATTGACGTCATGACGTCAATGCTCTGTTATCGTTCGCGTTCTGCATTCTTATTCTTCTTCTTTTTCTTCTTCTTCTTCTTAGACCTCAGACCCCATTTGTTTTGCACAGGGTGTTTGTGAGCTCTGTCTAGGTCCTTTCCTTTTGTCCATTTCATTTCAAATTTCGTATGCATGTTCCATGGCATCCCTTCTAACTTACTGAGGTCTTCGTTTTCCGAATTCACTCATGCATGACCGTCCAGGCGCCATTTTGTCCGTTTTGGGGGCATTTTCATGCCTTTTGTTCTCCTTGCCTATCTCAGCTATCCTACATCCGACAGACTTCTAACAAATTCCTGTAGTTAGTCCAAGAGTTGCTTTTTACATTCTAATAAAAAAATTAATACAAAAAATGCCGTCTTCACACTGTAAATTTAAGTCCGAAATCTGCCATATTGAAAAATGCGAAATTTCTTGAAATTTTCACTCCCAAATATTAAAAATTCCTATAACCTTGTCATATGAATTGATTTTTGTCCCAAACTTTTACCATGTCTTGGTCTTGCCTTTGCACACATGTCTGCCAAATTACATGCATTTCTGACTACGCATTATATAAACAGCGCCCTCTAAAGTTTTCAAAATGGCTCTCTTCGTGTGGCCGTATCTCCGTCATGCCTGGGTAAACCCGTACCCTTTTTTGGATTTAGATACTTCAAGATATACCCTTTTCAGCCAAATAAAAAAATATATACCTCATCACTGACCGACTTTGAGAAAATTGCACTTGAAAATCATAATATTTGCATAAATGAAGAAATAAAGACAACTTGCTCTAATCTTGTGAACGTTCAACGTACGTCTTCGAAATTTGGTGGGTATGTGTATTTCTGTATTTGACAACTGTTAACCAAATTTGGTTGAAATCGATGACGTCATCGCGAAGTTATTACGCAAAAATCGTAATTTACTATGCATTACATAATGTTGCATAAAATGCTTAGTTAAAATGGCGCGCTAATCACAGTTGGCCCACAATGACCGCAATGAAATTCCCCTGTCTGGGATGCAAAAAAAGATATACAGTCTCACAGAATATTTTGAGTAAATCGCGATTGTAGTCAGGTCATTATATGTATTCTGCACATGTATTACACGTGTTGTCTATGGGGCAAATCGGTTTCCCGCGTTTGGCCCCCTGAACGATTTTTATTTTTCTTGAAATTTTGCAGGTACATGCTTCGAGGCAAAATGAAGAGACTCTCGAAGCCGGATTTTCAAAATCTATCAAGCGCTTTGTTTTAGACACAACTTTATATCCTGCACAGTATTGTCTATGGGGGAAATCGGTTTCCCAACTCTGACCCCCTGAACGATCTTTATTTTTCTTGAAATTTGGCAGGTACATGCTTCGAGGCAAAATGAAGAGACTCTCGAAGCCGGATTTTCAAAATCTATCAAGCGCTTCGTTTTAAACGCAATTTTATACCCTGCACAGTATTGTCTATGGGGAAAATCGCTTTCCCAACTCTAACCCCTGAACGAGCTTTATTTCTGGTGAAATTTGGCAGGTACATGCTTCGAGGCAAAATGAAGAGATTCTCGAAGGCGGACCTTTAATATATATCAAGCGTTTTGTTTTAAACGCTATTGTATATCCTGCTCAGTATTGTCTATTGAGAAAATCGGTTTTCCGCCTGTGACCCCCTGAACGATTTTTCTTATTCTTGAAATTTGGCAGGTACATGATTCGAGGCAGAATAAAGAGACTCTCGAAGCCGGATTTTTAAAATCTATCAAGCGCTTTGTTTTAAACGTTATTTTATACTATGCATGATATTGTCTATGGGGAAAATCGCTTTCCTCACTTTGATCCCCTGAACGATCTTTATTTTTCTTGAAATTTGGCAGGTTTATGCTTTGAGGCAAAATGAAGAGATTCTCAAAGCCAGATGTATAAAATCTATCAGCCGCTTTTTTTTAAACGCTATTATAGTGACAGGTACTTAACAGGGTCTGGAAATACAGACTAGCACGTAGACCGAAATATAGAATGATCTTTAACCCATGAGTCCATGATTCATGCCTGCTTAGTTCTACTTGTCTATTTCCACTATTCTAGATGCTGCAGACTTTAAACAAATCAATAGTCCACTAGAAGGCATAATCAAACTTATAACGGTAAAATACAGCCCCTGATATAGCAGCTGAAGAGCTCCTCAAACGCTGCTGAGATGTGTGATGACACACCAGGGGGCCAGTCCTGTCTAAGCAAACGATGTCCTATAACATCTTACACATTTTGTAGTGCATGTTTTGTCATCTCCTCTTCACTTATTTCTCTTACCTGACTAGCGTCAGTCTTAATGTTAGTCTGTTGCCTCACTCTTAACTTTGTGTATGGTATTATTTTGATGGAAAATGCAGCGTTAAAAGAAATAAAGGAATCAGTCACTTGTAAACAAAATAAGTTGCCATTGTATTTTGAGCTGCTTGCACCAGAGCATGTTTGGCGTTTCAAGAGGGAACGAATACCATCCATGCTATTATTTGGAGGGCTTTCCAATTTGAAAATGGTGTTTATTTCATTGATCATTGACCCTTCTCCTGTGTATTTACAATCAAACGGTTTTAGTTATCAGAATCAGTTTCACTTTTCCTTTTAGAATGGTGTGAAATAAGGTCATGTTAAATATACTAAACTCTTTATAATTTAATAAATAATTGCATTGCAATTACCTTCATTCATTATAGGACGTCGTCTGCTTAAGCAAGATCGATCCCTCGTGTGACGACATCAAAACATCGCTATATTTCAGGCAAATCCTCGGATATTCCAGATGCTTAGAAGAGCTTGTATTTATGTTGTTTTTATACTCATCAAATACGCAGTTGACATAAAACATATACGATTGCCATCTGTAAGCTTCTCAGTTTATAGTGATACATTAATAGGCATATTTGTGATTTTCTTGCAATGTAATCTTTAAGAACAGAAGCAAACAAGTAGCAAAATAAAGTATCACCAGAGAAAAAAAAGGGGGCAAGGCAGAGATCTTTGTGATCTGTAAAGAGGGGAACAAAAGCTATTCATGAGGCACCTCTATCACTCGCAAAGTTATTTTTCTGAAGTGCACATAAAGGGACCCTCCATGTCTAAACTATCTGTGGATATTTGGGGTCATTTGTACCTTGCGCTAACTCATAACTGGTCTATTCCGTAGACTTTGGGTAATGGTATTGTGTCAATTAGTGAAAGAGCGGCATCTGTAGAAAGAAATATTATAGCTAGGTAATATACGACCAGTGTGTATTCATTTGTGTTAATAATCTTGTTTTAAAAGTTATTGCTGTTTTGTTGTTTTATGATTCCAACATTTTGCGTTTTAATTCTGTATGTTACTCTTTTATTTTATCAATCTGTGAATACAATCATTCACCCAACAATCATACAAACATTCACAAAAACAATATGTTTAGTGTTATTTTTTATGAAATAGAAATCAGAATGCTTTATTCTAATTCATAACTTTAATAGATTGTTACAATCAAACGGTTTTAGTTATTACAATCAGTTTCACTTTCCCTTTTAGAATGGTGTCAAATAAGGTCATGTTAAATATACTAAACTCTTTATAATTTGAGAACGTCGTCTGCTTAAGCAGGATTGATCCCTCGTGTGACGACATCAAAACATCGCTATATTTCAGGCAAATCCTCGGATATTCCAGATGCTTAGAAGAGCTTGTATTTATGTTGTTTTTATACTCATCAAATACGCAGTTGACATAAAATTTATACGATTGCCATCTGTAAGCTTCTCAGTTTCTAGTGATACATTAATTGCCATATTTGTTATTTTCTTGCAATGTGATCTTTAAGAACAGAAGCAAACAAGTAGCAAAATAAAGTATCGCCAGAGAAAAAAAAGGGGGCAAGGCAGAGATCTTTGTGATCTTTAAAGAGGGGAACAAAAGCTATTCATGAGGCACCTCTATCACTCCCAAAGTTATTTTTCTGAAGTGCACATAAAGGCACCCTGCATGTCTAAAATATCTGTGGATATTTGGGGTCATTTGTACCTTGCGCTAACTCATAACTGGTCTATTCCGTAGACTTTGGGTAATGGTTATTATGTGTCAATTAGTGAAAGAGCGCCATCTGTAGAAAGAAATGTTATATCTAGGTAATATACGACCAGTGTGTATTCATTTGTGTTAATAATCTTGTTTTAAAAGTTATTGCTGTTTTGTTGTTTTATGATTCCTACATTTTGCGTTTAGATTCTGTATGTTACTCTTTTATTTTATCACTCTGTTAACACAATCATTCACCCAACAATCATACAAGCATTCACAAAAACAATATGTTTAGTGTTATTGTTTATGAAATAGAAATCAGAATGCTTTATTCTAATTTATAACTTTAATAGATTGTTACAATCAAACGGTTTTAGTTATCAGAATCAGTTTCACTTTCCCTTTTAGAATGGTGTCAAATAAGGTCATGTTAAATATACTAAACTCTTTATAA
Source organism: Heliocidaris erythrogramma (assembly GCA_025617745.1). Taxonomy (NCBI): domain Eukaryota; kingdom Metazoa; phylum Echinodermata; class Echinoidea; order Camarodonta; family Echinometridae; genus Heliocidaris; species Heliocidaris erythrogramma. The sequence continues at coordinate 120,779 of CM046865.1, read as the reverse complement.
TTTGATAAATAATTGCATTGCAATTACGTTCATTCATTATAGGACGTCGTCTCCTTAAGCAGGATCGATCCCGAGTGTGACGACATCAAAACATCGCTATATTTCTGGCGAATCCTCAGATAATCCAGATGCTTAGAGGAGCTTTTATTTATGTTGTTTTTATACTCATCAAATACGCAGTTGACATAAAACTTATATGATTGCCATCTGTAAGCTTCCCAGTTTCTAGTGATACATTAATTGCCATATTTGTGATTGTCTTTTAATGTGATCCTTAAAGAGGGAAATAAAAGCTATTCATGAGGAGCCTCTATCACTCTCAGAGTTATTTTTCGGAAGTGCACATAAAGGGACCCTTCATGTTTAAACTATCTGTGGATATTTGGGGTCATTTGTACCTTGCGCTAACTCCAAACTGGTCTATTCCGTAGACTTTGGGTCAATTAGTGAAAGAGCGGCATCTGTAGAAAGAAATATTATAGCTAGGTAATATACGACCAGTGTGTATTCATTTGTGTTAATAATCTTGTTTTAAAAGTTATTGCTGTTTTGTTGTTTTATGATTCCAACATTTTGCGTTTTAATTCTGTATGTTACTCTTTTATTTTATCAATCTGTGAATACAATCATTCACCCAACAATCATACAAACATTCACAAAAACAATATGTTTAGTGTTATTTTTTATGAAATAGAAATCAGAATGCTTTATTCTAATTTATAACTTTAATAGATTGTTACAATCAAACGGTTTTAGTTATTACAATCAGTTTCACTTTCCCTTTTAGAATGGTGTCAAATAAGGTCATGTTAAATATACTAAACTCTTTATAATTTGAGAACGTCGTCTGCTTAAGCAGGATTGATCCCTCGTGTGACGACATCAAAACATCGCTATATTTCAGGCAAATCCTCGGATATTCCAGATGCTTAGAAGAGCTTTTATTTATGTTGTTTTTATACTCATCAAATACGCAGTTGACATAAAATTTATACGATTGCCATCTGTAAGCTTCCCAGTTTCTAGTGATATATTAATTGCCATATTTGTTATTTTCTTGCAATGTGATCTTTAAGAACAGAAGCAAACAAGTAGCAAAATAAAGTATCGCCAGAGAAAAAAAAGGGGGCAAGGCAGAGATCTTTGTGATCTTTAAAGAGGGGAACAAAAGCTATTCATGAGGCACCTCTATCACTCCCAAAGTTATTTTTCTGAAGTGCACATAAAGGGACCCTCCATGTCTAAACTATCTGTGGATATTTGGGGTCATTTGCACCATGCGCTAACTCATAACTGGTCTATTCCGTAGACTTTGGGTAATGGTTATTATGTGTCAATTAGTGAAAGAGCGCCATCTGTAGAAAGAAATGTTATATCTAGGTAATATACGACCAGTGTGTATTCATTTGTGTTAATAATCTTGTTTTAAAAGTTATTGCTGTTTTGTTGTTTTATGATTCCTACATTTTGCGTTTAGATTCTGTATGTTACTCTTTTATTTTATCACTCTGTTAACACAATCATTCACCCAACAATCATACAAGCATTCACAAAAACAATATGTTTAGTGTTATTGTTTATGAAATAGAAATCAGAATGCTTTATTCTAATTTATAACTTTAATAGATTGTTACAATCAAACGGTTTTAGTTATCAGAATCAGTTTCACTTTCCCTTTTAGAATGGTGTCAAATAAGGTCATGTTAAATATACTAAACTCTTTATAATTTGATAAATAATTGCATTGCAATTACGTTCATTCATTATAGGACGTCGTCTCCTTAAGCAGGATCGATCCCTTGTGTGACGATATCAAAACATCGCTATATTTCTGGCGAATCCTCGGATATTCCAGATGCTTAGAAGAGCTTTTATTGATGTTGTTTTTATACTCATCAAATACGCAGTTGACATAAAACTTATATGATTGCCATCTGTAAGCTTCCCAGTTTCTAGTGATATATTAATTGCCATATTTGTGATTGTCTTGTAATGTGATCTTTAAAGAGGGAAACAAAAGCTATTCATGAGGCACCTCTATCACTTCCAGAGTTATTTTTCTGAAGTGCACATAAAGGCACCCTGCATGTCTAAAATATCTGTGGATATTTGGGGTCATTTGTACCTTGCGCTAACTCCGAACTCGTCTATTCCGTAGACTTTGGGTAATGGTTATTATGTGTCAATTAGTGAAAGAGCGCCATCTGTAGAAAGAAATAGTATAGCTAGATAATATACGACCAGTGTGTATTACATTTTCAATAACAATATTCAATATATTTATCTCTGTCATTTCTTTTTGTCTTTATTTTGTTGTCATGTACTATGTATATTTGTGATATTCGATCTAGTTTGTTCTTTTTGTATTGTGCTATCATTTCATATTTATTCATCTTCGTTAATAATCTTGTTTTAAAAGTTATTGATGTTTTGTTGTTTTATGATTCCTACATTTTGCGTTTAGATTCTGTATGTTACTCTTTTATTTTATCAATCTGTTAATACAATCATTCACCCAACAATCATACAAACATCCACAAAGAATGGTGTCAAATAAGGTCATGTTAAATATACTAAACTCTTTATAATTTGAGAACGTCGTCTGCTTAAGCAGGATTGATCCCTCGTGTGACGACATCAAAACATCGCTATATTTCAGGCAAATCCTCGGATATTCCAGATGCTTAGAAGAGCTTGTATTTATGTTGTTTTTATACTCATCAAATACGCAGTTGACATAAAATTTATACGATTGCCATCTGTAAGCTTCTCAGTTTCTAGTGATACATTAATTGCCATATTTGTTATTTTCTTGCAATGTGATCTTTAAGAACAGAAGCAAACAAGTAGCAAAATAAAGTATCGCCAGAGAAAAAAAAGGGGCAAGGCAGAGATCTTTGTGATCTTTAAAGAGGGGAACAAAAGCTATTCATGAGGCACCTCTATCACTCCCAAAGTTATTTTTCTGAAGTGCACATAAAGGGACCCTCCATGTCTAAACTATCTGTGGATATTTGGGGTCATTTGTACCTTGCGCTAACTCATAACTGGTCTATTCCGTAGACTTTGGGTAATGGTTATTATGTGTCAATTAGTGAAAGAGCGCCATCTGTAGAAAGAAATGTTATATCTAGGTAATATACGACCAGTGTGTATTCATTTGTGTTAATAATCTTGTTTTAAAAGTTATTGCTGTTTTGTTGTTTTATGATTCCTACATTTTGCGTTTAGATTCTGTATGTTACTCTTTTATTTTATCACTCTGTTAACACAATCATTCACCCAACAATCATACAAGCATTCACAAAAACAATATGTTTAGTGTTATTGTTTATGAAATAGAAATCAGAATGCTTTATTCTAATTTATAACTTTAATAGATTGTTACAATCAAACGGTTTTAGTTATCAGAATCAGTTTCACTTTCCCTTTTAGAATGGTGTCAAATAAGGTCATGTTAAATATACTAAACTCTTTATAATTTGAGAAATAATTGCATTGCAATTACGTTCATTCATTATAGGACGTCGTCTGCTTAAGCAGGATCGATCCCTTGTGTGACGATATCAAAACATCGCTATATTTCTGGCGAATCCTCGGATATTCCAGATGCTTAGAAGAGCTTTTATTTATGTTGTTTTTATACTCATCAAATACGCAGTTGACATAAAACTTATACGATTGCCATCTGTAAGCTTCCCAGTTTCTAGTGATATATTAATTGCCATATTTGTGATTGTCTTGTAATGTGATCTTTAAAGAGGGAAACAAAAGCTATTCATGAGGCACCTCTATCACTTCCAGAGTTATTTTTCTGAAGTGCACATAAAGGCACCCTGCATGTCTAAAATATCTGTGGATATTTGGGGTCATTTGCACCATGCGCTAACTCCGAACTCGTCTATTCCGTAGACTTTGGGTAATGATTGTTATGTGTCAATTAGTGAAAGAGCGCCATCTGTAGAAAGAAATAGTATAGCTAGATAATATACGACCAGTGTGTATTACATTTTCAATAACAATATTCAATATATTTATCTCTGTCATTTCTTTTTGTCTTTATTTTGTTGTCATGTACTATGTATATTTGTGATATTCGATCTAGTTTGTTCTTTTTTTATTGTGCTATCATTTTATATTTATTCATCTGCGTTAATAATCTTGTTTTAAAAGTTATTGCTGTTTTGTTGTTTTATGATTCCTACATTTTGCGTTTAGATTCTGTATGTTACTCTTTTATTTTATCACTCTGTTAACACAATCATTCACCCAACAATCATACAAGCATTCACAAAAACAATATGTTTAGTGTTATTGTTTATGAAATAGAAATCAGCATGCTTAATTCTAATTCATAACTTTAATAGATTGTGTATTATAGGTGTTGTAACAAGGAACATGAGAACTTATAAATAAAGAAATGTAATCCCAAGTTTGTTCCTTTTTTATTGTGCTATCATTTCATATTTATTCATCTTCGCTAATAATCTTGTTTTAAAAGTGATTGCTGTTTTGTTGTTTTATGATTCTTACATTTTGCGTTTAGATTCTGTATGTTACTCTTTTATTTTATCACTCTGTTAACACAATCATTCACCCAACAATCATACAAGCATTCACAAAAACAATATGTTTAGTGTTATTGTTTATGAAATAGAAATCAGAATGCTTTATTCTAATTCATAACTTTAATAGATTGTGTATTATAGGTATTGTAACAAGGAACATGAGAACTTATAAATAAAGAAATGTAATCCCAAGTTTGTTCTTTTTTTATTGTGCTATCATTTTATATTTATTCATCTGCGTTAATAATCTTGTTTTAAAAGTTATTGCTGTTTTGTTGTTTTATGATTCCTACATTTTGCGTTTAGATTCTGTATGTTACTCTTTTATTTTATCACTCTGTTAACACAATCATTCACCCAACAATCATACAAGCATTCACAAAAACAATATGTTTAGTGTTATTGTTTATGAAATAGAAATCAGAATGCTATATTCTAATTCATAACTTTAATAGATTGTGTATATAGGTATTGTAACAAGGAACATGAGAACTTAAATAAAGAAATCTAATCCCAAGTTTGTTATACTAAACCTGTTCACATAATCATTCACCTCAGAATCATACAAGCATAATTACAATAAATTTAGTATTATTTTGGTAAAAAAATCAGAATGCTTTATTATAATTTATAGATTGAGTATAACAGGTATTGCAATAAGGAACATTGAAACTTTACACAACTAATGTATATTTTCCGGTAGAAAAGTTGGAAATCTCCACTGCCAAATTTGAGTAGCATTATCAAGATAAAATGCGCTCCATAAAATTGTATAATCATTAACGATAATCATGACATAATTTGGTATCGTACTTAATATTATATATATTGATTGTTGAGGCCTCTTGAAATATATTTCCAACGAGCCCAGATTCTTTGATTTTAATTGTATATCAATCTAAGATTGATAATGAAACTTTCTCAATTTAAAACTTGTGACAAGAATTCTTAGTTTGCCGCAATAAATCCCATTTTAGAAAAAAAATAGTTAACTAATTCAAAAACAACAGGCAAGGTTTCTTAGCTTGTATAGTCTTCAAAATTAATAGAAAGATTTATTAGGTTGCCCAAACCCATGGTAAGATTTCTCAGCTCGCCCTTCCAATGTAAATTTCGTCTCTGGACATTGTTGTTGATCAGGGACGATTAGTCTAGCGTACAAAATTACATTCTTTTTTTGATTGTTCCAAAACCCAATTTGAACCCTTCATCTCAGGAAGCCTCTTGTTATACACTGTTTTGATTTACAAAATAATGTGAGCGTACTGAATAACAAAATATGATGTTATAAATTACTATCCAATTAAGAGGAAATTTTTGGACGCGCTCCAGCAAGGGCAAAACGCCCGACCCCAAAAACACCAGTTGCCAAAAGTGTAATAAAGTCATAAAAGTGGTGAAAAGTGTTCCAAAATAGTGAAAAGGGTGTCGGACGGAAATTCCCTTGCGGCTCACTTTAACGTGCAACCAAGCTTATTGCTCCAGAGCGCGAATACAAACCAAAAGGAATTACACTGAGGCCCCATTCTGTTATGATGGATGTGTGGGGAGGAAGAGGACAAATTTATTGTACAAAAATTGGTAGTAGGAAGCAGAAAAAATAAAAACATCCTACTGAAATAAGACCATGAAGAAAGGTGGGGTAAAAGTTGGAAATCTTCACCGTGAAATTCGAGTAGCATTATCAAGATAGAATCTGCTCCATAAAATTCCGTAATCATTAACGATAATCATGACATAATTTGGTATTGTATTTAATATAATAGATATTGATTGTTGAGGCCTCTTGAAATATATTTCCAACGAGCCCAGGTTCTTTGATTTTAATTGTATATCAATCTAAGATTTATAATGAAACTTTCTCAATTTAAAACTTGTGGCAAGATTTCTCAGTTTGCCGCAATAAATCCCATTTTAGGAAAAAATAGTTAACTAATTCAAAAGCAACAGGCAAGGTTTCTTAGCTTGTATAGTCTCCAAAATTAATGGAAAGATTTCTCAGGCTGCCCAAATCCATCATTTTAGAAAAAAATAGTTAACTAATTCCAAAACAATAGGCAAGGTTTCTTAGCTTGTATAGTCTCCAAAATTAATGGAAAGATTTCTCAGGTTGCCCAAATCCATGGCAAGATTTCTCAGCATGCCTTTCAATGTAAATTTCGTCTCTGGACATTGTTGTTGATCAGGGACGATTAGTCTAGCGTACAAAATTACATTCTTTTTTGATTGTTCCAAAACCCAATTTGAACCCTTCATCTCAGGAAGCCTCTTGTTATACACTGTTTTGATTTACAAAATAATGTGAGCGTACTGAATAACAAAATATGATGTTATAAATTACTATCCAATTAAGAGGAAATTTTTGGACGCGCTCCAGCAAGGGCAAAACGCCCGACCCCAAAAACACCAGTTGCCAAAAGTGTAATAAAGTCATAAAAGTGGTGAAAAGTGTTCCAAAATAGTGAAAAGGGTGTCGGACGGAAATTCCCTTGCGGCTCACTTTAACGTGCAACCAAGCTTATTGCTCCAGAGCGCGAATACAAACCAAAAGGAATTACACTGAGGCCCCATTCTGTTATGATGGATGTGTGGGGAGGAAGAGGACAAATTTATTGTACAAAAATTGGTAGTAGGAAGCAGAAAAAATAAAAACATGCTACTGAAATAAGACCATGAAGAAAAGTGGGGGAAAAGTTGGAAATCCCCACCGTGGAATTCGAGTAGCATTATTAAGATAGAATGCGCTCCATAAAATTCCATAATCATTAACGATAATCATGACATAATTTGGTATTTTATTTAATATAATATATATTGATTGTTGAGGCTTCTTGAAATATATCCAACGAGCCCAGGTTCTTTGATTTTAATTGTATATTAATCTAATATTGATAATGAAACTTTCTCAATTTAAAACTTGTGGCAAGATTTCTTAGTTTGCCGCAATAAATCTCATTTTAGGAAAAAATAGTTAACTAATTCAAAAACAACAGGCAAGGTTTCTTAGCTTGTATAGTCTCCCAAAATTAATGGAAAGATTTCTCAGGTTGCCCAAATCCATGGCAAGATTTCTCAGCTTGCCCTTCCAATGTAAATTTCGTCTCTGGACATTGTTGTTGATCAGGGACGATTAGTCTAGCGTACAAAATTACATTCTTTTTCGATTGTTCCAAAACCCAATTTGAACCCTTCATCTCAGGAAGCCTCTTGTTATACACTGTTTTGATTTACAAAATAATGTGAGCGTACTGAATAACAAAATATGATGTTATAAATTACTATCCAATTAAGAGGAAATTTTTGGACGGCGCTCCAGCAAGGGCAAAACGCCCGACCCCAAAAACACCAGTTGCCAAAAGTGTAATAAAGTCATAAAAGTGGTGAAAAGTGTTCCAAAATAGTGAAAAGGGTGTCGGACGGAAATTCCCTTGCGGCTCACTTTAACGTGCAACCAAGCTTATTGCTCCAGAGCGCGAATACAAACCAAAAGGAATTACACTGAGGCCCCATTCTGTTATGATGGATGTGTGGGGAGGAAGAGGACAAATATATTGTACAAAAATTGGTAGTAGGAAGCAGAAAAAATAAAAACATTCTACTGAAATAAGACCACGAAGAAAAGTGGGGGAAAAGTTGGAAATCTTCACCGCCGAATTTGAGTAGCATTATCCAGATAGAATGCGCTCCATAAAATTCCATAAGCATTAACGATAATCGTGACATAATTTGGTATTATATTTAATATAATTGTTGAGGCCTCCTGAAATATATTTCGAACGAGCCCAGGTTCTTTGATTTTAATTGTATATTAATCTAAGATTTATAATAAAACTTTCTCAATTTAATACTCGTAGCAAGATTAGGGACGATTAGTCTAGCGTACAAAATTACATTCTTTTTTGATTGTTCCAAATCCCACTTTGAATTCTTCATCTCAGGAAGCCTCTTGTCATACACTGCTTTGATTTACAAAATAATGTGAGCGTACTGAATAACAAAATGTGATGGGTTGGCTCGAACTGCCAGGAGAGTCAGCCCGGCGCCATAATACAGGATGAACATTTTGGAAAGTTTTGCTAAAACTTTATGAAAAGTGGATAGAAATATAAAATGAATATAGTAACGACGATAGGATTAGATGAAACAAGAATAGAGGATTGACTGACGTCAATCCAATAAAGTAACGTGAATAAAATGACACAAATAAGAGGAGATGGGATGGTAATGATGAATATGATGATAAAATACTAATAGTTATGTTGATATAATAAACACAAAAATGAATAAATTATAAAATATAAAAAACAGTACGATAAGATTGATGATGACAATGATGCCCTGCATGCATAAGCTGCCTCCGCTAAAGGCGTCAAAAGTGAAACATATAACAAACCTGAAGCTGATAAAATAACAGTAACACAACAAAGAGGTGAAAAGTTAGTAATGAGTATAATCACAATCTTTAACGGACTGAAATAATTTGAGCATCATCATCATCATCATCTTTAACTCTTAAAAACAAAAGCAAACAAATAGTAAAATATAGTATCGCAAGATAAAAAAGAGTGGGCACCAGAGATCGCTAGCTAGAATTATAAACTGATGAAGAAGGAAAGGTCCAGGGACTTCTCAATACAGATGTGAGTGAGGCGTGGTGTAAGATAAATAAGAGCGAGCACTGGTTGGGTTCGTGGATACCGGCTTTCATTCAACATGTTCATTCAATGAGTATTCCAAACCTCGGCTTCATCCAATAGTACGATGACCCAAAGGTCAGTGGTTATGTCGCGTTCCGACCCGTGCCTCGTCGCGTGGATGACCCAAAATAAAACAATCGTCTAGTAAAATGCATAATCAAACTTGTGTGTGATGATACTAGCCTGTCGTTTAACTGCAATAGGAGATATAAAAGAGAAAAGGCAAGCAACAGAGAGGACTGTGGACACCAGTGAGTAAAGCTTTTATATACAGCTCCTTCATAAAGCCCCATTCTTTACTTCTTTTCTATGTCGCTGTGGGAAACTGGAAAAAAGACATTAAGAGAACTCTACTTCAGTACAACAATTTCATTAATGAAATGGTCGTTGAGCAGGTTGTTGGGAACACATATTAAAATAAAAAATAGGAATATGTTCATCTTGAAAACATATTATCTGAAAACTGAATTTTATAGAATGATAATTACTTGTGCAGACTAACAACTCCCTATAAAAACAAATATGAAATGCGTATACAATATAGCTAAATCATTCAAAATCAAATATCCACAAAGATGTTTCATGCTCTACAAGTGCAATGGTACAAGCCCGTGTACATGATAGGATAAATTTGAAAATCTTTTTCAAAGGCTTTATGTCAGATAAACAAAATTTATTGTTATATAAACTGAATCTATATAATGTTTATTTCGAATCAGACATTTTATTGATAAAAACTTGTTTAGTTGTTAAATTAAGATTTTAATACATTCATGATAACTATAGTAAGTCGGTAAAACACTGATTTCCTGTACATCAAATCCTCTAATATAAACATGGTCTATTATAGTTCCTCTTTCTGTAGTTGATTTTGTCACGCTTTGTTTATAGCCATAACTAATTAAACATTTCACTAAAGATGAACTGTGCGTAAAATTTTCATTGAAATCACCCATGATTATTATTTTATGACTATGATTATGCGCTGCTTCTATCAAATTCTTCAGGTGTATGAGAAACTCAGACATTTTGTATGAGCTCGGCCTATAAATGACAATAAGCAAAAATGATAGCTTTGACAAAATGTGAACGGTTATATTTTCAATATTATTTGATAAATGTATTCTGCTAAATGTCTTAGTGACTTTGGCATAACAAGATACACCACCATGAGATTGTTGCCTAAGCTTATCAGTCATTTCACTTGCATCATTATATGCCATGTGTCTTGGTTGATGGTAACTTTTATAATTTGATAATTTTACATCCTCTGAAAAATATACATCTTTTAGCCAGGTTTCTGTCAGGCATATGAAATCTGCATTTACATTGTCATTCTGTTTACAAAGGTCTTCAAAGTGTAATCTCAAACCTTGAATATTATGCAATATTAGCATGTGCTTGTACGATGGATTTGGTGTGCATTGTGTTGTCAAAAAGTCGGGCATTTGTGTAATAGACTCAGAAATTGTCTCATTACAATAAATATATTTCATATTAAAGTCTTTTAAAATCAGACCTGCTAGGGATGTTGCACGACTCAAGCCAACATAAGCTTGTCCGGCACAAAAGATACCTTTCATATGGAATGAACACTTTTGCAAACTAAGACCTTGAACTTTATGTATTGTCGAAGCATAAGCTAATTTTAATGGAAATTGCAAGCGTCTAAAATTATCATCAACCTCTTCAACCTTTGCAATACGAACAGAATTTCCATAATCTTTACATATGGTATTAGTCTTTCGAAATTTAATTCCAACCTTTTTATTATCAAACTGCACGTATACATATTTTAGTGTAGATGCTTCGGTCCCTTCCGTAATTGCTGTCACAGTTCCAATTTGGCCGTTGCTTAAACCATCTGACGTATCTATGTTTCGCGTAAGAATAACCCTTGCTCCAACTGCTATCGACAATGTTTCAGGTAATGTAACCTTCTGTTTTTTTCTTCTCTTTATAGTAGTGTTTTTGCGATGACAATCAATTGCATTAGTAATTTTAATTTCTTTGAAGTTTGTAGAAAGCATATTCATATTGTGTGCATCAACCTCTTTATTTTTAGGATATATATGTAAGACATCAATTCCACATTCATGATTTTCACAATCTTTTAAAAGTAATAGATCATGTTCATGGACATCCTCATGTTTTTTCCTTGTTCGCAATGTATTCAAGAGATTAGCAAACTCAGCATCATCTTTTTGACGCATTATCTCGTCTAGTTCTATTATCTTAAAATTATCATGCCACAAGGTTGAATTTATAGAAATGTTATACAGAGGTTTTCCCATCACTGGAGCCAATTGATAAAAGTCTCCTACAGCAATGACACTGACGTGACCAAAATCACTAGATTTTCCTTTAATTTGTTGGAGACGTCCATGAATATAGGCAAATGTATTTTGATCAACCATTGATATTTCGTCAATTATAAGGATCTGAATCTGACTTAAGGTATTACGTAATAAACTAAGTTTTTCTTCAGTAAGTGGTACGTAAGGTAAACGTAAGTTCAGAGGAAGAGAGAATGCACTATGGATTGTAAAACCTTCAATGTTAAAGGCGGCGACTCCAGTTGGTGCAACTTTTAAAACTACCACAGAATCAGGGTTTTCACAACTTCTACCTAATATTCGTGTTGCTTCTGTATAAATACATCGTACCAGATGTGATTTCCCAACACCAGCTCCTCCAGTAAGAAACAAAAAAAATGGATCAATGTTACAGTTCAACGATTTTTGAATACACCATTCTCTAACTTTATAGAATACTTTAGCTTGTTTAGTATTCATGGATCTAAATAATGACATCCTATCTTGCTCTGTCAATTTAGGTTCACGTAATTCAATCTTATGATGAGAATCACTTGTTTCGTTTGTATGTAGGTCAGGTATCATCGACTCACTTTCACTGTCATATGTAATCGATTCTTTTTCATCCTCTTCCTCAAGCCTACATTTTTCTGATTCCGGACACAGGGTAGCCCAAGCATCAATAATGTTTGGCATATTTTCAAGAAATTCCTTTGCTTTGTCAAATGATTCTGCATCTTTCTCATATAAAATTTTATTTTTATGAATTATTGTGTGGACCTTCTCAATTTCTACAATGATCTTAACACTTCCCTCCAAAAAAAAATGTTTGTAAGACTTGAACTCTGGTGGCTTTAATTGATCATCGGTTCTATATGGTAAATAAAGTTGAAGCATGGTTTGGTAGTATTTTTCTGCATTTGTTTCTACGTTAAATCTTGGGTATCTAATTATTGCATTTTTCTTGGTTCTTTTTTGCACAAACCCATGCTCATTCAAGAGTTTATGAATGTTTGCCTGTTTTTTTATTTGCTTTCCATACAGTACCCTATACTCAGCACAGAAAGTTGCTAAACACATAGACTCAAACAATTCATTGTTAGGACGGTTCTTGTACCTGTCTATCTTATTTTTGGCCCAAATGTTATCGTCATCATCTGATTTTGATCTAATGATTGCTAAAGGTAAACTTAATCTCGTTGGATTGTCTCCCACTGGGATGTATTCTACTTTTCGTGAAAATTCTTTTAACGTAAGTCCACATGCTCTATAAACAGCTTCTTGAGCAGAGACTTCTCTATTCTTAATAAAAACATGGCCAAGTTCCTTCATAGTTTTTTTAGCATCCTTATCTGCAGTCGATATTTCATCACGAACTGTTTGCAACACTTTACCTAATTCACGTTCTGATTTAGAAATGTAGGCTACTATATACTGAACACAAGCATATACGTCACATATATACTGTATATCGCAATTTGCATTCCATGCACGCAATAGATGTTCATTATATTGATTTACCCATACTGATTTTGAATCCCGACGGTGTACAATAGATACTTTTTCAGCCACCATACAATAGGCCTTTTCAAATTCTTCTTGTGAGGTGTCAAGTTCTTCAAACAATTTTTCAATATTATCCCATTCACTTTCACATTTCCTCAGTTTGTCCTTTACAGATGATACTAGGTTTCTTGCTTTAGTCATAATAAGCGGGTCTTTAACAGGCTTTGGCCTAACCACCAATGTTCTTTCTGATGGAGGTCTAGGAAAATTAAAACGGCATTCTCTGCGTCCCTTCCTACAAGATTTTGAATGTTTTTTGCTATGCATTTGCACATTTTGTATGATTTCTCTCAATTCTTTATCTTCTTCTTCTGTTGGCAACTGGCATGTTATATACTTATCTACAAATTTTTGTATTGTTTCATCACTGTCTGTATCTAGTTTGGGCGCATTTTCTATCCATACAACCATATGGATGTGAGGGGATCCTCTCAGTTGAAATTCACATCGCCAGAATACGTCAATCACCTTACCTATCGGTTCTGCCTTTGATTTAATAACATTTGTAAGAAACAAATGAAATCTTTTGTCAAACATTCGAGCAGCTGTGACCGGATTACTTCTCAATACAGCACATTTTTCATTCCAATCCATTGTCTCGGCAGTCCTTGTAGTATCACCTTGCTGTTTCAAAATTGAATTCACTACTTCTGGCCATCTTAGATCGGCACTAGAAAAGCTCATAAAGAATGTTGGTATTCCCAATTGACGTATCATTGCTAATAAATCCTTTTGTACTCTTTGCCAATAGGGAGGTGTTCCTCGAACAGATGATAAGAATCTATAACCTGCATCAGACTTTAATATTTTATTCACTTCTTCATCTTTCTTGAGCACGGAGGCCGTCACCTTATTATCATTAATATTTTTTTGACCACCCGTTCGTAAAGCTATAGAAATGTGAGACATTATGTCATCTATTTCACAAATGTATTGTGCATAAAATATATAATCTGTATTCACCGCAAACCTGTTATCTACATTCATTAGCCTATTATGAAAATATTTTTTTATAGAGAGTTTTTGTGGACGTTTTTCATGATATGTATTCAGCCCCTTTGGAAAAAGAGTAGGAAATGTCTGTGCCTCTGTCCATAGATTAAACAAAATGCGTATAGGGATTAATCCCTCACATGGAGCAACACATAATATATCTGAAAATTGTTCATCTAATAATTGCTGCCCAATATTTACAGTTTGAAGACAAGAATCAAGTGTAATTCCCCGTAGGGTATCATCATCATCATCATCATCATCATCGTCAATGTCTTCTTCTGTGTTGGTTTCAGTTTGTTTTCCTATGCTATCTGCTTCTCCTTTGTTTATAATTTCATCGGATTCATCATTCTGTACAATTTCATGTATTTCATCATTTAAAACATGACTATTTGTTTCACATTGTTCTATATTCCACATTTCATCAATCGTTATATCATAATACCATTTATTATATTGTTTTAAATATTGCAAGGCATCTAAGACATTTTTAGTATTGACCTTACGATATTCATAATACCCTTTATAAGAGAGCTTTCTTTTGAGCTTTACGCGTACAAACTGATCATCACAGGGTTGTCTTGGAAGTACACTAACTCCTTTGGACATATTTGATGGGACACTGACTACAGGACCTTTCACAGCAAACTGTCCTCCTTTTGGTAAAGATACAACTTTCATAAAAGGAATATCTCGTGATATCAAATGACTTTCAAGGCTATTTAATTTTGATAGCATTTCTGGTATATCATTTAATTCTAGTTTATTAGTCCAAGCCTCTGCTGGCACTATATTTTGCTTTAATTTTCGGTGACATGTGTAACAAATCCACAATTTGTTTCTGCACTCTTTCACCGGACAATGTTTAGAACATAAACTTGTGCAAATGTGAAGGTACTTTTCTGAGATGTTACTACTTTTTTTGTATTTTAATTTATTACATTGTACAACTTGAGTACGAAATAATAATTTCATACACACCGAACATACGTATTCTGGTCCATTACAGTAAAACTTTGTAAAATTAATTACCATTTTTAAAATATTTTTCTTATTATGATATTGTGTTTTTCGTTTTTGTCTACATATTTCAGAATAGGTTTTATTCAATCGGTATTTAAGTCTTAGTGCACACAACTTTTTAGCTCTAAACAATATGTTTTTGTAGTATTTGTCTTTACAATCTCTGTAAAATTGTAAATTGCTTTTACATCCATACTGCAATTGACTTTTTCGTAACATATACTTTTGATAAAAAGTATTCTTCTTATACTTAATACGATGATACATTTTATGGGATAATCTAAAAATTTTATCAGTGTTATATCTTAAAAGAATTGCTCGTTTTTTCCTATTTCTATATTTATCATCGTTTTTATACTTCATATTTACGGCAGCTTTTTTCAGACATCGATGTAATTTATCAGTCTTGTATTTCATCGTTTGGACAGTTTTTTTATGAGATCGATTCAATTCATCTGTCTTGTATTTTATCTTTTGAGCACGTTTTTTATGAGATCGATGCAGTTCATCTGTCTTGTATTTCATCTTTTGAGCACTTTCTTTATGAGATCGATGCAGTTCATCCGTCTTGTATTTCATCTTTTGAGCACTTTTTTTATGAGCTCGATGCAGTTCATCCGTCTTGTATTTCATCTTTTGAGCACTTTTTTTATGAGATCGATGCAGTTCATCTGTTTTGTATTTAATCTTTTGAGTACTTTTTTTATGAGATTTATGCAGTTCATCTGTCTTGTATTTCATCTTTTGGACAGTTTTTTTTTTGGTTCGATACAATTCATTTGTGCCATATTTAGTCTTTTCTGTTACTTTTATCTTATTCTGATACAATGGATTGTTATTGTATTTGGCATTTTTTGCTTTTCTTTTATTCTTATATAATTCACGTTTATTGTATTCTGTCCGTTCCGCTGTTTGATGTAATCTATTTAATCTCATTTTGACCTTGTGTTCCCTAGTTTTTTTTATATATCCAGTTTTCCTTTTTTGAGATTTTACTGTTGAAGGTATTACCATAGTTTCACTGCACTCATTTGTATTTGACTTACCTTGTTGAAAAGACATATTTGATCGCCTGCCCAATTTCATTTTTTTTCTGAGAGGGTTATCATTACTCTTTTGACCTTCATTTTTGTACATTTTGTCTAATATTGTATCAACATGTGCATTATTCTGTATACTTTGATGTATTCCAGTATTTCTGACAGATAGCACAACGTCATAGTGAATTCCACCTGTATGGTTTAAATATATGCCTGTGTTTGTTGTCACTTCACCCATTTTACTTTTCTTACCACAATATATATGCCAACATTTCAGTTCTTCATCATAGATATAAATATCAATTTCAAGCATATTTGCAGTCACTAATAATTCTACTTCTGTGGCCCACACGCTATCCTGAATTACCCTTCGGCTTTGCACATATTGTGAAACAGAAGAAAAATTTCTTCTCAAATAACCAACAAAAATATCAGGTTTAGATGTCAGAAAATTGACCGCAGCAATTCTTATATCCATATGATAATCTTCGCATTGGAAGAGTGCATAAGAGATACTACGAAAGAAGCAATTACCATCCCCAAATATTTGTTGAAGCTCTAATGGACACCCCAAAGTTTGATTCTGAATGGTAGGAATAGTATTTTGTGTGGAATGCTTATATAAAATATTTACCTTTTTACAAATACTGTGTTTGTCTTGTGTTACAAGGGGTCGAAAGAAAAGATGTTTTTTTGTGTTTCCTAACATTACAACATCATCTTCATCAAGATATTCGTGTAAGTCACTTTTAGTAGTAGTTTCATCTCTCAGTTCTTCATTTTTGCGATTAAACATACGTTCACTGTGGCTTTCTTTTGTATTCTTCTCCTTATTAGTATTCACTTTATTATGACGTTGTTCAAACATATGTATAGCTACTTCGTCAGCACAATTCGGTATTCTATGCAATTCCAATCTAAGTTCTTTCAATGCCAAGACCTGTCCATTGTAAGACATGTCAAAACTACATATATTTTTTATTCCTTTTCTTTTATTCGTATGACTTGGAACAATATTAATATTCTTTTTTGTACGGTATTTTCTGTTCCAGTTATGACTGGTTTTTTCTTTCATGGATGTATCCTTATCCGAATCTATGGCATAACATTCTTGATTAACAGGAAACACTGGCCGAGCTCTTTTCAATGTCTGAGATTCTCCTGTACTTTGTTCTAAATCTAACCCTGTCAATTCATAAGGCAAATTCAAAAGACCGATATTCATAGACATCCCTAATTTGGTGATATGTTTATATACACCTTGCCATGATGGAGTAAACAGGACAACGCTTTTTCCATCTTCATCTTGAAGACCAGTCTTGGATCGCGAGTGTGAATCGAAAATACAATAACCATTAATGGTTGAGATGACAATGAGTGTACTTCCGTTAAACGTTATAAAACACGCATCATGTTGAGAAAGTTCTTGGGAAAGGGCTCGCTTTAAACTGACATATTTATACTGAGGGATTTCTATGCCGATTATATAACCATTCACTGGTTCTTGGTAATGCATTCTAAATATCTCCCCGAATCCTTCTAAAACATCAGGTAAATTTGATATCAACAGAAAATCTTGACTTTCTTGATTTATCTGTCTGATAAGGCCATACAACTCATTACCATGTACTAGTATACTATCTAAATCCTTATTACGCCAATGTTGTACATTTTTTATTCTGCTGAACATTACAGCTGACAAACAATTGGCCACACACTGCTTACCGCTATTTTGAGCAAATATAGGACTGCCTTGATTCAAATTTCCTCGCGTTATTAGTGCCATCGAACTATCCACATTATCTGTATGCACATTTGCAAAACTTTCATCTTTAAATTGACCTTCGCTTTGGAAACTAGTTGATGTGGATGCTTGACAAGTATCACATTGCTGCATTGCATCATTGCTTGGGCTTTCAGACGGTATATAGTTAAGGAATAATTCCGTCACTGATGCACCAACTATTTGAAACGCGCCAGTACACTCATAATTCATGGACAATGCAAGTTGAACGATATATTTGTATACGCCTTCCCATGAGCAAGCATGCATTAAAATACTTGTTCCACCTTTTACTTCAAGCCCTGAACGATTTCGAGAATGAGGATCAAAAATGTAATAACCGTCAGCAAGAGAGAGCACCGAACATGTTGCATTTCCAAAGTTAATAAAAATGGCATCACTTTTGCCAAGGGTTTCTACTATTGCATCATTAAGAGGTTTTAACTCTGTATCTTTTCGTGATTTCTGTTGTTCACTTACGTATCCATATATCGGTTCAGTGTAATGTACGTTATACTTATGTTCATCATTTTTTATTTCACAAGGCAAATTTGACATTTGTGACGATCTGTCGTTTGAAACGGAATCTTGTGTTATCGAATCATAAAAGCAATTACCACGTCGGATAATTTTATCAAGGTCACTGCTATCCCATGTACTTGGATGTTTTATTTTTGAATATGCTACTGACATTAAACTGCTAGTCGTACATTGTTTTTTACCACTTGTACCAAATTGTTTATCATCTAGGTGAAAATTCCCCGATGCAACGAGCTTAGTATTAAAAAGGTGACATTCTGCTTCATGGTTTGGATTTTCTTTTATCTCTTTATCAGTTTGACATTGTGTCTTGCCTGTCTTTTTCAATTTTGCACTAGTTTGTTTCAAGTTTTGGTGTTCGGTTTCTTTTTCATTCATTTTTTCTGTTTTTCTTGCATTGCTCTTTTTTAGAATCACTGTGCCATCTTTAGACACTTCAACATATCCCATTTTTCTTTTCCGATTTAACTTTGGATTTTCCTCTAAAATATCATTTCGAAGACTACCTGTAGACGATCTTTTACTTTGATTTCCCGTCAGGTTCTTCATATATTGTTTATTCTTCTTACGTGCTTTCAGTTTCTTTTTTGATCCTCCTCCAGACAGTCGTTTTATGCATTTTATATCTGTTCTGTGTTGACAGCTTTTTGCTAGATATTCACCCTCAACAGAAATATGAGACAATACATCGTAACAATTAACATCAGCAGGGATACCAAAATATTCAGTGATACCTCGTGAATAATTCGAGTGTCCACACATACAAATCCACACAATATTCGATGTTACATAACTATCAGGAGTTAGCAAACAGTCATAATAACATTTTTGGCAATTTTCACATTGTATATGATTCTTTGCTTGCATATGAATTGAGCAGACTCGACATTCGTTTTCAATGGTGCTGTCTATTTCATCTATACTTTGTTTCATTTCTTTAGCTGTTACAAGAACGTACAACATTTCGATATCTTTCAACAATTCTTTACAATATATTGCAAGGTAAGCCATGATTTAGGGACGTGATATAGAAACTATTAAATTCAAATATTTAATCTTATATCTTGTTAATTTATCTGATTTCTTTGTTTTGCTTTGGTTTTTCTTTGATATAATATCGGGTTAGTGCCAGAAGTGTTGTTTAACGTGAATATTTATTAAAGGTATTCAATTGAATAGTTATAAAGATATAAAGTAGAATTCACCCAAACAGTATGTGTCAACGTTATCCGTCAATCCAGTAGTACTTGTGATATGTATACCGTCTCTGGTTTCACCAACGTGCAGATTGGCTAAATGAAATGGAGGGAAAAAATAACATGATCGATATACCACGATTAAAGAGTAATAATGTAAAATCATATGGGTTGTACAGCATAAATATGATTACTTTTAATTATATTTCTACCTCTATTTTATTCGGTTTATAAATGAAACCTTTAACAAAATGATAAATAACTCAAAAATGCGTTGGTCTAACATCACTTTGTAAAGAAAATGGCGACCCCCATGGGATCATGTATAGCGAGAAAACTGCAACCTTTTGAGATGTTGTTCTCCTTTTCTAATAATCAAATAGGTGTAATTAAAGGTATCTTTAACAGGATGACAATTATTTACATAATTATCGAATGATGTATGTTGCTTTTCAGTTTTGCTTTAGATAACATATAAGGTTGTTTCTTACAAGTGTTTATTTTATTTTGATATAACATGGAGTTAGTGTTAGAATTTATGTTTCTTGAAAATATTTGTTCAGAGTAATCAATTGAATAGTTGATGTAGAGTAAAATTTACCAAAATAGTATATAACAACATCATCCGTCCATCCAGTAGTACTTGTGACATGTATGAATATGTTTACGTTTTCCTATATTTCTACCTTTAATCCATTTAATTTATAAATGAAACCTTCTTCAAAATATTACAGTTAAGAAAATGCATAAACATAAGATAGGATATGATATTTTGTGTTTGATTAACATACTGCAAAATCTCATAAAATCCTTCTTTTCTTGGTGAACGTATATTCCAATTTCATATACTAATTCTGTTGTCTTTCATTTTTCTTTAAAGAACATATAAGGTTCTTTCTTACAAGTGTTTTTTATTGGGCCTGCAACAAAATGTTTAGTTCATGTCTTATAAAAATGATCAAGGCATCCCTATGAACAACATCACATAATACACTGTAAGATTAATCTTGTACACCACGTTCGTTGTAAATAGTGTTCAAAACATTTTATTGATATCAACAATAGTTCTTTCAAAGCAAGATTTATCAAAATAGTATGTGATAAACTCACCAATGAAATCAATCACAACAATAGTATGTTTTAGAGTCACCCTCAGTCTAGTAAATTTTATGACAAGTTTCCAGTTATATCAGCAAGCAGATTATCTAAAAAAAAAGTGGTTAGAGATACAATAAAAATAAATTATAAACAATACTTCATTCGATAATATTAATACATATGCGTGGAAAAAGATGAATATGATTGTGTTTTGTATATTATTTCTACTAAAAGACAGACAGATAGACCAATCAATGACTAAAAACACAATTTGTCTCAAGCATTATGGTACTACCTTCAGGGTGAAGCCTAAATATATATCAATTTATGTGCATTTGCCTTGTTGTTGAATTATAATTATTTCAACTGATGTAATGACTCTTGCATAGATTCCGTCTCTTGCTGTAAATTTGTCAATGTTAATTTACATAAAAATATTGATAAAATAAATAATATTATAAGATGTCAAAGTTTAATTCCTATAATGAAT
This sequence comes from Heliocidaris erythrogramma, assembly GCA_025617745.1. Taxonomy (NCBI): domain Eukaryota; kingdom Metazoa; phylum Echinodermata; class Echinoidea; order Camarodonta; family Echinometridae; genus Heliocidaris; species Heliocidaris erythrogramma. The sequence goes on along the minus strand of CM046865.1, from coordinate 99,467 downwards.
TAACTCCTAACAATTGGCTATATACATCCTTTCAACAATTACATGCAATGACAATATCCTTTCAATTCATGATTGTAAAAAGCGTGCTAAAAGGCCTTGTACCATGTTTCCCTCTATGTTAGACTACACTAGTATGATACCCGCATAATTTATAAGGTGAGCGAAAAGACTGAAGTGCACAAACGCGTAGACTTCGCCGAAAGTAAAGCAATCATCGACAAGCAGACGCTTGACAAATGTGGGAGCCGAGGCATATAGGTCTACCAGATTCTACACAAAAGAGACACAGAGTTGTCATCAAACATCACAATGCTTTCCCTCAACTCCCTCCCCTCTCTCGTCCTCCCCTCTTTCTACATCTCTCTCCCGTCTCTATCCCTCTCTCTCCCCTCTCTCTCCCTTTTTCTCACTCATTCTCATTTTTCTCTCTCTCCTTCTATCATATCTATCTCGCTTTCTCTCTTTCTCTTTTTCTCCCTCTCTCTCTCTCTCACACACACCGTTGAGTCGCCTCTCTTTAATATTACCAACGAGTTAACCTCTTGGTATCAGTGTATGTAAAAGAAAAATCTATAAACCGATGAAGTAGTACGCAAGATTTTTTGGTCCTATTAAACATGTACATCTTTGTATAAAATAGGTGAATAATGATATAACAAGCAACTGCATATAAAGAAATTTATATCCCCTCTTATGTTTTCACATGTTTCAAAATTAGCCAGTGGAATAATTTTTGTTTGTACCATTTTTTGTTAAATATTCATCGTGCCTTTCATATTCAGTACGCATACAAAAAAAAGAGGTTTTCTAAAGTGGTTTATAAAAATAGTTTCTGAATTACTATTTAAAACAGTGACGGATTTAATGCTTTAGCTGGGTGTTGTGGCGTGCGCCTGTAATCCAGCTACCAGTGGAAGTTATAAACTAATTCAGCCGACCCAGGTTCGAGACTAAGTCACGTCTTTTGGATGGTGACGTTAAAGGTCGGTCTCAAACGTAAATAATCTGATTGATACACGTCTGTAAAAACCCAATTACACACACATACACAGTGCTTTTATTATATCTGATTTATATTATTATATATTCAAAAAATGTGATTATCAAATGAATACTTTTTGTCATGATAGCCCTAAATATGCAAATTAAATAAAAGCCCTCATTATAAATAAATCACGTTGTCATAATTTCATGCAAATTATGAGACATAATGATAGTCACAGTGTGCTTTGCTTTTGTAAATGAAGAAGTAAAAAGATCATGAATAAGATAGAATGCACAGGTTGCAATATACAAATATAACATTAAAAATACAAGAAAAACAGGTTAGTATTCATCTTCAAATACTAAGGATATTTTAGAATTAAGTTCTGTACCATATTAAATTTAATACTAGAAATTTAATTCGTCATGCCGACGAATTAGGTGGTCTATCTTTCAATTTGTATGATCATGATTGTAATCAGGATGATCATAATGATGGGGAAATACTAAACTGAAGATAGGAAGTCAAGAATGACACGCATGGAGATGCTTCTTGAGGACAAGAATGTAGAAAAATGTGTGAAACAGTCATTGGAAGATGTGATAATATTTGTGCAAGATAATCATGGTAATGGTGATGATTATCATGATGAAGGTGATATAATGATGGTCATGACAATAATAATAACAATGATGATCATGATGATCATAATATATATCATCATCATCATCATCATGAATATCATCATGACAGTGATAATGATAATAATGTTGAAGATCATCATGATGATGATCATTATATCATCAGGACAGTGATGATGATAATGAGGTTGATAATCATCATCATCATCATCATGAATATCATCATGACAGTGATGATGCTGATAATAAAGTTGATGATAATCATCACTTCATCATGAATATCATGATAGTGATGACGATAATGATGCTGATGATAATCATGATGATGATCATTATATCATCATGACAGTGATGATGATCATGATTTTGATGTTAATCAACATCATCATCATGAATATCGTGACAGTGAAGGATTGACATAGTATACAGTATATTTATAAAGGTACTCTATGATGGTATTGGTGATAGCTGGCGCTATCACCAATATGTATTTGTATGATAAATGGGCGTGTGGCGTGATGCAGCTACCAGTGAAAGTTATAAACTGATTCAGCAGAACCAAGTTGGACACTGAGTCACGTCTTTCAGATGATGACGTTAAAGGTTGGTCTCATACGTACATAATCATATCTGATTGATACACGTCTGTAAAAACCCAATTATACATACACATACACATACCCGCATAATTCATAAGCTGCGCAGCAATACTAAAGTGTACGAACACGTGTACTTCACCAAAACTAAAGCAATCATGGACGAATAGACGCTTGGCAAATGCGCGAGCGGAGACATGCAGATCTACCAAATCATATGCAAAAGACACACAGATTTGTTATCAAACATAAAAATGCTTTCTCTCAACTCCCTCCCCTTTTTTGTCTCCCCCTATTTCTACGTGTCTCTCCTGTGTCCCTCCCTCTCTCTCCCTCACTCTTATTTTGCTCTCTCCTTCTATCATGTCTATCTCGTTTTCTCTCTCTCTTTTTCTATCACTCTCTCTCTCTCTCAGCCTTGAGTCGCCTCTCTTTAATATTACCAAGGAGTTAACCTCTTGGTATCAGTGTATGTGAAAAAATCCACAAACCGATGAGGTACTACCCAAGACTTTTTTTGTCCTTATTGGACATGTTCCTCCTTCTAAAAATTACAGCTTTTGAAAGATTTTCGGCTATAGCAACTAAAAGGACTGTCTTTTCAACAGGTAAATAATGATGTAAAAAGTAAAAATCTACGTAAACAATTCATACCATCTCTCATGTTTTCACATGTTTCAAAATCAGTCATTTGACTTAGTTTTGTTTTTTCCGTTGTTAATATTAATCGTGTCTTTCACAACCATTACGCATACAAACTCACATGTCTGTTAGATCAGCAGTAATCCCTTATGTAAAATACAATTACGCTTAATCTTTATCAAAACAAAGGTCTCATATCGTGCATATTTTATTGCTTCGAAAATAAAATATAGACCACTACAAAATATAGCACCGCATTTTACTTTATTTGATATCTAATTTGTATATTCAATTATCCAAAAAACAATACTTAAAAAATACACATCTTGAATATGTCATATTTTTAAATAATTAACATACCATACTACAGATACAGTTAAGATTACTCTATAAAAAAAGAGTGACTTTTCACTCTATTTTCACTCCCCATGGAGTCACGTCAGAGATCATTTGTTTAGGAGTGAATATTGAGTAAATATCGAGTGCTTTCGAAAAAGAAAAGTGTGCTTTTCACTCTATTTTCAGTCCATTTTCACTCTCCCGGGGAGTCACGTCAGTGATCACTCGATATTTTTTAGAGAGTATGTTTCAATATCAATTATTATATTTCAATAAGTCTACATAATACAACATAACTCTCTAAAAAAGTAATAAAAATAGACAAACACAAACAACAATATAATAATTACCCTTAGTTCTGAAGTGTTGCTTTCGTTCACCTTCTAAGCTTGACCAATGATCAGGTTTTTAAAATCAGTTGTATAAAAGTTTAATCTCAAGCAAATAATCCCAGAGTATAACTTTATACAGTCTTACAGGTTACAATATCAACCCATAAAACAATTTGAGGAACGGAGGAATTGGGGTTTTTATATCAATTTAACAACTACCTAAGCTGCCTACTTCGCGCCTCAAACTCAGCAGATCTCTTATTATTTTTCTTTACTTTACATCCCATAATACTTATTGTTTTGTGACTACCCCCCAGCCTCTCCCAAAGTCTCTCACCACTCTCTCACCTAAGCTGTATATCGCATCTCCAGCACAGCAGAAGTCTTATTATTTTTCTTTACTTTATATCCCATAATACTTAGTGCTCTTTGACTAATTCGCAGTCTCTCCCTTTTGACAGACAGAGCAAAATCAGTTTCTATTGGTCAACACTTTCCAAACAAAATCATTAAAATATATTACCAATAACAGTCGAAAAGTTATTTTGACTTTCCAATTGGTTAACTCACGAGGCATTCTTTAAATCTTTTGGCGTGGGTACTTAGCTACACCGCTAGAATCCTTGATTGGGCTTTTCTTGACACACCAAGGACAGCTCAGACTTTATTAATAGCAATACAGTGACACCTGCTATTTTTCAAAATTTCAACAAAATAATTAATACATAACTACACCTTATCAAAACTAAATTCCCTGGTCAAACTTTTCAATTGGTCAACTCACAAGACAGTCCTTACATTTTTCGACGTGGGTAGTTAGCTACACCACTGGAATCCTTCATTGGGCTTTTTTTGAAACACCAGTGACAGCTCAGACTCTATTAATAGCAATACAGTGACACCCATTATTCTTCACGATTTCGACAAAATAATAAATATATAACTACATCCCATCGAAACTGAATTCCCTGTCCAAAGCAGACTTTAAAGGGAAACCCAACCTTAATAGCAAATTGTTATAAAATAAAGAGAAAAAATTAAATAAGCAGATTGGTAGAAGTCTAAACAAAATCAGACAAGCAATAAAAAAGTCATGCATTTTTAAAAGTTGTAATCACTATGCATATGGGATTTTAAATTGGCCGAATAAGTAATATGACTGTGATGTAACTAGACAACTTCCCCATTCCCTCTAACACACAAAATGACTAAAATGTCACTTTTTTTAAAATGCATTACTTAGTAGGATCTTTTTGTTTATGACCTATAACGATATGCTATCTCCAATATATTTTGAATAGCTCTGAGGGTAAAAGCGCCTAAAAAAAGCTGCAAATTAATGATATTTTGTGTACGACAAATAACAGAGTTGACTACAAAAATGTCACAAATGACTCACCAAACTGCTAATTTGAAATTCGCGTAGATGTAGTGATCTCATTTTTCAAACATTCATAATTTCATGAGTGCTTGTGTGATTTCTTTCAAACTTTTACCATCCTGTTTTTCTGCTTTCACACATATCATCTTATTACCAAGGTTAGATTGCCCTTTAACGCTGTTAACCCTACTCGACCTATCTTCTTACTTCTCTCCTTTTCTGTGTCTTTTCAATATAGTGTACTCATCAAGAATTGTTTATCTATCCATCCATTATATTATAACCCTCTCGAAACCCAGAGTTTCTTCAAATCAGCTATTCATCACTGGGTATGTTCACACTTAGCTTTAATGATACCTTATTACATCATTATTGAAACATAAAATCAACATTTTAGATAAACTAGTACAACGGAACAAGAAAAAAGGCTTTGTTGTTTATTTGGGTTATTTATTTATTTATAAATAAGTGTTTTTAGCATCCACTGTTCCTTTGAATTTAGTATATTGTTTCATTTTCCGGCGTTCTCGCTCATTCATCTAAATTTACTCTAAGGAGTGCATGTCAAAAACTGTAGTATTTTAGTATATTATGTCCGTGTTTAACACTATTTTCTTATTTATTTTTTGTTTTTCATAAATAAGATCTGTTACGTGGTTTCTTTGGCAGGTTTTTATTGCAGTGTGTTATAATTAGTTGTTAATAGAGTATAGCCCCTACAAGTGGACTTTAATCAAACTAAAGCAATTATCAATGAGCAGACGATTAACAAATGTGCAAGCAAAAACATACATCATTCACCTTCTAAGCTTGACATATGATCAACATTTTACAACCATATGTATAAAGGCTTAATCTCAAGCAAGTTTTCCTAGAGTATAACTTTATATGCCTTATAGACTGCATTATCAATTTATAAAACAATTCAAAGTCATTAAATAATCCCACTAAAAATCATCCCATTAAAAAATGGATACCCACCCTTTAACACAGTCGGTAATGCAATGACCAATGCAAACAAATTTGTTGACAGGTTGTTAATAAAGTCAAGCACAATCGGTATATATTGTAAAAGGGAAGGCGATTCCAATGACGCTACTCTAAATAACTGTGATATTATATGTATATACAACTATGTATTGCATATGGAATTAAAAACTTGAGAGATCTATAATAATTATCGATTTTGACCTAGTAGATATATGGCTCTATCATGGCCTATTTTATATTTCAAAACTACGCGTATTTTAGTACGTTCTGGTAATGAACATTGTATAGACCTAAGCATCCATGCATAACACAATAACAATTGTACAATAACAACTTAATTAGAGTATTGTGAACAGACCTCTATTGCCAAACAGGGGAACAATATTCGGGTATGGGTCTTATACACTAGCCTTGCCTTAGATTTTCTAAAAATACATAGTGTGTACAATCTTCTGGATGCTTTTGACATAATATGTGAGATATGTCAGTTCCATTTTATATCATTCTGAATTGTGATTCCGAGTAGTTTAAGATTTGGAACGACATTAAGTTGGGTTAAATTAAGCTGAAAGTCGACCCTGGGGTTTAAGTTTGTTAAAAATAGTGTTATGTTTAGGTCAAAAAGTAAAAAGGTTCCAGGAAATATTGATCCTTTAATTATTAATGGCCAAGTTATTTCCCAGAGTGAAAATGTGCAATTTCTTTGTGTTGTAACTGATGAATATTTGACATGAAAATGTTACTTGAACAATTTGTGTGTTAACATTTCACGAGGTGTTGGTGTCCTCTCAAAATTGAGATTCATTCTACCCCAAAGAGTTTTAATAGCCCTATATATTCTATTTACTTGCCTCATTTATTATATTATAATGCTGCATAGGCCGACACATTTAAAACTCATACACACAAATTGTTAGTTTTACAAAAGAAAGCAATTAGATTCATCTGTAATTCTCATTTTTGACATCCAAGTGCCCCCTTATTTGTACAGCTACAGCTGTTACCCTTTTATCAACTGGTTTCCTTGAATTCTTTCGTGTTTATGTTCAAACTCTTCACTAGACCACAACCCTGTTTGTCGACTGATTTATTTATCTCAAACTCTGATATTCACAATTATAACATACGACGGAATAATTGTGTGCATCAGCCATATGTCAAAACTCAAGTTGCTTAGAATTATTTTTATATTTCTTGTATAAAACAGTGGAATTCTTTACATCCAGAAATTAAAAATACGACTAATCTCTGCAGCTTTAAGGTCTCATGTAAAAAATATTAATTTCAGCAACTCAAATCACCTTTGTATTTCTTAGGCAATCATCTGTATTCATGACGCTTGATATACAGAAAGGGAAGATTATGAACATGTATCTTATTATTCCCTTCCAGCCAGACCCCCCACAGACGAGAGGTTGTTTATACCAGCATTAAGATCACAGTTGTAATTCATCAGTATGGCCTCGCTCCCAACGAGCAAATATCCTCAGCCCACCTGAATTACGCAAGTCCCTTGTTATAGTGGTGGGGTTAATGATATCTATATAGCACGAAGTTATATTTAGCATCATGTATAAAGCCATGCAGCCAGTCTTTCTGTCTGTGTGTGTCTATGTGTATGTATATGTCATGTTGTGTAACCCCTTGATCCCTTCCCTTTCTTTCTCACTTCTTTTCGTTGCCCTATTTTCTCCCTTCCTCTCAACTTCTCACTCCTGTTTCGATTTTGCCGCTCTTTCTGATTCATCGCTTATCTGCCTTATCGCCTAAGCATCTTTATATTATATATATTTTTGTAAATGTTGTAGATAAGTTAGTTCCGTGCATAACTGTTTGATGAATCTAGTTACTGTTTTTTTCCTTATTAACTTTAAGTCACTTTTTTATACAAAGTAATTCGCAATATTCTTCTGAGGGACCCAATTTACAAGCTCTGCTTCTCATAGTCACCTCATCTCTCTTGTCTTTTCCTGCTATTTATAAATGTAATGCACAATTGCTTGATCTGTATTATACAATGCTTCTGAAAAAAAATAAGTAAATACTACTATACTGCTAAAATGATAATTATGGTAATGAGGTTACATTTAGATGGTTTGGGGAGCACGTCATTATCATCACAGCATATATTGAAAGACGATCTAATACAGATTAGAATGTAGGTTCTGCATTGCGCTTCACAATTTCTCCAAATGTTAAATCATCAAGGTATTTCCATCGCTTCTCACAATTTAGAGTTGATGATTAAACGTAATTGCACATGTTTTAATAATAATGTAGCGAGGTGAAAGTAAAGCCAAGTGCGAACACACCGAGTCATGTGTGAAGTTCAAAATAGTTTATTTTAAAAAACTGTCAGTCCCAAGAGAGTTATAATATGATGGATTGATGGATAACCAATTTTTGATGTGTAGGCTGTAGTCAATAAAGTAAAGAGAGAGAGAAGATGATAAGTCGCGTAGGGTTAAGAACATTAAGATTTGCCCTGGAGAACGGATTTACTTTTGATGGGATTTTCTTGAAATGGTGAAGAATAACGGGTGTCGTTGTATTATTATTAATTGATACTGTAGAGTCTGGCCTGTCACTGATGTCTCAAAAAAAAACCAATGAAGGAGTCCAGTGGTGTTGCTAAGTACCTACATCTAAACGTTTAAAAACTGCCCCGTTAGTTCACCAATTGGAAAGTCAAAATAACTTTTGAAGTGTTGTTGACGATATATCTGTATGATTTAAACAAGTTTTGACCAATGGAAAAAAAGGTTTTGCTTTGTCTGTCAAAAGGGAGAAACTAAGAGTTGGTGGGACAGCACTAAGTATTATGGGATGTAAAGTAAAACACAATAATAAGAGATGTCCTGGACTCAAATGCAAAGTAGACAGCTTAGGTGTTCTTAATGTGATATAACAACCCTCAATTTCGCCTTCTCTCTTGCGCCTGCACTTGTATTGCCGGCCCCCAAACATTTGTAAACAAAACTATACAAACTTATTTTTCACCTAAAGCTTGAACGAAACTAGCATACCAACTAAAATATTAACATTTTTTATATAAAAACGCTTCAATCAATAAAGTTATTCAAATCAATCACTCAAAAATTACAAATTAATAAATTTATAGTATTCCAGAGCATCGTATAACATCGTCCTGATAACGCAAAAAGTCTGTGAGTTTTGTCTAACACAACACTCCCCACCCCACCTTGGTGATGGTGAAAGATTATTGAGCTGGCAGATCTAATCAAAAACTTATTAAAATGATCAAATAATTTGTCCTAGTCATAATGTATTTAAATCTCACAACACAATAAATCATTTTTAAACTAGGTCTTGCTAAGATATTAGCGTCGACAGACCCCCCCCCCCCCCCCTCCTCTGCTCTTGATATCAGCTAGTTGTCTTCTTTGATTATGCACCTTTAAAATAGATAACATCGTTCTATAAAAAAGTTTTTAAACATTACAAACATTTACAATTATAAGCTATCGACAAACCCAATATTAAAAAAGAGTTTTGTATTTGGGATATCTGCATATTCCACCACAAGCAAAATGGAAAAGCATAATGAAATTACATTTCATAAATCCTTGCAGTAACTTTATCTATTGGATAATACCATTTATCAAGAGGGGGGATCGTTGTATTTTAATAAAAATCATATAGATACATACTAAAATGTATACTAAATTGACGTTCAATTTGATTTATTTTGTATTCAATCCATGTTTTCATAATAATATAATTCACTTATAAGTTCCAATAGAACAATCATTACATCGCTATAAAGTGATTCAGCTGTAGGACAATCATATTAAATTATTTATGTAAAATTTTCCCTTTTTCTAGAAATACATTCGACCAATTTTTTTCATATTTAAGGTACTTCTCTTATCCGGGCACTGACAGTAACAGTATCATTAACAGAAGTTGCACAATCAATATCGGGTGAAAGTGGACATTTCAAGTTTCTTTTTAGTCTAACAACGACTCGATTCGAAAATATCACCATTATGCCTTTCATTAAGGTTGTTTTACTTGAAAAATTTGAACGGCGTGAAACTATGTCTGGTAGACAATTTTTACATGGAATAGGAATTTTAAATGACAACATGTCGCATACAGAAATTTATTATAACGACTTCAATGAGGAACAACATCAACAAACCATCTCAACCTTGTTGAGTTTGAATATTCAAGATAGATTCGTTTGCTCTGGAGGTACAATCCGATCAGATGTCTTGAACTTATCTAATGATATTCGGGTACGTATTGATTGATTTATTTCACTATGTAAAAAGATAAAATTCTGAAATTGTAACATAAATTCATCAGTTGCATGTTATCTTTCACAGTGCCGTCACAAAAAATAACAATTTAAATAAATGCTCCAAATAATAATTCTGTATACTTTTCATCAATTTCCTTTCATGACGATATCTTAAAAGCTCTTTTATCCAACACCATCAAAAGATAGTGATTATGCATTACAATATCATGAATATCGTCATCCAAAACAACTTTTATGAAAAAATACAAATTTCAGCCTTGATAAGAATTGACATTTTGCGTAGTATCAAATGGTTTTGAGAACCATTTAAATGAACAATTGAAAGAAAATATACAAAATTTAATATTTCAACACCAAAACCATAGGGATCTCTTTTATGGCGTAGCACCAACATATTTCTCAAAATGGGCAGAGGAATAATTACACATTAGACTAACCAAAAACCCCTCATGTAAAGGGAAGCAAAATCCTTAGGTGAGAATCATGACAAAATTTCTAAATGTTATAGTCACATTATTAAAATCAAAACTATTTATAACAGAACAAATTTTGTTCAGCGTATATTCTTTACTGACCACAGCAAATAATACTGCATGACTCACCAAAGGTAACATCATAAGTGATAGGATAAAATATTTAACAAGCAAAATCTGTCATTTCAAGACCCATTATTGAAAACCAAAAGAAAGAACATTTATAACCTCTTCATAATTCACCTAAGCTAGAACTGGAGAGAGCCATGTCAATCATTGTCTACTCCAAATTTTAGAATGTTGCTCAAAATATGGTTTTGTTCACCTAAGTATAATATACTTTTCACTAATTTCATGTCATAGTAGAAAGGACACACGTAATTTGAGGATTATGCAGATGTCCTTAAAATGTAATGAATACAGAATGTAAAAAAAACCCATTTAATTTGTTAATATTTTATCGGATTAATATATGCATAACCATCTTCATAATTATACGACTGAAAATTTTCAACAAATACAGATAAACTTTTTATTGCTTTTATACGGATAATCAACTAAAAACAATTTCTTCAAATAAGCTTTACAAAATATATTATGCCACATTTGTAACACAAAAACCAATACTAATTTGCTTTAAAATTTTTTTCCATAATTTGTTATTGAATGTATCCTTGTTCTTTTTCAAACAGATCTTAACAAATACAGTCCCTTTTCGCACTGATGATCCAATCATTGAAGATTACCTTCGTCCGCAGATGACTACCATTTCCGAAGCCCGTAACAGTCCCAAAAAACGACGCGTTAGCATTTGTGGGAAAGTAAGCGAGGTATGTCATTCTGTCCTTATATACATTCCATCCATGACTTAAAGATCGTAATATTGAAATTATTCTATGATTTAATTAAATGATGAATGCACATATTAAATATTTGTTCAATCTTTATATATCACATATAACATATACTCTCTACAAAATGTTGCCAATTTAAGATATTATAAAGATTTGATATGAGTACTATCATGACTATACATCAAACTGTCATTCTAAAGTAGTTAAAGCAAATAGACAATTCAAAAGATTATAACTAGATAGTTTTAAACTTTATTATAGCACATGATTATAAAGAATATATCTTTGTAAGCGTGATATCATGTATCATCACTATTTGTTACAATATTTCTAAAGTCAATAGTTTACAAAATACTATCCAGAGTTAGTTATACCACAACTAATAATAATAATTTAAAATAACAATCGCTCTTATACATTTTCTCCTTTGATATTAGGTTGGAGCTCTTGTTGACAACAATCGATTCAAAAAACGGATGCTTAAGTTAAATGACGCCTCTACAAGCGACAGTCTGTGCGTTAATGTATGGGGTGATGCTGCTACTCGGTACACCTTTGTCGAAGACAACGAACTTCAGATAACCGGATTAACAATAGGAGAACGACAAATGGCTAGCACCACATCATCAACCAATATCGAGGTTAGTAGTTAAATAATATATGCTATATTCACTTATCTAGAAATCTATAAATTTAAGTTATAATATTCACTTATCATTAGTTATAATTATCGCTAGTATAATTATAAATATATAGTTGTATAGAACATATGTTAAGTTAATCACGTTTTCTAATTCAATATTGTACATTTTCTTTCACAAATCCGATAAAATAGTACAATTTCCATCGCACCTTCCATTAGTCACAAGTGTACACTGTAAAAACTAAAGCGTTATTTTTAGGGGTATGTATAAAAAAAATGTTGACTGTTGCGAGCCTAGAATGCAATTCAATTTAAGTACGTAATATGAATTATGTGGTGTCGGTAAATTCACTATGTAACATTATGATCTGCCCCAAATCGTATGATGTGAGTTAAAGTATGGCTTCATCTCTATACATTTTTCAAAACATATAAAAGTTTGCAAAATATACCAGTTGAGGACTCAATAACTCATTAGAACTTTCATATTTACATATTTAAAACCACGTTGTTGCAATAAAGAGCCCATAGAATACGGAGCTTATAATGTAATTCATGTTGCCTTCTTTAACCTCTTATAGTAAAACACGTTCAAAGACTGTGTTGATTTTCCTGTAAACCCAAACAAAAAAATTATAAGAATAATACTCTCCTGGAAGGTTACATTGTACTTAACAAAACTGTATACATGCTCAATAATTTCAAGTGAATTATTGTAAATAACATTGAGTTTTTTCTGTTATTCTTGTTTTGTTTACACTGCATTAATCTATTTAATTATTTAAGGTTGCGTATAAAGTGCTTTAAAGTATAAAAACATTATACAGTTATCCTAAAACTGTAATGTTAATGATTGAATAGGTTTTCAATATTTACCTAAAATCAATAAATGACAAATCTGGTGTCTATTATATTATGCGTAATAACATTTATAACAATTTAATATGAACGCCTACATTCAAGTCTAGGCCTGTCGCGAATCACACCAAATCATGAGAGAAATATCACACCGCTACGGTATTTAAAGATCACATTGCAAGAAAATCACAAATATAGCAATTAATGTATTACTAGAAACTGGGAAGCTTACAAATGGCAATCGTATAAGTTTTATGTCAACTACGTATCTGATGATTATAAAAACAACATAAATAAAAGTTCTTCTAAGCATCTGGAAAATCTGAGGATTCGCCAGAAATATAGTGATGTTTTGATGTCGTCACACTAGGGATTGATTCTGCTTAAGCAGACGACATCCTAAATAATTGCATTGCAATTACGTTCATTCATTCATGAATGAACGTAATTGCAATGCAATTATTTATCAAATTCTAAAAAGGTTTAATATATTTAACATGACCTTATTTCACACCATTCTAAAAGGGAAAGTGAAACTCATTCTGATAACTAAAACCGTTTGAATGTAAATACACAGGAGAAAGGTCAATGATCAATGAAATAAACCCCATTGTCAAATTGAAAAGCCCTCCAAATAATATCACAGATTGTATTCGTTCCCTCTTGAAAGGCCAAACATGCCCCGCTGCAAACAGCTGAAAATACAACGGCGTCTTATTTTGTTTACAAGTGACTGATTCCTTTATTTTGTTAACGCTGCATTTTTCAACAAAATAATACCATACACGAAGTTAAGAGTAAGGCAACAGACTAACATTAAGACTGACGCTAGTCAAGTAAGAAAAATAAGCGAAGAGAAGATGCCAAAACAGGCACTGAAATATGTGTAAGATGTTATGGGACATTGTCTGCTTAGACAGGACTGGTTCTTTGTGTATCGTCACACATCTCAACAGCGTTCAAGAAGCTTTTCAGCTACTATATCGGGAGTTGTATTTTACCGTTTTATAATTGCTTATAATCATTAATTCAAATGTTTCCAAGCGTTGAATTTGGATAACCTTGTATAATTTATGCCATCTATGCAATAATAAGTATTATCCCAATATTTATTTTGTTGGAATTGTCTTGCAATGTGATCTTTAACACATTTGGGGTTTTTGCCCAAAATGATGACCCAAAATAATGACCCACGACGACCTCAAAGACTTGAGAATAGTTCCTACAACTCGCAGTTACCTTTCAATTTGACGTCATAGAAATGAATATGTATAAGCTTGCAAAGGCAATGTACGTAGTCTTGGTCGAAGTTGGAACACCAATACGGTAAATCGGTAGAGTCACATCTTGCTGCTTTAGAGCATTAATAGCGTGATCGAAGTGCGGTGGAGCAGATGGATTTAAAGCAGGGGTTGATACAGGCTTTTCAGAAAAAGGGGGCGTCTGACATTGAGGAACCCGCCGTTTGACAAAACCAAACGGCCATCTAGGTGTTGTGAGGGCATATTTTTTCAGACATGGCCCTTGCGCTCTCCCTCTGAATCCGCGCCTAGAGAGGGTGGAGAGGGGGGGGGGGGGGGGGGGGGGGGGGGGGGGGAGCATGCAGAGCCGATGTCTAAGCACATTTGGGATGGATTTATCATTTTCTCATGGGTACGGGCGTTCAGGGGGGGGGGAGGGGGGGGGTCAATGAATTTATAGTATATGCATGTACTCTTCATGATTTTTGACGCTTCTTCATTACCAGTTTCTCCAATTTTCAGACTTTTTCCTCATGCTGAAGTCCTTAGTATTTACAGCTATATATTAAAAATGACCACAACAAATCAAATGTGAAGGGGGGGGGGGGGGGGTAATCAAATATCATTTTTCTTTGACATCATACTTTGATATCGACATATGCTTTAGCTTGCATTCCATTATGTATTATAAGACCTAGCGAGCATTGCGAGCGAAATTTGGGGAAATGTTGCTCAGAAAATATTGCCCTTGCTTTGTGTAAATTATGGACACATTCAACTTATTCAAACGAGTGAAATGATAAATCCTTCGCTTAGAAAGGGGGAGGGGGCGACAGTGGGTATAGGTATTAGGTCATTCTTGTCTGCAACTTCACTGTCTTACATTGTACTTGTAGCAATATGGGTATAAAGCCGTACCGATTGTTTGGAGCTATAGATATAACTCTTTTTTGTAAGAAGCACTGAGAAATATAGGTAAAATGAGGCATTTATCAGAAAAAGAAAAGTCGCTTATCACAGGTGAAAAAGGGCACTTATGATTATGTTGAATTACCATGATTTACTTGGAATTTGTCAATGATCATTTTCTGATAACAAATGTCTGCTCTTCGTCTGGTGAGCATCACCGCAAAGCCTTAAAATGATCATTTGTTTTTCAACACCATCTCTGCATACAAGGCAGGCTGTTCCTCGGACAGATTTATCATCACATGGATAAAATACAGTGTTCTTCATCGTCTCTTTGTCATTAACGGTGTTTAGGCCTTTCACTTTGTAGATGTTGCATTTAATTCTTGTTTTCTCTGTTAGTTCTCTTCTTCTTCTTCTTCTTCTTCTTCCTCCTCTTCTTCTATCACTTGTATAATCATTAAAATGTACATGTAGCCTATATCTAAACTTTTATTTCATTGTTTTATCAGCATGTTTTATATTTATTGAATCAAATCGTTTTCCTTCGGTTGCTATGCACCCTCGTATGTAGTAGACGCAAAGGCCTATTTTCGGAACTCCTGTTTAACTTAAACCGCAGTCTAAGAATTAAACCCAGTCTAAATTTGCTCTTTCAATTGCAATTTTTGAAGAATAATCACATTCTGAATACTGCTTTAATTTAAACTCCAGTCCGCTGTCTACACTCTAACTCTAAGTGTGATTTAACTTTATAATAATATTTCCTGTAAAAACAATTGAATGGTGTCAACAATCAAAGTAGGATGGGGGTTGTGTGTGCAGACACTTAACCAAAATTAGCCTGTCGATTTTGCCGTCTGATTTAACGAAAATATGCATAAAGTAACACTAACATCAGTGAATATAATCATTTTCAACCTATTTTGTGAAAGATTTTTGACGATGTGTATGGAAAGTTGTTCAATTTACTGTTTAAAAATGACCTGTCCGGATAACCTCTAGATACCCCCCCCCCCCCCCCCATTGCCCATCCTACGGCCCTGCCAATGAGGGAAGCAAAAATCCATCCCAAATGTGCTTGGATGTCACCTCTGCATGCCCCCCCCCCCCCCCCCCCCTCAACATCTCCCTCCACCTGCCCCTCCCCATCTCCCTGCACCTGCCCCTCCCCACTTCGATCATGTTATTATTAATTGCTCTAAAGCCACAAGACACTCCCCTGATTTACTGGTGTTTTAACTTCGACCAAGATTACGTACATTGCCTTTGCAAGCTTATACATATTCATTTCTATGACGTGAAATTGAAAGGTAACTGCAAGTTGTACGAACTATCCTCGAGCACTACCATGATGAATTTCAATAATACGTACTGTGTTCATTGATTGAAATATGAATGTAAATAACTCTAAGAAAAGCCTGGGACGAAAAGGAAGGTGATATAAAAACAATGGTTAAAACTATTCGTTGTTAACATTAATTAGACTATCACAAATGCTAAATTGGCTAAGAGAGATAAGATTTTATTTGTTTGTTTTTTAAATTGATGTCAATATAAACCTCTTTTATATTTCATTCCAGCTACAGAATAACATCGAACACACCGCAATGGTAATTGCAACATCAGACACTACAGCACGTAATCCGTAAGTTCTATTTGGAATTATATTTTATATATATGAATTTTTCTTTTGTCGTTGACAATTCATATAAAGATTATTGTAATATATTTAGACTATATTGAAATACTCAATTTATCCCCCAAGATAAGAATTATTTACAAAATAGTTTAAACATCATAACAAAGGAATTATTTATTTTTATCGGCTTGCAATTAGACTTGTCAACTAAAATACTACCTTAACTCTTTATTCCAAAAAATGAGAATAGAATTTTTAAGTATAACATCTGGAAAAATTATATAATTCTATTATACATTAAAATAATTAACACTATTCTGTACATGTAATAGATTACATTGTTACCTTTTTCATTAGATTTATATTTTATTTCATGACTTTTTTATATTTCACATATATAACTTTGAAACTGATATATTAGTATTCATATATTATTGGCCTTTTTTCGTGTTGTTTATTCTATAACCACGTATTCAAAGCGTCTATAACTTCTCTAATTAAAATAAATTAATACCCGCTGAAACATTTCATGCAGACTTTGATATTTATTCCCATCATCAAGTATGTAAACTGGGTAATTCGATAAATATATGCAATCTCACCAATCAAAAAGTCCAAATAAAGAGAAAACTTTACACAAGGAACATGAATACCATAATGCACTAAGTTGAGAGAAATATTAACTACAAAAGATCTTACAATCAATTTTCTTAATAAGAAAGCATTATGCTAAAACATGTAACACCCACCATGTCTTCCCATTATATCCATAATACTATATTACTCTTAAATAGTTAAAACGTAGTATACTAAAAGGTTCAAGCTAACATTTTTGTGTAGTATAATCTTAAACATTGTTATTGTATTAAACTGAAATTATTACAATAATCAATTACATTACTTTTTTATTTTTCTTGCAGATTTCCAATGGATATAGTCTTTGATAATGGAGAGTCGAGTACTATGAGCGAAAGCCAGTATCAGACAGTCCAACATCTGGAAATACCTTATCGTCTAAAATATGTTAAAGGAATTCGAGGAGAAATTGCATCTTTTGAAATTGTCGACTAAATTGACATATTGCCTGACCCATTTATACGTTCATTTAACTAAGTATATAACAGCAACAGATAAGAAACATATCATTTACAGTCTGATATCTAATTAATATTCGCCTTTAACATTATAACTAATCACCTTTTCTGCTCATTTCTTTCCAACCAAACAAAATTGCATGCTATGTAATCAACTTTTATTTGAATATTACTCTATAATTATCACTTACATACAGTAATATAATAATTTTAATTCATGAAATGTAGAACCATTATTCTAAATTCTGATATTTCTTATATTCAATACACACTAACAAGTGTACTCACCGTCAAATAATACATTTATAACATATAATGCATTAGGTTGCACTAACCCAACAGACAAAACAAAATGCTTTATCATGTGTTTTATAACCTATAAATGACACAAGCAAACTGTATCGTTTGTTTTTATATAACTAATTCCAACTCAATTGCTATATAAAGCCAATTGATAAATAATTGAATTTCATACTAACCTTCTCGTTTATGCCTGTAATGAATTCATCATCAGTGATCAAAATATAGTTCACAAAATTGCAAACTCATTTCAAATTTAGTCAAATGCCTCTTTATTGATCCGATAAATGACAGAATATTCCGTTTCATTTTACGCTGCATTCTCCGATATTCCATGTGATCTCATTCAAACCAATTAATTAACGGAATATTCATGAAAGTTGTATCACACCCCATTCATATTACCCAGTAAATTTTTACCTCAATTGAGTCTAAGGTCAGAATGAGTTATTGCGATAAAAATTTCTTCGTCGTCCGTCGTGCGTCATGCTACGATTGTCGTGTGTTAACTTTTTATTTTTTTATCCTTTTCTCCAAAAACTAAAACTTATGATCGACATTTTATCAAACCTGGTACAAACCATCCTTGGGAATAAGGGACGCAAAGTTGCTAAAATGACACATGCAGCCCCTAGGTGGGTCAAGGGAGACAACCCCCAATTGTAAAAGCTATGTAGAGTTCAGACATCTTTTTCCCTATAAACAAGCGTAGCTGCAATTTAATATTGTGTATAGAGATACCCGTATAGACGAAAAATGAATGTTGTTCATGAAATCTTTATGAATGACGCTATAGACGCTCTGTGAAGGTAACATATTGCACGGGGGGAAGGGGGGGGTGTGGGAGCAATGCCTTTTAAACATTTTCTTCTCCAGAACGAGGTATAGCTTAGACTTAGTATTGTGTATAGAGATACCTATATATTAAAAATGACTTTTGTTCATGAAATTCTTCTGAGTAGTGCTGTAGGGGGACAGGCAAAATATACATTCAGATCTTCTCCAAAACACATGATCACAATTCAACCAAACTTGCTAAAAATCATCCTTAGCGGTAGGGGATCTAAAGTTGCTCAATTTGTGTTCTTTGTGACCCGCAAGGGGGGGGGGGGCAGAGAGAAGACCCCCCAAGTGTAGAAGTTAAATACATTTGAAACATTATTCTTGTCTACATCCAAACGTTTATTTAGATATTTTGTGTGTTATATAAATCTTAAAGATAAATAAAACAATTTTTTTTAAAGAAATTCTTAGGGTGACAAGGGTCATGTGAAAGCAGGATTAATATACAAAGAAAAAATGTACATTTGTTTTACGATTTGTTATATGATTCAACCACACAAATTCAAATAATACATGACATTGTGCACCATGGGGGTAGGGGGGATTATACTAATTTATAACATCATCTCATGTACATGCACCTAGCTATTTTAATTTTTAACATATTTTGTGATAGTGCTAAAAAGAACATCCACGAAATATGAATTGCTTCCCTTCAGGTGAACGTCACGCCCTCCTGGGGCTCTTGTTTTAATTAGATCAGTCTAAATAATGGTTCTAAAATCACATGTTGCTATTCATATAGTGTGAATTTTAACGTCTTGAAATAAATCCACAATTAACAATGATATTGTTCGTTAACAGACTAACTCACCGAGTGGAATCTATTACTCAGAATTGAAAGTGTATAAACCCATACTTCATGCATTGACGTTTATATGATTATAAATATTTCATCATCTTATATTTTTGTATCTTTTTCTTATTTTTGTTATCATATTCACCTTTTAACTTTTCTTATATTTTCTTCCCCTGCCTTTGCTTATTATTAACATTGTTTACATGATTATATTATCATTTGTGACCCTCCACCACAAAACAAGCAATAAGTCGGACATTTTGTTTTTTGAATTTCAGCACAGTTTGAAAGCTTAGATTCTAAGCTTTAAAATGATATACGACTTGCCTTTTATAGAGTAAGCAAAACCCTTATAAATTACAATGAAAATATCAGAGTGTCAGACAAGGTCATGACCAAAAAAAATAGAAAAAACAAGCTCTAAAGAACCGTGACCATTTAAGAGCGCATAATCTGTGTCCTATTGTTTGTCGCATAAAAGGTTGAGTCTAAACTCCAAAGCCTACGTAGTGAAGTATTCATTGGATTGGGTTGAAACTTTCCATACCTTCAGAATACATATGTTCCTTTCCTGCTGTAGATTTTGAATATCGAGCAATGCAAACTTTTTGAGTTATACCAGAAAAGCGATGTGAAGTACGATCCCAATAACCTGACTCACAAAGTTTGAATGCCCATGAAAATATGGTTATTTTGAAGAAGAGTAAAAACATATTTAAATATGGTATTTTAATCCACAATTTTGTCAAATGGTAGATTAATATCTATACTTGCAGAAAATACTAAAAACTTAAAATATATATTTCCACCCCAAAAATCCTTTTTCACCTGTTTACTCTAGAACTTCCATTGCGACTTATTGGTCGTTTTGTGGTGGAGGGTCACATTTTTCCTTTTCATTCTGTTACTATTTTCATATATACTTTACGATGTATAACTATATCCCATATTACTATTTTACTTTTCATATTCATACATTGCTATTCTTATATTCAGTTTACCTATTAATATTTGAAAATATTGATATCTCATTATCCTTTGATATATGTCACTATAGTTGTCCTAAGGCTTAATTAATGTTTTATATTTCAATTACGATAAATATGATATTTGTGTTTTAACTCTTCGGATTAAAAAAAACTCTTATTTACACCTATAAATAATGTCACTATGATGTAACTGTAGACAATTTCCTTATTCAGTCCAACATACAAAGTGTCTAAAATATCACTTTCTTGAAATTGTATTAGTCGGTAAAATCTCTTTCATGACGTCTTATAGCAATATAATATTTCCAATATATTTTAACTACTGCCTTAAGAGTTAAACCGCCTCAACCCCCCCTCCCTCCACCTCCGCAAAAGAATAATATTTCTGATACGGTCATTCGGATAATTATCCATAAAAAATGTCTCAATCAAATCACCAAATTGCCACTTTAAGATTTTCACAAATGTTGTGATTTCATAATTCAAATATTCACAACTTCTTTATTCATTTTTGGAATTTCTATCCAACTTGCGCCATTCTCTTCTTCGTGTTTATAAAGGTTGGATTGCCCTTTCATAATTCTTTGTTTATGTATATTATTTTTAATAGTTTACTAGTTAAAACCTTGAAGATCAGTTATAATATTATAAGCAACAGAATATGAAACTACGCCTATTCAATTTTTATCAACAAAACAATTCGGGGAACAAAACGTTAGGCGTTTACATTAAATATTAATTTTACCCCATAAAATAAAACAAAATATTCTGGTCTTAACATTTCTTTCTATTCACTCCCGACGTATTTATAATAAAAATAAAATTGATGTTAAAGTTGAGAATGTAATGTATAACATTATATAATAAGAATACATTATTTAAAACAGTAGAACAATGTTAACCGTGTCTATATAACAATTAGTGTATATTTTATCAACACTTAACTTATCTATATTCCTTTTCTGAATACATTGTTTTACAATAAACCTACTTATAATATGATCTTTTCAAATTATACAATTACTGGGGAAGATAACTTTAGAACTTTTAAAGTTGTTCATTGAAATAATTCTAACCAATATATATTGTATATTTCGCTGTTACTTTCAAATCATCTTTAGAAGAAAAATCCCTTTGTTTTACCCGTCGGAATATTAAAGATAACTCTAGAACTTTTGGTAAAATTGTTCATTGAAATAAATATATATTTCATATTTCTTTTTAATTTTAAATCATCTATGGAATGAAAATCATTTTGTTTTGCCAATTAGAGTATTAATAAATAAACTTGTCTGTATATTTCTTCTTCGTCAAAGTCATTCCTCTTTTACTTTGTTATTTCTTATATATTTTATTGTTCACAACTCTACTCGTCAAAGGTAATCCTTCTCACTTTTTCTTTTTTTTTCACTCTCCCTCTCCTTCCTTCAGTCAATTCAAAACATTTTAATATTATCTTGATATTATCATGTTGAGTTCTTTTTCTCTTCCTTTATTTCTCTGTCAACCTTCTCTTCCAGTCAAAGGTAATCAATAAGAAACATCTTGAATATACTCGTTCTCCAGCATCATTGTAAAATAACATCAATGAGTATATCTCTTTGTTACTTTTTCTCCCTCTCCCCCTCTCTTTCTCTTTCACCCCCTTCTCTCTCCCCAACTCTCAACCTTTTCTTTTAGATAAGCAATAAAACACATTTATAAAGTTAATACGGAAAATCTTCTTTGGAATGGAAAATCTATTTATTTTACAAGTTAGAGTATTAAAGATAACTCTAGAACTTTTGGTGTTTTAGAGTTATCTTCCCCATAAATTTTATAAATGTTTTTTATTGATTACCCAAAAAAAAGTTGAGAGTTGGAGAGAGAGATGGGGAGGGAAATTTTTCTAAATACATTGTCTTACTATAGACCCACTTATAATATGATCTGTTTAAATTATAAGATTAATGGAGAAGATAACTCTAGAACTTTTAAAGTTGTTCATTAAAATAATTCTAACCAATATATATTATCTATTTTGGGGGTTAATTTTAAGTTATCTTTGGAAGATAAATCCTTTTGTTTTACAAGTCCGAATATTGAAGATAACTCTAGAATTTTTGGTAAAGTTGTTCATTTAAATAAATATATATTTTTGATATTTCTTATTAATTTCAAATCATCTTTGGTATGAAAATCATTTTGTTTTACCACTTAGAGTATTAATAAAGAAATCTATCAGTATATTTTCTCTTTGTCAAAGTCATTTTTCTTTTACTTTGTTATTTCTTACATTTTTTACTGATTGCAACTCTACCCATCAAAGGCAATCCTTCTCTTTTTTTCTTTCTCTCTCTCTCCCTCTCCTTCTTTTAATCAATTCAAAACATTTTAATATTATCTTAATATTATCATGTTCAGTTCTCTTTCTCTCTCTTTATTTCTTTCTCAACCTTCTATTCCAGTTAAAAGTAATCAATTAAAATATATTAACTATACTCGTTCCCCAGCGCTATTATAAAATAACATCAATGAGTATATCTCTCTGTTTCTTTATTTGTCTCTCCT
Source organism: Heliocidaris erythrogramma (assembly GCA_025617745.1). Lineage (NCBI taxonomy): Eukaryota > Metazoa > Echinodermata > Echinoidea > Camarodonta > Echinometridae > Heliocidaris > Heliocidaris erythrogramma. The sequence continues at coordinate 76,078 of CM046865.1, read as the reverse complement.
CTTCTTTCATCCCCTTCTCTCCCTTTAACTCTCAACCTTCTCTTCTATATAATCCATAAACATGTATAAAGCTAGTAGAAAAAAACTTCTTTAAAATAAAAAATCGATAAGAAACATCTGGAATATACTTGTTCTCCAGCGTCGTTGTAAAATAACATCAATGAGTATATCTCTTTGTTACTTTTTCCCTTTCCCCCTCTCTTTCTCTTTCATCCCCTTCTCTCTCCCCAACTCTCAACCTTTTCTTTTAGATAATCAATAAAACACAGTTATAAAGTTAATACGGAAAATCTTCTTTGGAAATGGAAAATCAATTTATTTTACAAGTCAAAGTATTATAAAGATAAGCACTTTTGGTGTTTTATCATGAGTTATTATCATCCTCATTAATCTTATAAATGTTTTGTATTAATTACCTAAAAGAAAAAGTTGAGAGTTGAAGAGTGAGATAGAGAGGAAAGAGAAATAGAAGGACAGGGAGAGAAATAGACATGAATAGGAAATGTAATCATTTGACTTAACATGTGCTCAATAATTGTAATCTGACACCAACCATATCACCGATCCACATAAATAATGTATCAAAATATGCGTAAAACATTAGGAAGAAAAATCATGAAATTTAAGCGTAAAAGATTTAGTTAGGGTCAAAATGACAAAATAACAGTCCGTGATAATGTTGGTGATAATGATGATGATGTTATTGATGATGATGATAATGTTGGTAATGCTGATGATGATGTCGGTGATGATAAAGACGATGATGTTGATATAATCATAAAATGTGATTCAACAGTGGACCTCTCAATTTAAATATAGACTATGTACTACTTTTAAAAGGAACATCTGATAATATACATGTAATTATTGACTTGTATGTATCAAATAGACATTTATACATACACGTCTGACGTTATACGTCCAACACTGAAAAGGAACATAAATATTTCTTATTTAAATATTATTCTGATCATTTAACATCTAATAGAAATACTTATAAATGAACTAAAAACAACACAACTACATCAGTAAGATTCCTAGATAAAATTAACATATCAAATACCCACTTTGATATTTCTAAATATTTCTTAGGTAAATATTATTCTTATCATTTAACATTTAATGGAAATACTTATAAATGAACTAAAAACAACACAACTACATCAGTAAGCTTCCTAGATAAAATTAACATGTCAAAAACCCACTTTCTTGCATATGTCCACAAATATTCCAACAACAACAAGACTATAAGTTGGAGGATTTGGAAGGTGTGTTTATAATCACAGATAACAACATTATCACGTGACATGAAGCCGACATAGCTCAAGCGAACACAACCGTGACAAGAACTGGACAGACTTCCTCGACAGATGTTTTGAGCAAAGAATTTGCCTTAATAAAGAAAAGTTTGAATATAAATCAAAACAGATCAAGTTCACAGGATGGGCCCTGAGTAAAAAAGAGATAAAAATCAATCCAAAGAAAGTACAAGCCCTAAAGAACATAGTACGTCCAGACTCGGTTAAAACGATAAAGAGAGAGGGGAAACAAAACAGGGATAAGTTCTCTCATGCTGGTCAAAGTTATCTACAGTGAGTATTATTTATTTGCCATCTTTAAAGAATAATGATATTATGTTCAATTAGTCTTTTTTTCACCATCAGCTGACATTTTGTGGGAATTGGATTGTACAGCAAGAACAAATTAAAGTCAAAGAAAGGCTTGACGAAGATGCAACTTCAACATCGTCTGGTGCTCTAAGATAACTATGGAAACGTGCAAGACCCTGTTCTTAAGACATATCAAGGCCTCATTTGTGGAGCAAAGGCGGATAAGTCCCACACATTGCATTACTGCACGCCTAATGACAAAAGGAACATGATGAACAACAAGTCACTATCATCATTCTTTTGATGAGACTTCTCATCATCCCTTCACAGGTCTCGGGATTTTTATACAAGACAAAAAAAAAAAGATAAGTCTCATGGCGAATGGTATTTTAAAGTTGGAGTCTACAGTTATGGTAATGAGAAAAAGAAGGCGTGGTAAGAAGAGAGTAAGCGCTGGTTCAAGAGGTCGCCCACCGATAGTAAGTTGGTGTGTATTTTGCATAACTAATGGAGAGAGCAAGATGGTGTACACCAAGAACAAATTAAAGTCGAAGGAAGGCCTGACAAAGATGCAACTTCAACATCGTCTGGTCCTCTAAGATAACTATGGAAAGGTGCAAGACCCAGTTCTGAACACATATCAATGCCTCATTTGTGGAGCGAAGGGGGATAACTCCCACACATTGAAATACTGCGCGGCTAAAGACAAAAAGAACATGATGAACAACAAGTCACCATCATCATTCTTGTGATGAGATTTCTCATCATCCCTTCACAGGTCTAGAGATTTTTATACAAGACAAAAAAAAGAAAAAAAGATAAGTCTCATGGCGAATGGTATTTTAAAGTTGAAGTCTACAGTTATGGTGATGAGAAAAAGAAGGCGTGGTAAGAAGAGAGTAAGCGCTGGTTCAAGAGGTCGCCCACCGATAGTAAGTTGGTGTGTATTTTGCATAACTAATGGAGAGAGCAAGATGGTGTACACCAAGAACAAATTAAAGTCAAAGGAAGGCCTGACAAAGATGCAACTTCAACATCGTCTGGTCCTCTAAGATAACTATGGAAAGGTGCAAAACCCAGTTCTGAACACATATCAATGCCTCATTTGTGGAGCGAAGGGGGATAATTCCCACACATTGAAATACTGCACGGCTAATGACAAAAGGAACATGATGAGCAACAAGTCACCATCATCATTCTTATGATGAGATTTCTCATCATCCCTTCACAGGTCTAGAGATTTTTATACAAGACAAAAAAAAAAAGAAAAAAAGATAAGTCTCATGGCGAATGGTATTTTAAAGGTGGAGTCTACAGTTATGGTGATGAGAAAAAGAAGGCGCGGTAACAAGAGAGTAAGCGCTCGTCCAAGAGGTCGCCCACCGATAGTAAGCTGGTGTGTATTCTGCAAAAACAACGGAGAGAGCAAGATGGTGTACACCAAGAACAAATTAAAGTCAAAGGAAGGCCTGACGAAGATGCAACTTCCACATCGTCTGGTGCTCTAAGATAAATATGGAAAAGTGCAAGACCCAGTTCTCAACACATATCAATGCCTTATTTGTGGAGCGAAGGGAGATAACTGGCACACATTAAAATACTGCGCGGCTAAAGACAAAAAGAACATGATGAACAACAAGTCACCATCATCATTCTTGTGATGAGATTTCTCATCATCCCTTCACAGGTCTAAAGATTTTTATACAAGACAAAAAAAAAAGAAAAAAGATAAGTCTCATGGCGAATGGTATTTTAAATGTGGAGTCTACAGTTATGGTGATGACAAAAAGAAGGCGTGGTAAGAAGAGAGTAAGCGCTGGTCCAAGACGTCGCCCACCAATAGTAAGTTGGTGTGTATTTTGCATAACTAATGGAGAGAGCAAGATGGTGTACACTAAGAACAAATTAAAATCAAAGGAAGGCCTGACGAAGATACAACTTCAACATCGTCTGGTGCTCTACGATAACCATGGAAAGGTGCAAGAGTCTGTTCCTAAGACATATCAATGCCTACAACAAAAAAAAGATAAATCTCATGGCGAATGGTATTTTAATGGTGGAGTCTAGAGTTATGGTGATGAGAGAAAGAAGGCACGGTAACAAAAGAGGAGGCACTGGCCCAAGAAGTCGCCCACCGATAGTAAGCTGGTACGTATTTTGCATAAATAATGGAGAGAGCAAGATGGTGTACACCAAGAACACATTAAAGTCAAAGGAAGGCCTGATGAAGATGCGACTTCAACATCGTCTGGTGCTCTAAGATAACTATAGAAACGTCGGCAAACAGGAATACCTCTCCATCCCTGCAACCGTCATCTGTGATATGGCCAGAATCATTGCCTGTATGGCCAACTTCATCTCGTCATGCTCCTACTAGGAGTCCTACTTCATGCAGTTCTCCCACTGTTACCAAGGAGTTATCACAGATTGGTACTATTACATCTCCATCATCATGGCCAGAATTGATTGCCAGATCCAGCTATGTTGGTTCCCCACCTGAGAAGAACATGAACTTGAACTTGAATTTTTATACAAGAAAAAAAAAAAGAAACATAAGTCTCATGGCGAATGGTATTTTATAGGTGGAGTCTAGAGTTATGGTGATGAGAAAAAGAAGGCGCGGTAACAAGAGAGGAGGCACTTGCCCAAGAAGTCGGCCACCGATAGTAAGCTGGTGTGTTTTTTGCATAAATAATGGAGAGAGCAAGATGGTGTACACCAAGAACAAATTAAAGTCAAAGGAAGGCCTGACAAAGATGCAACTTCAACATCGTCTGGTGCTCTAAGATAACTATGGAAAGGTGCAAGACCCAGTTCTGAACACATATCAATGCCTCATTTGTGGAGCGAAGGGGGATAACTCCCACACATTGAAATACTGCACGGCTAATGACAAAAGGAACATGATAAGCAACAAGTCACCATCATCATTCTTATGATGAGATTTCTCATCATCCCTTCACAAGTCTAGAGATTTTTATACAAGACAAAAAAAAAGAAAAAAAGATAAGTCTCATGGCGAATGGTATTTTAAAGTTGGAGTCTACAGTTATGGTAACGAGAAAAAGAAGGCGTGGTAAGAAGAGAGTAAGCGCTGGTTCAAGAGGTCGCCCACCGATAGTAAGTTGGTGTGTATTTTGCATAACTAATGGAGAGAGCAAGATGGTGTACACCAAGAACAAATTAAAGTCAAAGGAAGGCCTGACAAAGATGCAACTTCAACATCGTCTGGTCCTCTAAGATAACTATGGAAAGGTGCAAGACCCAGTTCTGAACACATATCAATGCCTCATTTGTGGAGCGAAGGGGGATAACTCCCACACATTGAAATACTGCGCGGCTAAAGACAAAAAGAACATGATGAACAACAAGTCACCATCATCATTCTTGTGATGAGATTTCTCATCATCCCTTCACAGGTCTAGAGATTTTTATACAAGACAAAAAAAAGAAAAAAAGATAAGTCTCATGGCGAATGGTATTTTAAAGTTGGAGTCTACAGTTATGGTGATGAGAAAAAGAAGGCGTGGTAAGAAGAGAGTAAGCGCTGGTTCAAGAGGTCGCCCACCGATAGTAAGTTGGTGTGTATTTTGCATAACTAATGGAGAGAGCAAGATGGTGTACACCAAGAACAAATTAAAGTCAAAGGAAGGCCTGACAAAGATGCAACTTCAACATCGTCTGGTCCTCTAAGATAACTATGGAAAGGTGCAAAACCCAGTTCTGAACACATATCAATGCCTCATTTGTGGAGCGAAGGGGGATAATTCCCACACATTGAAATACTGCACGGCTAATGACAAAAGGAACATGATGAGCAACAAGTCACCATCATCATTCTTATGATGAGATTTCTCATCATCCCTTCACAGGTCTAGAGATTTTTATACAAGACAAAAAAAAAAGAAAAAAAGATAAGTCTCATGGCGAATGGTATTTTAAAGGTGGAGTCTACAGTTATGGTGATGAGAAAAAGAAGGCGCGGTAACAAGAGAGTAAGCGCTCGTCCAAGAGGTCGCCCACCGATAGTAAGCTGGTGTGTATTCTGCAAAAACAACGGAGAGAGCAAGATGGTGTACACCAAGAACAAATTAAAGTCAAAGGAAGGCCTGACGAAGATGCAACTTCCACATCGTCTGGTGCTCTAAGATAAATATGGAAAAGTGCAAGACCCAGTTCTAAACACATATCAATGCCTTATTTGTGGAGCGAAGGGAGATAACTGGCACACATTAAAATACTGCGCGGCTAAAGACAAAAAGAACATGATGAACAACAAGTCACCATCATCATTCTTGTGATGAGATTTCTCATCATCCCTTCACAGGTCTAAAGATTTTTATACAAGACAAAAAAAAAAGAAAAAAGATAAGTCTCATGGCGAATGGTATTTTAAATGTGGAGTCTACAGTTATGGTGATGACAAAAAGAAGGCGTGGTAAGAAGAGAGTAAGCGCTGGTCCAAGACGTCGCCCACCAATAGTAAGTTGGTGTGTATTTTGCATAACTAATGGAGAGAGCAAGATGGTGTACACTAAGAACAAATTAAAATCAAAGGAAGGCCTGACGAAGATACAACTTCAACATCGTCTGGTGCTCTACGATAACCATGGAAAGGTGCAAGAGTCTGTTCCTAAGACATATCAATGCCTACAACAAAAAAAAGATAAATCTCATGGCGAATGGTATTTTAATGGTGGAGTCTAGAGTTATGGTGATGAGAGAAAGAAGGCACGGTAACAAAAGAGGAGGCACTGGCCCAAGAAGTCGCCCACCGATAGTAAGCTGGTACGTATTTTGCATAAATAATGGAGAGAGCAAGATGGTGTACACCAAGAACACATTAAAGTCAAAGGAAGGCCTGATGAAGATGCGACTTCAACATCGTCTGGTGCTCTAAGATAACTATGGAAACGTCGGCAAACAGGAATACCTCTCCATCCCTGCAACCGTCATCTGTGATATGGCCAGAATCATTGCCTGTATGGCCAACTTCATCTCGTCATGCTCCTACTAGGAGTCCTACTTCATGCAGTTCTCCCACTGTTACCAAGGAGTTATCACAGATTGGTACTATTACATCTCCATCATCATGGCCAGAATTGATTGCCAGATCCAGCTATGTTGGTTCCCCACCTGAGAAGAACATGAACTTGAACTTGAATTTTTATACAAGAAAAAAAAAAAGAAACATAAGTCTCATGGCGAATGGTATTTTATAGGTGGAGTCTAGAGTTATGGTGATGAGAAAAAGAAGGCGCGGTAACAAGAGAGGAGGCACTTGCCCAAGAAGTCGGCCACCGATAGTAAGCTGGTGTGTTTTTTGCATAAATAATGGAGAGAGCAAGATGGTGTACACCAAGAACAAATTAAAGTCAAAGGAAGGCCTGACAAAGATGCAACTTCAACATCGTCTGGTGCTCTAAGATAACTATGGAAAGGTGCAAGACCCAGTTCTGAACACATATCAATGCCTCATTTGTGGAGCGAAGGGGGATAACTCCCACACATTGAAATACTGCACGGCTAATGACAAAAGGAACATGATAAGCAACAAGTCACCATCATCATTCTTATGATGAGATTTCTCATCATCCCTTCACAAGTCTAGAGATTTTTATACAAGACAAAAAAAAAGAAAAAAAGATAAGTCTCATGGCGAATGGTATTTTAAAGTTGGAGTCTACAGTTATGGTAATGAGAAAAAGAAGGCGTGGTAAGAAGAGAGTAAGCGCTGGTTCAAGAGGTCGCCCACCGATAGTAAGTTGGTGTGTATTTTGCATAACTAATGGAGAGAGCAAGATGGTGTACACCAAGAACAAATTAAAGTCAAAGGAAGGCCTGACAAAGATGCAACTTCAACATCGTCTGGTCCTCTAAGATAACTATGGAAAGGTGCAAGACCCAGTTCTGAACACATATCAATGCCTCATTTGTGGAGCGAAGGGGGATAACTCCCACACATTGAAATACTGCGCGGCTAAAGACAAAAAGAACATGATGAACAACAAGTCACCATCATCATTCTTGTGATGAGATTTCTCATCATCCCTTCACAGGTCTAGAGATTTTTATACAAGACAAAAAAAAGAAAAAAAGATAAGTCTCATGGCGAATGGTATTTTAAAGTTGGAGTCTACAGTTATGGTGATGAGAAAAAGAAGGCGTGGTAAGAAGAGAGTAAGCGCTGGTTCAAGAGGTCGCCCACCGATAGTAAGTTGGTGTGTATTTTGCATAACTAATGGAGAGAGCAAGATGGTGTACACCAAGAACAAATTAAAGTCAAAGGAAGGCCTGACAAAGATGCAACTTCAACATCGTCTGGTCCTCTAAGATAACTATGGAAAGGTGCAAAACCCAGTTCTGAACACATATCAATGCCTCATTTGTGGAGCGAAGGGGGATAATTCCCACACATTGAAATACTGCACGGCTAATGACAAAAGGAACATGATGAGCAACAAGTCACCATCATCATTCTTATGATGAGATTTCTCATCATCCCTTCACAGGTCTAGAGATTTTTATACAAGACAAAAAAAAAAAGAAAAAAAGATAAGTCTCATGGCGAATGGTATTTTAAAGGTGGAGTCTACAGTTATGGTGATGAGAAAAAGAAGGCGCGGTAACAAGAGAGTAAGCGCTCGTCCAAGAGGTCGCCCACCGATAGTAAGCTGGTGTGTATTCTGCAAAAACAACGGAGAGAGCAAGATGGTGTACACCAAGAACAAATTAAAGTCAAAGGAAGGCCTGACGAAGATGCAACTTCCACATCGTCTGGTGCTCTAAGATAAATATGGAAAAGTGCAAGACCCAGTTCTAAACACATATCAATGCCTTATTTGTGGAGCGAAGGGAGATAACTGGCACACATTAAAATACTGCGCGGCTAAAGACAAAAAGAACATGATGAACAACAAGTCACCATCATCATTCTTGTGATGAGATTTCTCATCATCCCTTCACAGGTCTAAAGATTTTTATACAAGACAAAAAAAAAAGAAAAAAGATAAGTCTCATGGCGAATGGTATTTTAAATGTGGAGTCTACAGTTATGGTGATGACAAAAAGAAGGCGTGGTAAGAAGAGAGTAAGCGCTGGTCCAAGACGTCGCCCACCAATAGTAAGTTGGTGTGTATTTTGCATAACTAATGGAGAGAGCAAGATGGTGTACACTAAGAACAAATTAAAATCAAAGGAAGGCCTGACGAAGATACAACTTCAACATCGTCTGGTGCTCTACGATAACCATGGAAAGGTGCAAGAGTCTGTTCCTAAGACATATCAATGCCTACAACAAAAAAAAGATAAATCTCATGGCGAATGGTATTTTAATGGTGGAGTCTAGAGTTATGGTGATGAGAGAAAGAAGGCACGGTAACAAAAGAGGAGGCACTGGCCCAAGAAGTCGCCCACCGATAGTAAGCTGGTACGTATTTTGCATAAATAATGGAGAGAGCAAGATGGTGTACACCAAGAACACATTAAAGTCAAAGGAAGGCCTGATGAAGATGCGACTTCAACATCGTCTGGTGCTCTAAGATAACTATGGAAACGTCGGCAAACAGGAATACCTCTCCATCCCTGCAACCGTCATCTGTGATATGGCCAGAATCATTGCCTGTATGGCCAACTTCATCTCGTCATGCTCCTACTAGGAGTCCTACTTCATGCAGTTCTCCCACTGTTACCAAGGAGTTATCACAGATTGGTACTATTACATCTCCATCATCATGGCCAGAATTGATTGCCAGATCCAGCTATGTTGGTTCCCCACCTGAGAAGAACATGAACTTGAACTTGAATTTTTATACAAGAACAAAAAAAAGAAACATAAGTCTCATGGCGAATGGTATTTTATAGGTGGAGTCTAGAGTTATGGTGATGAGAAAAAGAAGGCGCGGTAACAAGAGAGGAGGCACTTGCCCAAGAAGTCGGCCACCGATAGTAAGCTGGTGTGTTTTTTGCATAAATAATGGAGAGAGCAAGATGGTGTACACCAAGAACAAATTAAAGTCAAAGGAAGGCCTGACAAAGATGCAACTTCAACATCGTCTGGTGCTCTAAGATAACTATGGAAAGGTGCAAGACCCAGTTCTGAACACATATCAATGCCTCATTTGTGGAGCGAAGGGGGATAACTCCCACACATTGAAATACTGCACGGCTAATGACAAAAGGAACATGATAAGCAACAAGTCACCATCATCATTCTTATGATGAGATTTCTCATCATCCCTTCACAAGTCTAGAGATTTTTATACAAGACAAAAAAAAAAAAAAAAGATAAGTCTCATGGCGAATGGTATTTTAAAGTTGGAGTCTACAGTTATGGTAATGAGAAAAAGAAGGCGTGGTAAGAAGAGAGTAAGCGCTGGTTCAAGAGGTCGCCCACCGATAGTAAGTTGGTGTGTATTTTGCATAACTAATGGAGAGAGCAAGATGGTGTACACCAAGAACAAATTAAAGTCAAAGGAAGGCCTGACAAAGATGCAACTTCAACATCGTCTGGTCCTCTAAGATAACTATGGAAAGGTGCAAGACCCAGTTCTGAACACATATCAATGCCTCATTTGTGGAGCGAAGGGGGATAACTCCCACACATTGAAATACTGCGCGGCTAAAGACAAAAAGAACATGATGAACAACAAGTCACCATCATCATTCTTGTGATGAGATTTCTCATCATCCCTTCACAGGTCTAGAGATTTTTATACAAGACAAAAAAAAGAAAAAAAGATAAGTCTCATGGCGAATGGTATTTTAAAGTTGGAGTCTACAGTTATGGTGATGAGAAAAAGAAGGCGTGGTAAGAAGAGAGTAAGCGCTGGTTCAAGAGGTCGCCCACCGATAGTAAGTTGGTGTGTATTTTGCATAACTAATGGAGAGAGCAAGATGGTGTACACCAAGAACAAATTAAAGTCAAAGGAAGGCCTGACAAAGATGCAACTTCAACATCGTCTGGTCCTCTAAGATAACTATGGAAAGGTGCAAAACCCAGTTCTGAACACATATCAATGCCTCATTTGTGGAGCGAAGGGGGATAATTCCCACACATTGAAATACTGCACGGCTAATGACAAAAGGAACATGATGAGCAACAAGTCACCATCATCATTCTTATGATGAGATTTCTCATCATCCCTTCACAGGTCTAGAGATTTTTATACAAGACAAAAAAAAAAAGAAAAAAAGATAAGTCTCATGGCGAATGGTATTTGAAAGGTGGAGTCTACAGTTATGGTGATGAGAAAAAGAAGGCGCGGTAACAAGAGAGTAAGCGCTCGTCCAAGAGGTCGCCCACCGATAGTAAGCTGGTGTGTATTCTGCAAAAACAACGGAGAGAGCAAGATGGTGTACACCAAGAACAAATTAAAGTCAAAGGAAGGCCTGACGAAGATGCAACTTCCACATCGTCTGGTGCTCTAAGATAAATATGGAAAAGTGCAAGACCCAGTTCTAAACACATATCAATGCCTTATTTGTGGAGCGAAGGGAGATAACTGGCACACATTAAAATACTGCGCGGCTAAAGACAAAAAGAACATGATGAACAACAAGTCACCATCATCATTCTTGTGATGAGATTTCTCATCATCCCTTCACAGGTCTAAAGATTTTTATACAAGACAAAAAAAAAAAAAAAAAGATAAGTCTCATGGCGAATGGTATTTTAAATGTGGAGTCTACAGTTATGGTGATGACAAAAAGAAGGCGTGGTAAGAAGAGAGTAAGCGCTGGTCCAAGACGTCGCCCACCAATAGTAAGTTGGTGTGTATTTTGCATAACTAATGGAGAGAGCAAGATGGTGTACACTAAGAACAAATTAAAATCAAAGGAAGGCCTGACGAAGATACAACTTCAACATCGTCTGGTGCTCTACGATAACCATGGAAAGGTGCAAGAGTCTGTTCCTAAGACATATCAATGCCTACAACAAAAAAAAGATAAATCTCATGGCGAATGGTATTTTAATGGTGGAGTCTAGAGTTATGGTGATGAGAGAAAGAAGGCACGGTAACAAAAGAGGAGGCACTGGCCCAAGAAGTCGCCCACCGATAGTAAGCTGGTACGTATTTTGCATAACTAATGGAGAGAGCAAGATGGTGTACACCAAGAACAAATTAAAGTCAAAGGAAGGCCTGACAAAGATGCAACTTCAACATCGTCTGGTGCTCTAAGATAACTATGGAAAGGTGCAAAACCCAGTTCTGAACACATATCAATGCCTCATTTGTGGAGCGAAGGGGGATAACTCCCACACATTGAAATACTGCACGGCTAATGACAAAAGGAACATGATAAGCAACAAATCACCATCATCATTCTTATGATGAGATTTCTCATCATCCCTTCACAGGTCTAGAGATTTTTATACAAGACAAAAAAAAAGAAAAAAATAAGTCTCATGGCGAATGGTATTTTAAAGTTGGAGTCTACAGTTATGGTGATGAGAAAAAGAAGGCGTGGTAAGAAGAGAGTAAGCGTTGCCAAGACGTCGCCCACCGATAGTAAGTTGGTGTGTATTTTGCATAACTAATGGAGAGAGCAAGATGGTGTACACCAAGAACAAATTAAAGTCAAAGGAAGGCCTGACAAAGATGCAACTTCAACATCGTCTGGTGCTCTAAGATAACTATGGAAAGGTGCAAGACCCAGTTCTGAACACATATCAATGCCTCATTTGTGGAGCGAAGGGGGATAACTCCCACACATTGAAATACTGCACGGCTAATGACAAAAGGAACATGATAAGCAACAAGTCACCATCATCATTCTTATGATGACATTTCTCATCATCCCTTCACAGGTCTAGAGATTTTTATACAAGACAAAAAAAAAGAAAAAAAGATAAGTCTCATGGCGAATGGTATTTTATGGTGATGAGAAAAAGAAGGCGCGGTAACAAGAGAGTAAGCGCTGGTCCAAGAGGTCGCCCACCGATAGTAAGCTGGTGTGTATTTTGCAAAACAATGGAGAGAGCAAGATGGTGTACACCAAGAACAAATTAAAATCAAAGGAAGGCCTGACGAAGATGCAACTTCAACATCGTCTGGTGCTCTAAGATAAATATGGAAAGGTGCAAGACCCAGTTCTGAACACATATCAATGCCTCATTTGTGGAGCGAAGGGGGATAACTCCCACACATTGAAATACTGCACGGCTAATGACAAAAGGAACATGATAAGCAACAAGTCACCATCATCATTCTTATGATGAGATTTCTCATCATCCCTTCACAAGTCTAGAGATTTTTATACAAGACAAAAAAAAAGAAAAAAAGATAAGTCTCATGGCGAATGGTATTTTAAAGTTGGAGTCTACAGTTATGGTGATGAGAAAAAGAAGGCGTGGTAAGAAGAGAGTAAGCGCTGGTTCAAGAGGTCGCCCACCGATAGTAAGTTGGTGTGTATTTTGCATAACTAATGGAGAGAGCAAGATGGTGTACACCAAGAACAAATTAAAGTCAAAGGAAGGCCTGACAAAGATGCAACTTCAACATCGTCTGGTCCTCTAAGATAACTATGGAAAGGTGCAAGACCCAGTTCTGAACACATATCAATGCCTCATTTGTGGAGCGAAGGGGGATAAGTCCCACACATTGAAATACTGCACGGCTAATGACAAAAGGAACATGATGAACAACAAGTCACCATCATCATTCTTTTGATGAGATTTCTCATCATCCCTTCACAGGTCTAGAGATTTTTATACAAGACAAAAAAAAAAAGATAAGTCTCATGGCGAATGGTATTTTAAAGTTGGAGTCTACAGTTATGGTAATGAGAAAAAGAAGGCGTGGTAAGAAGAGAGTAAGCGCTGGTTCAAGAGGTCGCCCACCGATAGTAAGTTGGTGTGTATTTTGCATAACTAATGGAGAGAGCAAGATGGTGTACACCAAGAACAAATTAAAGTCAAAGGAAGGCCTGACAAAGATGCAACTTCAACATCGTCTGGTCCTCTAAGATAACTATGGAAAGGTGCAAGACCCAGTTCTTAACACATATCAATGCCTCATTTGTGGAGCAAAGGCGGATAAGTCCCACACATTGAATTACTGCACGCCTAAAGACAAAAGAACATGATGAACAACAAGTCACCATCATCATTCTTTTGATGAGATTTCTCATCATCCCTTCACAGGTCTCGAGATTTTTATACAAGACAAAAAAAAAAAGATAAGTCTCATGGCGAATGGTATTTTAAAGTTGGAGTCTACAGTTATGGTGATGAGAAAAAGAAGGCGTGGTAAGAAGAGAGTAAGCGCTGGTTCAAGAGGTCGCCCACCGATAGTAAGTTGGTGTGTATTTTGCATAACTAATGGAGAGAGCAAGATGGTGTACACCAAGAACAAATTAAAGTCAAAGGAAGGCCTGACAAAGATGCAACTTCAACATCGTCTGGTCCTCTAAGATAACTATGGAAAGGTGCAAAACCCAGTTCTGAACACATATCAATGCCTCATTTGTGGAGCGAAGGGGGATAATTCCCACACATTGAAATACTGCACGGCTAATGACAAAAGGAACATGATGAGCAACAAGTCACCATCATCATTCTTATGATGAGATTTCTCATCATCCCTTCACAGGTCTAGAGATTTTTATACAAGACAAAAAAAAAAAGAAAAAAAGATAAGTCTCATGGCAATGGTATTTGAAAGGTGGAGTCTACAGTTATGGTGATGAGAAAAAGAAGGCGCGGTAACAAGAGAGTAAGCGCTCGTCCAAGAGGTCGCCCACCGATAGTAAGCTGGTGTGTATTCTGCAAAAACAACGGAGAGAGCAAGATGGTGTACACCAAGAACAAATTAAAGTCAAAGGAAGGCCTGACGAAGATGCAACTTCCACATCGTCTGGTGCTCTAAGATAAATATGGAAAAGTGCAAGACCCAGTTCTAAACACATATCAATGCCTTATTTGTGGAGCGAAGGGAGATAACTGGCACACATTAAAATACTGCGCGGCTAAAGACAAAAAGAACATGATGAACAACAAGTCACCATCATCATTCTTGTGATGAGATTTCTCATCATCCCTTCACAGGTCTAAAGATTTTTATACAAGACAAAAAAAAAAGAAAAAAGATAAGTCTCATGGCGAATGGTATTTTAAATGTGGAGTCTACAGTTATGGTGATGACAAAAAGAAGGCGTGGTAAGAAGAGAGTAAGCGCTGGTCCAAGACGTCGCCCACCAATAGTAAGTTGGTGTGTATTTTGCATAACTAATGGAGAGAGCAAGATGGTGTACACTAAGAACAAATTAAAATCAAAGGAAGGCCTGACGAAGATACAACTTCAACATCGTCTGGTGCTCTACGATAACCATGGAAAGGTGCAAGAGTCTGTTCCTAAGACATATCAATGCCTACAACAAAAAAAAGATAAATCTCATGGCGAATGGTATTTTAATGGTGGAGTCTAGAGTTATGGTGATGAGAGAAAGAAGGCACGGTAACAAAAGAGGAGGCACTGGCCCAAGAAGTCGCCCACCGATAGTAAGCTGGTACGTATTTTGCATAACTAATGGAGAGAGCAAGATGGTGTACACCAAGAACAAATTAAAGTCAAAGGAAGGCCTGACAAAGATGCAACTTCAACATCGTCTGGTCCTCTAAGATAACTATGGAAAGGTGCAAAACCCAGTTCTGAACACATATCAATGCCTCATTTGTGGAGCGAAGGGGGATAACTCCCACACATTGAAATACTGCACGGCTAATGACAAAAGGAACATGATAAGCAACAAATCACCATCATCATTCTTATGATGAGATTTCTCATCATCCCTTCACAGGTCTAGAGATTTTTATACAAGACAAAAAAAAAGAAAAAAAGATAAGTCTCATGGCGAATGGTATTTTAAAGTTGGAGTCTACAGTTATGGTGATGAGAAAAAGAAGGCGTGGTAAGAAGAGAGTAAGCGTTGGTTCAAGACGTCGCCCACCGATAGTAAGTTGGTGTGTATTTTGCATAACTAATGGAGAGAGCAAGATGGTGTACACCAAGAACAAATTAAAGTCAAAGGAAGGCCTGACAAAGATGCAACTTCAACATCGTCTGGTCCTCTAAGATAACTATGGAAAGGTGCAAGACCCAGTTCTGAACACATATCAATGCCTCATTTGTGGAGCGAAGGGGGATAACTCCCACACATTGAAATACTGCACGGCTAATGACAAAAGGAACATGATAAGCAACAAGTCACCATCATCATTCTTATGATGAGATTTCTCATCATCCCTTCACAGGTCTAGAGATTTTTATACAAGACAAAAAAAAAAGAAAAAAAGATAAGTCTCATGGCGAATGGTATTTTATGGTGATGAGAAAAAGAAGGCGCGGTAACAAGAGAGTAAGCGCTGGTCCAAGAGGTCGCCCACCGATAGTAAGTTGGTGTGTATTTTGCAAAACAACAGAGAGAGCAAGATGGTGTACACCAAGAACAAATTAAAGTCAAAGGAAGGCCTGACGAAGATGCAACTTCACATCGTCTGGTGCTCTAAGATAAATATGGAAAGGTGCAAGACCCAGTTCTGAACACATATCAATGCCTCATTTGTGGAGCGAAGGGGGATAACTCCCACACATTGAAATACTGCACGGCTAATGACAAAAGGAACATGATAAGCAACAAGTCACCATCATCATTCTTATGATGAGATTTCTCATCATCCCTTCACAAGTCTAGAGATTTTTATACAAGACAAAAAAAAAGAAAAAAAGATAAGTCTCATGGCGAATGGTATTTTAAAGTTGGAGTCTACAGTTATGGTAATGAGAAAAAGAAGGCGTGGTAAGAAGAGAGTAAGCGCTGGTTCAAGAGGTCGCCCACCGATAGTAAGTTGGTGTGTATTTTGCATAACTAATGGAGAGAGCAAGATGGTGTACACCAAGAACAAATTAAAGTCAAAGGAAGGCCTGACAAAGATGCAACTTCAACATCGTCTGGTCCTCTAAGATAACTATGGAAAGGTGCAAGACCCAGTTCTTAAGACATATCAATGCCTCATTTGTGGAGCGAAGGCGGATAAGTCCCACACATTGCATTACTGCACGCCTAATGACAAAAGGAACATGATGAACAACAAGTCACTATCATCATTCTTTTGATGAGATTCTCATCATCCCTTCACAGGTCTCGGATTTTTATACAAGACAAAAAAAAAAAGATAAGTCTCATGGCGAATGGTATTTTAAAGTTGGAGTCTACAGTTATGGTGATGAGAAAAAGAAGGCGTGGTAAGAAGAGAGTAAGCGCTGGTTCAAGAGGTCGCCCACCGATAGTAAGTTGGTGTGTATTTTGCATAACTAATGGAGAGAGCAAGATGGTGTACACCAAGAACAAATTAAAGTCAAAGGAAGGCCTGACAAAGATGCAACTTCAACATCGTCTGGTCCTCTAAGATAACTATGGAAAGGTGCAAAACCCAGTTCTGAACACATATCAATGCCTCATTTGTGCAGCGAAGGGGGATAATTCCCACACATTGAAATACTGCACGGCTAATGACAAAAGGAACATGATGAGCAACAAGTCACCATCATCATTCTTATGATGAGATTTCTCATCATCCCTTCACAGGTCTACAGATTTTTATACAAGACAAAAAAAAAAAGAAAAAAAGATAAGTCTCATGGCGAATGGTATTTTAAAGGTGGAGTCTACAGTTATGGTGATGAGAAAAAGAAGGCGCGGTAACAAGAGAGTAAGCGCTCGTCCAAGACGTCGCCCACCGATAGTAAGTTGGTGTGTATTTTGCATAACTAATGGAGAGAGCAAGATGGTGTACACCAAGAACAAATTAAAATCAAAGGAAGGCCTGACGAAGATACAACTTCAACATCGTCTGGTGCTCTACGATAACCATGGAAAGGTGCAAGAGTCTGTTCTTAAGACATATCAATGCCTACAACAAAAAAAAGATAAATCTCATGGCGAATGGTATTTTAATGGTGGAGTCTAGAGTTATGGTGATGAGAGAAAGAAGGCGCGGTAAGAAGAGAGGAGGCACTGGCCCAAGAAGTCGCCCAGCGATAGTAAATTGGTGTGTATTTTGCATAACTAATGGAGAGAGCAAGATGGTGTACACCAAGAACAAATTAAAGTCAAAGGAAGGCCTGACAAAGATGCAACTTCAACATCGTCTGGTCCTCTAAGATAACTATGGAAAGGGGCAAGACCCAGTTCTGAACACATATCAATGCCTCATTTGTGGAGCGAAGGGGGATAACTCCCACACATTGAAATACTGCACGTCTAATGACAAAAGGAACATGATAAGCAACAAGTCACCATCATCATTCTTATGATGACATTTCTCATCATCCCTTCACAGGTCTAGAGATTTTTATACAAGACAAAAAAAAAGAAAAAAAGATAAGTCTCATGGCGAATGGTATTTTAAAGTTGGAGTCTACAGTTATGGTAATGAGAAAAAGAAGGCGTGGTAAGAAGAGAGTAAGCGCTGGTTCAAGAGGTCGCCCACCGATAGTAAGTTGGTGTGTATTTTGCATAACTAATGGAGAGAGCAAGATGGTGTACACCAAGAACAAATTAAAGTCAAAGGAAGGCCTGACAAAGATGCAACTTCAACATCGTCTGGTGCTCTAAGATAACTATGGAAAGGTGCAAGACCCAGTTCTGAACACATATCAATGCCTCATTTGTGGAGCGAAGGGAGATAACTCCCACACATTGAAATACTGTACGGCTAATGACAAAAGGAACATGATGAGCAACAAGTCACCATCATCATTCTTGTGATGAGATTTCTCATCATCCCTTCACAGGTCTAGAGATTTTTATACAAGACAAAAAAAAAAGAAAAAAAGATAAGTCTCATGGCGAATGGTATTTTATGGTGATGAGAAAAAGAAGGCGCGGTAACAAGAGAGTAAGCGCTGGTCCAAGAGGTCGCCCACCGATAGTAAGCTGGTGTGTATTCTGCAAAAACAACAGAGAGAGCAAGATGGTGTACACCAAGAACAAATTAAAATCAAAGGAAGGCCTGACGAAGATGCAACTTCCACATCGTCTGGTGCTCTAAGATAAATATGGAAAGGTGCAAGACCCAGTTCTGAACACATATCAATGCCTCATTTGTGGAGCGAAGGGGGATAACTCCCACACATTGAAATACTGCACGGCTAATGACAAAAGGAACATGATAAGCAACAAGTCACCATCATCATTCTTATGATGAGATTTCTCATCATCCCTTCACAGGTCTAGAGATTTTTATACAAGACAAAAAAAAAGAAAAAAAGATAAGTCTCATGGCGAATGGTATTTTAAAGTTGGAGTCTACAGTTATGGTGATGAGAAAAAGAAGGCGTGGTAAGAAGAGAGTAAGCGCTGGTTCAAGAGGTCGCCCACCGATAGTAAGTTGGTGTGTATTTTGCATAACTAATGGAGAGAGCAAGATGGTGTACACCAAGAACAAATTAAAGTCAAAGGAAGGCCTGACAAAGATGCAACTTCAACATCGTCTGGTCTCTAAGATAACTATGGAAAGGTGCAAGACCCAGTTCTGAACACATATCAATGCCTCATTTGTGGAGCGAAGGGGGATAACTCCCACACATTGAAATACTGCGCGGCTAAAGACAAAAAGAACATGATGAACAACAAGTCACCATCATCATTCTTGTGATGAGATTTCTCATCATCCCTTCACAGGTCTAAAGATTTTTATACAAGACAAAAAAAAAAAGAAAAAAGATAAGTCTCATGGCGAATGGTATTTTAAATGTGGAGTCTACAGTTATGGTGATGAGAAAAAGAAGGCGTGGTAAGAAGAGAGTAAGCGCTGGTCCAAGACGTCGCCCACCAATAGTAAGTTGGTGTGTATTTTGCATAACTAATGGAGAGAGCAAGATGGTGTACACCAAGAACAAATTAAAATCAAAGGAAGGCCTGACGAAGATACAACTTCAACATCGTCTGGTGCTCTACGATAACCATGGAAAGGTGCAAGAGTCTGTTCTTAAGACATATCAATGCCTACAACAAAAAAAAAGATAAATCTCATGGCGAATGGTATTTTAATGGTGGAGTCTAGAGTTATGGTGATGAGAGAAAAAAGGCACGGTAACAAGAGAGGAGGCACTGGCCCAAGAAGTCGCCCACCGATAGTAAGCTGGTGCGTATTTTGCATAAATAATGGAGAGAGCAAGATGGTGTACACCAAGAACACATTAAAGTCAAAGGAAGGCCTGACGAAGATGCGACTTCAACATCGTCTGGTGCTCTAAGATAACTATGGAAACGTCGGCAAACAGGAATACCTCTCCATCCCTGCAACCGTCATCTGTGATATGGCCAGAATCATTGCCTGTATGGCCAACTTCATCTCGTCATGCTCCTACTAGGAGTCCTACTTCATGCAGTTCTCCCACTGTTACCAAGGAGTTATCACAGATTGGTACTATTACATCTCCATCATCATGGCCAGAATTGATTGCCAGATCCAGCTATGTTGGCTCCCCACCTGAGAAGAACATGAACTTGAACTTGAATTTTTATACAAGACAAAAAAAAAAGAAACATAAGTCTCATGGCGAATGGTATTTTAAAGGTGGAGTCTAGAGTTATGGTGATGAGAAAAAGAAGGCGCGGTAAGAAGAGAGGAAGCGCTGGTCTAAGAGGTCGCCTACCAATAGTAAGCTGGTGCGTATTTTGCATAAATAATGGAGAGAGCAAGATGGTGTACACCAAGAACAAACTAAAGTCAAAGGAAGGCCTGACGAAGATGCAACTTCAACATCGTCTGGTGCTCTAAGATAACTATGGAAACGTGAAAACCCTGTCCTTAAGACCTATCAATGCCTCATTTGTAGAGTGATCATCCCTTTACAGGTCTCAAGATTTTTATACAAGACAACAACAACAAAAAAGATAAATCTCATAGCGAATGGTATTTTAATGGTGGAGTCTAGAATTATGGTGATAAGAGAAAGAAGGCGCGGTAACAGGAGAGGAGGCACTGGCCCAAGAAGTCGCCCACCGATAGTAAGCTGGTGTGTATTCTGCACAAATAATGGAGAGAGCAAAATGGTGTACACCAAGAACAAATTAAAATCAAAGGAAGACCTGACGAAGATGCAACTTCAACATCGTCTAGTGCTCTAAGATAACTATGAAAAGGTGCAAGACCCAGTTCTTAAGACATATCAATGTCTCATTTGTGGAGCGAAGGGGGATAACTCCCACACATTGAAATACTGCACGGCTAATGACAAAAGGAACATGATAAGCAACAAGTCACCATCATCATTCTTATGATGAGATTTCTCATCATCCCTTCACAAGTCTAGAGATTTTTATACAAGACAAAAAAAAAGAAAAAAAGATAAGTCTCATGGCGAATGGTATTTTAAAGTTGGAGTCTACAGTTATGGTAATGAGAAAAAGAAGGCGTGGTAAGAAGAGAGTAAGCGCTGGTTCAAGAGGTCGCCCACCGATAGTAAGTTGGTGTGTATTTTGCATAACTAATGGAGAGAGCAAGATGGTGTACACCAAGAACAAATTAAAGTCAAAGGAAGGCCTGACAAAGATGCAACTTCAACATCGTCTGGTCCTCTAAGATAACTATGGAAAGGTGCAAGACCCAGTTCTGAACACATATCAATGCCTCATTTGTGGAGCGAAGGGGGATAACTCCCACACATTGAAATACTGCACGGCTAATGACAAAAGGAACATGATGAACAACAAGTCACCATCATCATTCTTTTGATGAGATTTCTCATCATCCCTTCACAGGTCTAGAGATTTTTATACAAGACAAAAAAAAAAAAAAAGATAAGTCTCATGGCGAATGGTATTTTAAAGTTGGAGTCTACAGTTATGGTGATGAGAAAAAGAAGGCGTGGTAAGAAGAGAGTAAGCGCTGGTTCAAGAGGTCGCCCACCGATAGTAAGTTGGTGTGTATTTTGCATAACTAATGGAGAGAGCAAGATGGTGTACACCAAGAACAAATTAAAGTCAAAGGAAGGCCTGACAAAGATGCAACTTCAACATCGTCTGGTCCTCTAAGATAACTATGGAAAGGTGCAAAACCCAGTTCTGAACACATATCAATGCCTCATTTGTGCAGCGAAGGGGGATAATTCCCACACATTGAAATACTGCACGGCTAATGACAAAAGGAACATGATGAGCAACAAGTCACCATCATCATTCTTATGATGAGATTTCTCATCATCCCTTCACAGGTCTACAGATTTTTATACAAGACAAAAAAAAAAAAAAAAAAAGATAAGTCTCATGGCGAATGGTATTTTAAAGGTGGAGTCTACAGTTATGGTGATGAGAAAAAGAAGGCGCGGTAACAAGAGAGTAAGCGCTCGTCCAAGAGGTCGCCCACCGATAGTAAGCTGGTGTGTATTCTGCAAAAACAACGGAGAAAGCAAGATGGTGTACACCAAGAACAAATTAAAGTCAAAGGAAGGCCTGACGAAGATGCAACTTCCACATCGTCTAGTGCTCTAAGATAAATATGGAAAGGTGCAAGACCCAGTTCTAAACACATATCAATGCCTTATTTGTGGAGCGAAGGGAGATAACTGCCACACATTAAAATACTGCGCGGCTAAAGACAAAAAGAACATGATGAACAACAAGTCACCATCATCATTCTTGTGATGAGATTTCTCATCATCCCTTCACAGGTCTAAAAATTTTTATACAAGACAAAAAAAAAAGAAAAAAGATAAGTCTCATGGCGAATGGTATTTTAAATGTGGAGTCTACAGTTATGGTGATGACAAAAAGAAGGCGTGGTAAGAAGAGAGTAAGCGCTGGTCCAAGACGTCGCCCACCGATAGTAAGTTGGTGTGTATTTTGCATAACTAATGGAGAGAGCAAGATGGTGTACACCAAGAACAAATTAAAATCAAAGGAAGGCCTGACGAAGATACAACTTCAACATCGTCTGGTGCTCTACGATAACCATGGAAAGGTGCAAGAGTCTGTTCTTAAGACATATCAATGCCTACAACAAAAAAAAGATAAATCTCATGGCGAATGGTATTTTAATGGTGGAGTCTAGAGTTATGGTGATGAGAGAAAGAGGCGCGGTAAGAAGAGAGGAGGCACTGGCCCAAGAAGTCGCCCAGCGATAGTAAATTGGTGTGTATTTTGCATAACTAATGGAGAGAGCAAGATGGTGTACACCAAGAACAAATTAAAGTCAAAGGAAGGCCTGACAAAGATGCAACTTCAACATCGTCTGGTCCTCTAAGATAACTATGGAAAGGGGCAAGACCCAGTTCTGAACACATATCAATGCCTCATTTGTGGAGCGAAGGGGGATAACTCCCACACATTGAAATACTGCACGTCTAATGACAAAAGGAACATGATAAGCAACAAGTCACCATCATCATTCTTATGATGACATTTCTCATCATCCCTTCACAGGTCTAGAGATTTTTATACAAGACAAAAAAAAGAAAAAAAGATAAGTCCCATGGCGAATGGTATTTTAAAGTTGGAGTCTACAGTTATGGTAATGAGAAAAAGAAGGCGTGGTAAGAAGAGAGTAAGCGCTGGTTCAAGAGGTCGCCCACCGATAGTAAGTTGGTGTGTATTTTGCATAACTAATGGAGAAAGCAAGATGGTGTACACCAAGAACAAATTAAAGTCAAAGGAAGACCTGACGAAGATGCAACTTCAACATCGTCTGGTGCTCTAAGATAACTATGGAAAGGTGCAAGACCCAGTTCTGAACACATATCAATGCCTCATTTGTGGAGCGAAGGGAGATAACTCCCACACATTGAAATACTGTACGGCTAATGACAAAAGGAACATGATGAGCAACAAGTCACCATCATCATTCTTGTGATGAGATTTCTCATCATCCCTTCACAGGTCTAGAGATTTTCATACAAGACAAAAAAAAAAGAAAAAAAGATAAGTCTCATGGCGAATGGTATTTTATGGTGATGAGAAAAAGAAGGCGCGGTAACAAGAGAGTAAGCGCTGGTCCAAGAGGTCGCCCACCGATAGTAAGCTGGTGTGTATTCTGCAAAAACAACAGAGAGAGCAAGATGGTGTACACCAAGAACAAATTAAAATCAAAGGAAGGCCTGACGAAGATGCAACTTCCACATCGTCTGGTGCTCTAAGATAAATATGGAAAGGTGCAAGACCCAGTTCTGAACACATATCAATGCCTCATTTGTGGAGCGAAGGGGGATAACTCCCACACATTGAAATACTGCACGGCTAATGACAAAAGGAACATGATAAGCAACAAGTCACCATCATCATTCTTATGATGAGATTTCTCATCATCCCTTCACAAGTCTAGAGATTTTTATACAAGACAAAAAAAAAGAAAAAAAGATAAGTCTCATGGCGAATGGTATTTTAAAGTTGGAGTCTACAGTTATGGTAATGAGAAAAAGAAGGCGTGGTAAGAAGAGAGTAAGCGCTGGTTCAAGAGGTCGCCCACCGATAGTAAGTTGGTGTGTATTTTGCATAACTAATGGAGAGAGCAAGATGGTGTACACCAAGAACAAATTAAAGTCAAAGGAAGGCCTGACAAAGATGCAACTTCAACATCGTCTGGTCCTCTAAGATAACTATGGAAAGGTGCAAGACCCAGTTCTGAACACATATCAATGCCTCATTTGTGGAGCGAAGGGGGATAACTCCCACACATTGAAATACTGCGCGGCTAAAGACAAAAAGAACATGATGAACAACAAGTCACCATCATCATTCTTGTGATGAGATTTCTCATCATCCCTTCACAGGTCTAAAGATTTTTATACAAGACAAAAAAAAAAAAAAAAAGATAAGTCTCATGGCGAATGGTATTTTAAATGTGGAGTCTACAGTTATGGTGATGAGAAAAAGAAGGCGTGGTAAGAAGAGAGTAAGCGCTGGTCCAAGACGTCGCCCACCAATAGTAAGTTGGTGTGTATTTTGCATAACTAATGGAGAGAGCAAGATGGTGTACACCAAGAACAAATTAAAATCAAAGGAAGGCCTGACGAAGATACAACTTCAACATCGTCTGGTGCTCTACGATAACCATGGAAAGGTGCAAGAGTCTGTTCTTAAGACATATCAATGCCTACAACAAAAAAAAGATAAATCTCATGGCGAATGGTATTTTAATGGTGGAGTCTAGAGTTATGGTGATGAGAGAAAAAAGGCACGGTAACAAGAGAGGAGGCACTGGCCCAAGAAGTCGCCCACCGATAGTAAGCTGGTGCGTATTTTGCATAAATAATGGAGAGAGCAAGATGGTGTACACCAAGAACACATTAAAGTCAAAGGAAGGCCTGACGAAGATGCGACTTCAACATCGTCTGGTGCTCTAAGATAACTATGGAAACGTCGGCAAACAGGAATACCTCTCCATCCCTGCAACCGTCATCTGTGATATGGCCAGAATCATTGCCTGTATGGCCAACTTCATCTCGTCATGCTCCTACTAGGAGTCCTACTTCATGCAGTTCTCCCACTGTTACCAAGGAGTTATCACAGATTGGTACTATTACATCTCCATCATCATGGCCAGAATTGATTGCCAGATCCAGCTATGTTGGCTCCCCACCTGAGAAGAATATGAACGTGAACTTGAATTTTTATACAAGACAAAAAAAAAAGAAACATAAGTCTCATGGCGAATGGTATTTTAAAGGTGGAGTCTAGAGTTATGGTGATGAGAAAAAGAAGGCGCGGTAAGAAGAGAGGAAGCGCTGGTCTAAGAGGTCGCCTACCAATAGTAAGCTGGTGCGTATTCTGCACAAATAATGGAGAGAGCAAGATGGTGTACACCAAGAACAAACTAAAGTCAAAGGAAGGCCTGACGAAGATGCAACTTCAACATCGTCTGGTGCTCTAAGATAACTATGGAAACGTGAAGACCCTGTCCTTAAGACCTATCAATGCCTCATTTGTAGAGTGATCATCCCTTTACAGGTCTCAAGATTTTTATACAAGACAACAACAACAAAAAAGATAAATCTCATAGCGAATGGTATTTTAATGGTGGAGTCTAGAATTATGGTGATAAGAGAAAGAAGGCGCGGTAACAGGAGAGGAGGCACTGGCCCAAGAAGTCGCCCACCGATAGTAAGCTGGTGCGTATTCTGCACAAATAATGGAGAGAGCAAAATGGTGTACACCAAGAACAAATTAAAATCAAAGGAAGACCTGACGAAGATGCAACTTCAACATCGTCTAGTGCTCTAAGATAACTATGAAAACGTGCAAGACCCTGTTCTTAAGACATATCAATGTCTCATTTGTGGAGCGAAGGGGGATAACTCCCACACATTGTAATACTGCATGGCTAATAACAAAAGGAACATGATGAACAACAAGTCACCATCATCATTCTTGTGATGAGACTTCTCATCATCCCTTCACAGGTCTTGAGATTTGTATACAAGACAAAAAAAGAAAAGAAACATAAGTCTCATGGCGAATGGTATTTTAATAGTGGAGTCTAAAGTTATGGTGATGAGAGAAAGAAGGCGCAGTAAGAAGAGAGGAAGCGCTGGTCTAAGAGGTCGCCTACCAATAGTAAGCTGGTGCGTATTCTGCACAAATAATGGAAAGAGCAAAATGGTGTACACCAAAAACAAATTAAAATCAAAGGCCTGACGAAGATGCGACTTCAACATCGTCTGGTGCTCTAAGATAACTATGGAAATGTGCAAGACCCTGTCCTTAAGACCTATCAATGCCTCATTTGTGGAGTGATCATCCCTTTACAGGTCTCGGGATTTTTATACAAGACAACAACAACAAAAAAGATAAATCTCATGGCGAATGGTATTTTAATGGTGGAGTCTAGAGTTATGGTGATGAGAGAAAGAAGGCGCGGTAACAAGAGAGGAGGCACTGGCCCAAGAAGTCGCCCACCGATAGTAAGCTGGTGCGTATTCTGCACAAATAATGGAGAAAGCAAGATGGTGTACACCAAGAACAATTTAAAGTCAAAGGAAGACCTGACGAAGATGCAACTTCAACATCGTCTGGTGCTCTAAGATAACTATGGAAACGTGCAAGACCCTGTTCTTAAGACATATCAAGGCCTCATTTGTGGAGCGAAGGGGGATAACTCCCACACATTGAAATACTGCACGGCTAATGACAAAAGGAACATGATGAACATCAAGTCACCATCATCATTCTTCTGATGAGATTTCTCATTATCCCTTCACAAATCACGGGATCTTTATACCAAACAAGAAAAAAACAACCAAGAAAGATAAGTCTCATGGCGAAAGATATTTTAAAGATGGAGTCTACAGTTATGGTGATGAGAAAAAGAAGGCGCGGTAACAAGAGAGAAGACGCTGGTACAAGACGTCACCCACTGATAGTAAGCTGGTGTGTATTCTGCAAAAATAACAAAGAGAGCAAGATGGTGTACACCAAGAACAAATTAAAGTCAAAGGAAGGTCTGACAAAGATGCAACTTCAACATCGTCTGATGCTCTAAGATAACTATGGAAACGTGCAAGACCCTGTTCTTAAGACATATCAATGCCTCATTTGTGGAGCGAAGGGGGATAACTCCCACACATTGTAATACTGCATGGCTAATGACAAAAGGAACATGATGAACAACAAGTCACCATCATCATTCTTGTGATCAGACTTCTCATCATCCCTTCACAGGTCCCTGGATTTTTATACAAGACAAAAAAAAACAAGAAACATAAGTCTCATGGCGAATGGTATTTTAATAGTGGAGTCTAAAGTTATGGTGATAAGAGAAAGAAGGCGCGGTAAGAAGAGAGCAAGCGCTGGTACAAGAGATCACCCACCGGTAGTAAGTTGGTGTGTGTTTTCTGCAAAAACAACGGAGAGAACAAGATGGTGTACACCAAGAACACATTAAAGTCAAAGGAAGGCCTGACGAAGATGCAACTTCAACATCGTCTGGTGCTCTAAGATAACTATGGAAACGTGCAAACCCTGTTCTTACAAGAGAGGGTATACAAGATCGCCCCTAACCATCCACAAGAAAGTGCCATGCAAAAAAAGGCAAAGCCTCGTTTTAAGTGTGGAAAGTTACCACATACTTAAAAATTGAGCGTTCAAAGAATTTAACTACCATCACTGTCCAAAAAAAGCACATTGCTACAATATGCCTAAGCAAAAGAAGAAACCCCTCTGGCAACAGCTCTAAAAGATTTGGATGCTGATTACAAAAATAAAACAAATAAAACAAAAGAAAAAGAAGAAATATATGACCTATATCAACTAACCGGGGAACACAAATATGTCATCAATTATGACTCACATACTCCCAAATGGTCATGAAATCAAAATAGAGATGACACTGGAGCATTCATTTGCTGATATCCCAGGCAACAATTAAGAAAGTGTGAGTATGGAAGCAGGTGACGGTAAGAAAAATCAAACTTTGTACTTACATTTAGCAAGAGAGGGTACACAAGATCGCTGCTAACCATCCACAAAAAAGCGGCATGCAGAAGAAGGCAATGTCTTGTTTTAAGTGTGCAGAGTTACCGCACACCTACAAATTGAAAATTCAAAGAATTTAACTGCCATCACTGTCAAAAAAGAAAGCACATTGCTACAATATGCCTCAGCAAAAAAAGAAAACCCTCTGGCAACAGCTCTAAAAGATTTGGATGCTGATTACAAAAATAAAACAACTAAAACAAAAGAAAAAGAAGAAATATATGACCTATATCAGCTAACTGGGGAACACAAATATGTCATCAATCAGGACTCACATACTCCCAAATGGTCATGAAATCAAAATGGAGATCGACACTGGAGCATTCATTTGCTGATATCTGAGACAACATTCAAAAGGTGTAGCCAGAGAAACAGCTGGCGGCGAGAAAAATCAAACTTTGCACTTACACCTTACAAGAGAGCGTATACAAGATCGCCCCTAGCCATCCACAAGAAAGTGGCATGCAAAAGAAAGCAAACCCTTGTTTTAAGTGTGGAGACTAACCACACACCTAAAAATTGAGAGTTCAAGGAATTTAACTACCATCACTGTCAAAAAAGAGAGCACATTCCTACAATATGCCTAAGAAAAAAAACCCCTCTATCAGCAGCTGTGAAAGATTTGAATATCAATTACAAAGATAGAACAAGCAAAACATACATATTGCATTCTAAAAAAAATGTGACAACGTGAATAATATACGACTACCACCCTCAACGTCTCAACTAATATCCTTTGATGATCTCCATTCGCCTAAATATTGAGTAATAGATGATGGTCAGTTTGATGCGTCTAGTTGCTAGGTGAACATAATTTGCAGAGACTTCATGATGGTGGACAATAACAGCAGCTGCCAACCACACGACATCTAGGTCTGATGTCTTGCTTCACCTAAAGCCAGGACCAAGTTGAAGAGGACACATCGGTGTGACGCTCACATCTACGAACCCCTATACAAAACTAAAAAAGAAAAAAGGAGAAAGAAAAACATAAAAAATATAAATTCAAAGAAAGGAGTGAAAATGCTCTTTCAGAGTATGTCATATCTACTATACTCCTAATAGTATACTACTATTTTAACATTATAATGATAATGATAAAAATGCTAACAATACTACTAATATTAGTAACCACCCCATTTTCGCAAATATCCAATAACCTAAAAAACACACATTTATTACTACCCTTACCACCAAAACACTAAACAGGTCAATCTATAATGATCAATCTCCTATTTAACAGTCTTATTAACAATCATTCTATTAAAATGTTCTTTAAACACCTTGACGTACTTTAAATAACAGACATTTAAAAGTGTCAACATAAGCATATTGCGTTTGTAGATAAATGCAACAACGTGAATAGTATGTATCATAAAAAAACAATTTTCACAAGGACATCGTGAGGAAAAACGATTACTACTCTCAACGTCAAGTTGTTGTCAAAGAAAACTTACTAATATCCTTTGATGATCCGCGTTTGCCTAGATATTGAGTAATGGATGATGGTCAGTTTGATGCGTCTACTTGCTAGGTGAACATAATTTGCAGAGACTTCATGATGGTGGACAATAACAGCAGCTGCCAACCACATGACATCTAGATCTGATGTCTTGCTTCACCTCAAGCCGAGACCAAGCTGAAGAGGACACATTGGTGTGGCGCTCACGTCTACGAACCCCTATACAAAACTAAAAAAGAAGAAAGGAAAAAGAAAAACCAAAAAAATATAAATTCAAAGAAAGGAGTATAAATTCTCTTTCAGAGTATGTCAGATCTACTACACTGCTAATAGTATACTACTATTTTAACATTATAGTGATAATGATAAAAATGTTAATAATGCTACTAATATTGGTAACCACCCTGTTTTCACGAATGTCCTATAATCTAAGAAACACACATTTATTACTACCCTTACCACCAAAACACTAAACAGGTCAGTCTATAATGATCAGTCTCCTATTCAACAGTCTTATTAACAATCATTCTATTAAAATGTCCTATAAACACCTTGACGTACTTTAGATAACAAACATTTAAAAGTGTAAACATATGCATGTTGCATTTCTAAATAAATACAACAATGGAATAATATGTATCATAAAAAAAAGATTGTCACAACGACATCGTGAAGAAACGAGTACCACTCTCAACATCAAAATATTGTCAAAGAAAACTTACTAATATCCTTTGATGATCTGTGTTTGCCTAAATATTGAGTAATGGATGATGGTCAGTTTGATGCGTCTAGTTGCTAGGTGAATATAATTTGCAGAGACTTCATGATGGTGGACAATAACAGCAGCTGCCAACCACATGACATCTAGATCTGATGTCTTGCTTCACCTAAAACCAGGACCAAGCTGAAGAGAACACATTGATGTGACGCTCACGTCTAGGAAATCGTCCCTATACAAAACTAAAAAAGAAAAAAGGAGAAAGAGAAACAGAGGAAATATAAATTAAAAGAAAGAAGTGGAAATTCTCTTTCAGAGTATGTCATATCTACCACACACAAGGACATCGTGAAGGAAAATGATTACCACTGTCAAGGTCAAGTTATTGTCAAAGAAAACTTACTCATATCCTTTGATGATCCGCGTTTGCCTAGATATTAAGTAATGGATGATGGTCAGTTTGATGCGTCTAGTTGCTAGGTGAACATAATTTGCAGAGACTTCATGATGGTGGACAATAACAGCAGCTGCCAACCACACGACATCTAGGTCTGATGTCTTGCTTTACCTAAAGCCAGGACCAAGCTGAAGAGGACACATTGGTGTGACGCTCACGTCTAGGAACCCCTATAAAAAACTACAAAAGAAAAAAAGAGAAAGAAAAACAGAAAAATATAAATTCAAAGCAAAGAGTGAAAATTCTCTTTCAGAGTATGTCATATCTACTACACTGCTAATAATATACTACTATTTTAACATTATAGTGATAATGATAAAAATGCTAATAATACTACTAATATTAGTAACCACCCCATTTTCGCAAATGTCCAATAATCTAAAAAACATACATTTATTACTACCCTGACCACCAAAACACTAAACAGGTCAATCTATAATGATCAGTCTCCTATTCAACAGACTTATTAACCATCATTTGGTTAAAATGTTCTATAAACACCTTGACGTACTTTAAATAAGAAACATTTAAAAGTGTAAATATATGCATATTGCATTTATGAATAAATGCAACAACGTGAATAGTATGTATCATAAAAAAAAAGATTTTCACAAGGACATCGTGAGGAAAAATCATTACCACTCTCAACGTCAAGTTATTAAGAACTTACAAATGTCATTTGATGATCAGCGTTTCCATAGATATTGAGTAATGGATGATGATCAGTTTGATGCGTCTAGATGCTAGGTGAAGATAGTCTGTAGTGACTTCATGATGGTGGATAATAACAGCAGCTACCAACCACATGACATTTGGGTCTCATATCTTGCTTCACCTAAAGCCAGGACCAAGCTGAAGAGGACACATTGGTGTGACGCTCATGTCTAGGAACCCCTATACAAAACTACAAAAGAAAAAAGGAGAAAGAAAAACAGAAAAAATATAAATTCAAAGAAAAGAGTGACAATTCTCTTTCAGAGTATATCATATCTACTACACTGCTAATAATATACTACTATTTTAACATTATAGTGATAATGATAAAAATGCTAATAATGCTACTAATATTAGTAACCACCCCATTTTCGCAAATGTCCAATAATCTAAAAAACATACATTTATTACTACCCTGACCACCAAAACACTAAACAGGTCAATCTATAATGATCACTCTCCTATTCAACAGTCTTATTAACAATCACTCTGTTAAAATGTTCTATAAACACCTTGACGTACTTTAAATAACAAACATTTAAAAGTGTAAATATATGCATATTGCATTTATAAATAAATGCAACAACGTGAATAGTATGTATCATAAAAAAAAAGATTTTCACAAGGACATTACGAGGAAAAATCATTACCACCTGCAAAGTCAAGTTATTAAGAACTTACAAATGTCATTTGATGATCAGCGTTTCCATAGATATTGAGTAATGGATGATGGTCAGTTTGATGCGTCTAGATGCTAGGTGAAGATAGTCTGTAGGGACTTCATGATGGTGGACAATAACATCAGCTACCAACCACATGACATTTGGGTCTCATATCTTGCTTCACCTAAAGCCGGGACCAAGCTGAAGAGGACACATTAGTGTGGCGCTCACGTCTAAGAAATCATCCCTATACAAGACAAAAAAAAAAGAAAGAGAAAGAGAAACAGAAAAAATATAAATTCAAAGAAAGGAGTGGAAATTCTCGTTCACAGCATGTCATATCTACCACAATCCTAATAGTCTAGTACTAACTATTATAACATCATAATAGTAATAATACAACTGTTAATAAGGCTGCTAATGTTGCTAATCACCCCATTTTTGCAAATGTCCAATAATCTAAAAAAACACACATTAATTTTATTATTACCCCTATCACCAAAACACTAGGCAGGTAAATTTGTAACGATCACTCTTCTATTAATATGTTCTATTGATGCCCTTATTTATTTAATGAACATTTACAGACCTCAGCCTCACCGAATTTTGAAATATACCGTTTATTCATCCACGAGGAGCTACATATTTTTTGAACAAATTGAAACCAACTTCATGAGATTCCGTTTCCTGTGGAATGAATAACAGCGTCCCGAATGTTGAGCCCCAGTTGTTTTTCTGACGAGGGCCCTGTCTCTGAAGAACGCTACTTTGCGGGGAGGGGGGGGGGGGGGGGGGAGGGGGCAAAATTTGATGACGACATATCGTGTAGACGCACTCAGAGATATATACATAATATGTCGTCACACGTCTAACGACCCCCTGCAGTTTACTCTGTTGTTACACCATAGGGAGACGGCAGACAAAAAAAAATTTTCTTTTTTATTTTTTATGGAGACAAAAATTTATGAATACCCAGGGTAATTATATTCTTTGTTTACTAAGCTTTACATCAATATATGGTTGTTTTGGGTCAGGCTGAGGTCTTTAAGAATTTAGACATATGCATATTCTATTTTATATAAATTCCACGATATGAATAGTACATGTCATAACAAATAGTGTCAGCGTAAAAAGAACCTTTCACACTAACATTATGAGGAAGAATGATTACCCTGACAACTCGCCCATACCTTGTTATAGACCCTAACAAGTCCTGACCATATTTTAAGCAAATCACTGTTATTGCTTACGTGGTTACATAAGTCATATAATATAGGAAAAAAACATCTGAGCTACAAATGAAACCGATAGTTCTGAAACAGTCAATACACAATGGCTGCAGTACTAATAAGCATATATCTACACAAAGTAAATGTTCTCCAGAATTTTTGGAAATTACAAAATTCTTGCCTTTATTCAAAAAGGGAAAGAAAAATCTGTGTACAAATTACCGCCCAGTTTCCCTTGTGTCTATTTTTTCAAAAGTTTCCTTAGAACCAAACCCCAATGCTTTTATAACTTTTATAACCCCTAGTTATTCTAAAACCTGACAGACTGACAGTCCCCTTAAACTAAACACCCATCATGCCCATGCAGGTTCTACGGTTACCCCTGACCTCTCCCTCCCTGACTTCAGGGGAGAGAACCACCTAGGTTTTGTGTTGATATTTATATTATACAAAACTGAAATTATCAATACATTACTATTAATTATTTTATACAAATCATTTCTATCTATAGAATTTCTAGGAAGCATGCGAATAAAATCTAATTGAAAAATATGCTAGTTATTTTAAAACTTCACAGTCCCCTTACAACCAAACACCCATGCTAGGCCTACGGTTACCTCTGAGTTCTCCCCGCCAGAGTTCAGGGGAGAGAACCACCTAGGTTTTGTGTCGATTTTTATATTTTACAAAATTTAGATTCTCATTATATTGATATTAATTATATTGTACAAATCATTTCTATCTACAGAATTTCTACAAAGCATGTGAATAAAATCTAACTTTTAAAACTCCAAGTTATTCTAAAACTGGACAGTCATGACAGTCCCCTCACAACCAAACTACCATGCTGGGTCTACGGTTACCCTGACCTCTCCCTGCCAGAGTTTAGGGGAAAAGAGCACGTAGGTTTTGTGTCGCTATTTATGTTTCACCAAACTTAAATTCTCATTACATTACCTGATTACTATCAATTCTATTGGACAAATCATTTCCATCGATAAGATTTAAAAAAAAACACACAAACAATTGAATCAAGTTTAACTGAAAACATGGAAAAAGATTCAAGTTATTCTTTAACCTGACAATCTTCTTACAACGAAACACCCTTCATGGCCATACTGATTCTATGGTTACCCATGACCTTTTCCTGCCAGAGTTTACCATGGTTTACGGGCTTGACGGGAGAGAACCACCCAGGTTTGATCTCAATTAGCATCATCATATAAACAGATATAAGGCAATATAGTTTTGTAAAAGTTACTACTTCTGCATTATTTAAATGGCTATAAACATCACTTGCCGACAAATCGAGTCCCTCATAGAATGTCACTATAATGTTTCTGAAATAATTTAAATACATTGCAAATAGCGAGGGAGAGGGTTCTCTATACCTGACGTAAATAAATCTAAATACTTTCCATTGACTGTAACGCAGTATTTAAATGTATTTTGCATATTTACAAATGTTATTAATGATACTGAAGGGCTTGCCATTTATATCAAATTTTGTAACCATTACTTTCTGTCATTCAGGTCAAATGCTTATTGAACATAAATAAAGGCGTTTCTTTCAGAGGATCAACTATCAATTATAAATTATCAATTATCTTCTTCAGAGCAAATATTTGATGTTTTTCATTATTCTGAACGGAAACATCATGAACCCAAGACATGATGAAACCAGTGGCGTAGACACAAACACGCTTTCTATTATTAGTGGGGGGGGGGGATGATGAATAGATCATTCCCCCCCCCCCCACTAACAATAGATAATTATGCGTGTCTACCATGTCTACATCCGTGGATGAAACCGATAGTTCTGAAACAGTCAATACACAATGGCTGCAGTACTAATAAGCATATATCTACACAAAGTAAATGTTCTCCAGAATTTTTGGAAATTACTAAATTCTTGCCTTTATTCAAAAAGGGAAAGAAAAATCTGTGTACAAATTACCGCCCAGTTTCCTTTGTGTCTATTTTTTCAAAAGTTTCCTTACAACCAAACCCCAATGCTTTTATAACTTTTATAACCCCTAGTTATTCTAAAACCATCATGCCCATGCAGGTTCTACGGTTACCCCTGACCTCTCCCTCCCAGACTTCAGGGGAGAGAACCACCTAGGTTTGTGTTGATATTTATATTATACAAAACTTAAATTATCAATACATTACTGTTAATTATATTATACAAATCATTTCTATCTATAGAATTTCTAGGAAGCATGCGAATAAAATCTAATTGAAAAATATGCTAGTTATTCTAAAACTTCACAGTCCCCTTACAACCAAACACCCATGCTAAGCCTACGGTTACCTCTAAGTTCTCCCCGCCAGGGTTCAGGGGAGAGAACCACCTAGGTTTTGTGTCGATTTTTATATTTTACAAAATTTAGATTCTCATTATATTGATATTAATTATATTGTACAAATCATTTCTATCTACAGAATTTCTATAAAGCATGTGAATAAAATCTAACTTTTAAAACTCCAAGTTATTCTAAAACTGGACAGTCATGACAGTCAGTCCCTCACAACACAACCAAACTACCATGCTGGGTCAACGGTTACCCTGACCTCTCCCTGCCAGAGTTTAGGGGAAAAGGGCACGTAGGTTTTGTGTCGTTATTTATATTTCACCAAACTGAAATTCTCATTACATTACCTGATTACTATCAATTATATTACACAAATCATTTCCATCGATAAGATGTAAAAAACCACACAAACAAGTGAATCAAGTTTAACTGAAAACATGGAAAAAGATCCAAAGTTTAACCTGACATGCCTGACAATCTTCTTACAACGAAACACCCATCATGGCCATACTGAAATCCAAATAATAATAATCAAAAAGCTTCATAATAATTCATTCCCCTACCTATATCAGCACAATAAAAAGCAATGCATCTCCATTCCGTGATCAAATATACTCAGCTATCGACATCCAAGCCACGTCAATCACTCAACCTTAGCACTGCAAATCAATTCATAATATGTACGCCAATATATACACTGTACTCCTGGGAAGCGTTTCATAAAACAAAATCGTCGAATATTTCTGACAACTGTTATAAGCTAATAAAATCCTTACATCTGATTGGCTGAAAGCAAATTTGTAGCATAAAATATCTGACAAGTCCTTTCATGAAACGCCCTCTCGATAACGTACTCACTGGTGGCGAACAACAACGCCGTCTATTTCTGAAAACACGTATTCTCAAAATTATGGATCACGTTCTCTTACAATAGGTATACACGCACTGTCTGCACAAAAGACTTACGTAATATACAGCTGACATGGATTAATGGGTGTGCGTACATAAAGCAAGGAAGTGTTCCCTGGAATGTAAGGATTAACGAGATACAAAAGAGACAAAGTGGTCTAGGACCGACAAATTGAGTTTTTCCTACTCAACCCCTCCCCCCCCCCCCCCCTTTCCCCCACTCCACTCTCTATCGGCCTCCCGTCACCCCCAGCAAAAACTTTATTATATTTCAACCCCTTTGGGAATATAAAATATATAACATATTTACAATATTGTACAACATACAATGATTACAAAATTACAGTTTTAATACACATGAGATATGATAATATTACATTCTTCAAAACAATAATATAACAACAAAAAAATAAACAAGACAAAACAAAAGTATTTAACAAAATAACAGCATATCGTCAAAGACAAATTATCTACTAAACTTCTGAAGTATCACTTTAACAAACTTAGCAAGTTTAGTCAACAATTTTATGTCTTAAATATTAAATAACTCGTACATTTTCAAAGTATTTGGATGAGTTATGTATTCCTTTAAACAAGAGACTATTCGTTCCTCAATAAAGTACTCACACTAAAAAATATAATGAGGGGGGACGAGAGTAATATCCTATATGTATTCATATCGTATTAAACATATTTTCAACAGAAATTTTGGTGGGGGGAAGACTCCTTCTTTTCACCCTCACAAGCGATATTCCTATAACTTACGTGGTCTCCTACACCTCTTCTACATTCCATTCTAATAATATAATATTCCCTTATGATCATTCCCCTTTTCACCTCTGACAATTTCCCCTTTAAAATTCACGGCCTGGACCATTACAGAATTGCGGCATATCAAATTACCCTTTCATCATTCTTTTCTTAAAAGTCTTGCTCAACCTTATCTGCAATAATTCCTTCGCACAATACTTCAACCACTAACTCAAAACATCAACAATATCAAGTATCGTGATAGTAGCATAAATTACGGATTAGTCAAATAAGAAAAAAATCCAGACATGGCGACACCCAAAAATAAACACAGACGACCTCACCATCCATCAGCTTTAATCCACTTCCAAATAACTAGGTCTCCATGACCCCGAGTTACCTCGAAATTCTACCCGATCAGCGGTTCGCGTAAAAAAATCTCAGTTTAACCCCTACCGTGCCACCCATTCTGTACATTCCCCCATTATCAAGCTACCCCAAAAAAGCAAACTCAGGCTTTAGCCTTCATGAATTTTATCATCATTTTATCATACCTTCTCTTCATCTAACGCAATTAATTTCTACACAAAATATATCCTTTAATATATCCTTTCAATAAAACCATTAAAGGTAAACTCTCTTTTCCATCCCTAAATTTAAAAACTAGATGAATTACAAATCTTCATTTTTCTGGTCAGAAATCACATTCTCCTCTCTCTTCATACATGTTAACCCTATTGACCCCTTTGCAGATCACACATAATAACACTGTTCCATTAAATGAAATCAGATATGGTGAACGTTTCTGATACTTATCTTAAAGGTTATGAATATTATACAAAACAAATATATCTTTGTGATTAAGGAATAAAAATGGTTTATGACAGATCAATTTGTGGATTCTAATCCACAAATTTTTGACACTTTAATTTACAGCCGTTAGAAGAAATATTTTTACCAAAATATACGAGACAAGGTATTTACATTTGATATCCGAGCAGTTTGCTCTGCTGCCCAAACATCGGGTGACTTTGTTTGTTTATTCATTGGAACATACAAGTCATTTGCATACATTTTAATTCTGAATGTGAGTATATTAAAAATTAATATTTAACAAAAAACTAAATAAAACACAATAGACCGTCGTCATGAGCGAATTACTTGATATCGAGGAATTTTGCACTACCATCTGACTCACCTTTATACATAGATGCCTAAAAAGGGGCGATTGCCCACTATGATTGTTCAAGTGACCACCCTCCCCCTAAAAAAGAAACAGAACAAATAAACAAATATATATACAGGCTCTATGGGAATGACCCAGTTGTGGGTTGGTCAATGGAGGTACACATCAGCTTTGATTTTCATTAATAGATTATTCATCAATTGTCTATTGCTTTTAACTAGACTACTTTGGTTATATTTGTAGTATTATCAGCATCATCATCATCATAATCATCATCATCATTGTCATTATTTGTTCATCTAAAAAATGAATAATCTCAGTTGTAGGCAACGGAGCACTATGCCTATCCACTTATATCCAAACTCGACCCTTTGGCTCGCTTTAATCGCATGCAGTTAATTTGATATAATTTGATTTGAATTTATTCTCATATTTCACAAAATAAGTAAAAAATCAACACAATATACTGAGACAATACATTTGATTATAACAATACAGTGTGACAAAGTAATTCAGTATAGCCAAAAATAGCAGGAATTTGTAACAATGACAATGATTGAGTGCCAAATATTAAGAAACCTGCATAAAAAGCAGAGCTTGTAAAGTCTGCAGGTTCCTTTAAAATATCATAAAATCATCAATCAAAGAGACGGAACACAAAAATTCACACTACATTGGAAGAGCCAAAGGCAAGTGAACAAAAATTGTGGGGTAAAGAATAAAAAGAAAAATGGAGAAACTATAAGAATAAGAGGGAGAGAAAAGGAAGAATAAGAAAAGAGAGAAATAATTCAATATTAACGCAATAACGTACTTTTAGAAAAGATAAAAGGGTAGAAAAAAAAGCAAATAAATAATTCGTATTTGTTCAACCAGTGCGCCTTAACTGGGTCCATAACTGGACAAAGAAGAGGATTTTAATTTACATTTAAACGTATTTAACAATAAACAGTTAATTAATTTCTTAGCTAGATCATTCCAAAACCTGGGTCCTTCAAATACAATTGTTCTTTAAGCAAAAAATGTACACGAGTATGTGGAAGATGGAATGAGTCATGAGTTCATGAATAGAGCAGAACTACATATTATGCAAAGAATAGAATTAAAAGAAAAAGAGTAGACAAATTTAATATGTAATAGTAAAAGGAATGCAGGAATAGGTTACAGCAACTTGAACTTTTCCATTCTCATCATAAGTTCCATCTTTTCAAAGAGTATGCGTATTGACTTAACAACGTTTTCTGTAGGTCGTCTTGCCCCTCCTATAAATTACCCTTGCGCCACCCCTGACAAAGGAATCAATGAATTCTAAACCCTTTAAGCTATTTAAAAACTATATAATGAACAGTGGCATATCTAGAGATTATGGCGCCCGGAGCAAACAATATAAATTGAAATCCAACCTTAATAGCAAGTTGCTTTGAAAGAAAGAGGAAAAATCAGAGAAGCAGTTTGGTGAAAGTTTAAACGAAATCGGACAACCAATAAGAAAGTTATGAATTTTTGAAAGTTGTAATCACTATACATATGGGAATTTCAAATTGGCCGAATAGGCAATGTAACTCTGATGTAACTGTGGACAAATACTCCCAATCACCAACCTTTAGTTATACAAATGAATTAATTCCCCACAATAATCCTTCTAAGTTACTGATTACAAACAAAGCATTCCCCTAGTAATCCTTCCCTGGGATTAATTGGTCTATACACACACCTCAGAACAATAACCTTTTGTGGTTCAATCTAGAAGAATAAAAGCTACCAGCAAAACCTGCCCTTTGTATTAGTCGGTCATTTAAAAAATAATCCCTCTTTGGAATTAATTACAATAGATGTTTCCGTAAACTTATAATTCTCCGCTCCTGGATGTTCAGTTATTTCCTCATTCCTCATAGTATCAATAGTTGAGAAATTATGTTCTCTGGGTCTTTTTAATCTTCGGACTTCTTCCTTTGTGCTGTGTTCCTGGCCATGTACCATTCGGGCCTTGATAGGGGAGTACCCAGTCTTCACCAAGCCTTTCCATATCATTACTATATATATGTACCTTGTTCAACTGTCATCTGCTACTCTGATATTTATACTCCACAATAAATATTGTTTTACACATTTATATATTCACATTATGAATGGACTCTTCTTCATCGTGGCATAATCGTTAATAATTAACACTCGGCATCTTCCACGCTACATACATATGTATATGCTATTCTACAAGGTGAAGTGACTAAATTTAAGAGTGTTACACTTATTTTTCGCCCCCTCCCAGTGCCGCCTTATCCCCTAGATACGCCACTGAACGAAGTACATTTTGTCGAGTAATGTATATGTGAATCAATATATAAGTAATATTCACTGAAACGTTTTCTGCACATAGCAGAACTTTCAAGTTATGTTTGAAACTGTTCAAATTTGGTGATTTCTTGAGAGTACTTTCAAATTGGTCCAATCCCCCAAACCAATCGACTGTGTTTGTATGTATCCATCCTAAAATTTGGTAAACACAAGGCATCTCAGTTTTTTCAGCTTGTCTTGTCAATTAAAGCAGTCTAGCTATGAAAGCAAGAACGGCATAATACCTCCCCCCCCCCCCCCCCCCAGCGAAGGATTTCTCATTTTGCTCGCTCAAATGGGCCCATAATTTACGCCAAGTAAGGGGAATTCTCAAACTTCCACAAACTCGCTCGCTATGCTCTCTAGGTCTTATAATACATAATGACATCAAGCAATGACAAGCATGTTCCATAAAGTATGTTACTAATTGATGTAATCCTTTAGAAAAACACGACAAATTACAAGATCATTAGACATCCCCCAAATTGATTTTGCTAAACTTGTCATGTTCAATATGTAAATAAATGCATAAACCAAGGACTTCAAGGACACCTAGAAAAAAGTCTGAAAATTTTTGCATGCTCGCTTCACTTGCTTGGGTAGCCCCTCTTACGGTGCCACATAATTAGAATAATATCAATAACTTAAATATGTTAAAATAAATTCTTTCTTTAGTATTAGTATTGTACTGTACCCCCCCCCCCCCCCAGTCTTTGTACAAACTAAGGGAAGGGTCACTGAGAGTTCATGAACTCTATAGAGAGAGAGGAAGAGAAAGGACCATTGGTCCTTGAACATTTTATTTACGACTTTGTTTGCATCACCAACATCTGGTACATTAATCACTGACCAGTGGTGGGTGCTAGAATCCCAACAAAAGAATATGTTATAGGAAGCTTTAGTAGACTCTTCTATTTTAGCTACCGCATAAGAGTGAATTGTTAATTAATATGTAATTATCATCTACAGTTATTATTCATGCAACTATTACTGATTTCACTGTGTATCATGTATTACATTGCTGTGTAAAATGTTTACAGTTTTATTTTTCTTACAAAGATAACCGAGGATCAACAATGTATAATCTTTTACTAATATACACCCCCTTCTTTTATAATAATAGTATTGCCTAAAATATCATCATCCAAAACTTCTAAAAATATTTTCCTTCATTCCTAACTTTTGAAGACAAAGTGAAAATACATCCTCCATAATATCCACTCTCAAGCAATTTCTGTTTTCATAATTTTTGAAGTGATGGTCATCTAACCACTCCGCTATTATGTCTATACTGCACTCATTCTATAAAAACTTGACAGTTTGTTAGTTCATTAGTTTCTAATTAAGCTTTTGAAATATGCACATTCACAATGTATACATTTCAATTGTACTCATTTTTATTGTATGCACAATCAAGGCTTTAATTCTAAATATGATTTAACTGTATACAAAAATATAGACTACAATAACTAGGGGTAGTTTGAATCTGCTTTAACTTACACTGCAAAATCTGATCACTCCCTTTTTCTTATAATTTTAGAATAGTCAACCACATCCATATAATCCACGATAATAAACCTATCAAAATACACCCATTTCCTTCATTCAAGAGTTCATAGACCTAAGGGTAACACGACCTCCTTGACCTCCACTGCTTAAATCTCTCTCCACATGTCCATTTCCCTAATCGCCAGCAAAATGGACCAGCTGACCAGACAATTTAATGACATAAACCACCCACTAAATGTCCAAACCATGTAGCCTCTACTGTCTAGTCTATTAAATCCATCACCAAACATAAGATACTGTGCATATATTATTTCTCTCTAAAAATGTAAAAAATGTTATTTACATAAAATATGAAGCTCTGATAAAGTATAATAAAGGCTTAATGAGTCCAATAAACCTCCTATAAATCCCCGGGAATATGCATGTTTTTGACCTTCCAAGTCCCATAGATTAACACATCAAAACAGAGGTTTACAAATTATTTTAATTCCCCTAATATTTATTTCAAATTTTAAAAAATGTGATTTACATAGAATTTAAACTCTAAAAAACTATAATTAATGATCGATGAGTCCAATAAACCCCGCACAAATCCCCGAGAATATGCATACTTTCGACCAAAAAAATTATTTGCCATACTACACATGCATTCCAATTTGTTATCAATGACTTAATGTAAAAGGGCGTATACCGATCACGTCAATGACGACATCCAATGAGATCGTGCACTAACAGACAACCATATAGCAAACACACGTTCTCCTAAAAGCAAACCCAGCCCTAGCTGGTTAAAAAAATAATCTAATTCAATTCCACTTCAATCCTATATTTTTAATGTACTACAAGCAAAATTTAATGCGTTAAATTAATAAATTCGTCTAACCAATGTTCTATCACGCCTAGCCTAATGACTAATGTTCATGCAAGCAACATAGAATAGCTAAGCAGAATAGGTACATGAACATGATAGGTGTCTAGCACTATCTAAGCTTGGTCTACCCCTCTGCACTACCGATCGAGATGGTGGCGTTGCCGGTGGCGTTGCTGATGATAAGTCAGTTTACCAGGTGGCAACTCTTTTTTCTTCTCGCCCGCCCTTCAAAAATCGCTCAATGAAGGAGTATAGCATATATCACATATTATTAGCCCAGTTTTCTTCCATAATTCTCTGACAAGCAAAATAAATTCTAAAAGCAGTTCTAAAAGGGGGATACAATTTTATTTAAAAGCCTACTAAATCCACCACCGATCTATATTCAGACTATCAAGTCAGTCTTGTAGAGTGGGCCTTTTTACACATTTTTCACAGAGCATTAATAGAACAACATTGTTAGGCTCTTAGGCTTCCAAACTAAATTTGGTGCTCCATCCGGCTTTTTTCACAATTTAAGCAAGATTTCATATATATGCCAAGTTGGGTTTCAAAAAGGGAGCACCGGCCGATTCGCCCCCTCCTAATCCGTCCCCGCTACATATATCCTATCATAAATGTCAAAAAATATAATTACATAATGTTAGTGGTAATCTCAATAAATTAACAAATTGGGAGGGATACAATAAAAGATCACGTTTATTTCTATTTTTATGTCTTTAATGTTGTTCCTATTGCTTTATTTTTATTATTTGTTTTTATTCTTGTTGCGGTTTTTGTTGTTATTCTTTTTTTGCTTAGTGATTCTGTTTGTAATCATGTAAATCACTTGTAATTGTTGTGATTTCTGTTGATTTCCTAATAAAAACACAAATGACAATAATAAGACAT
Organism: Heliocidaris erythrogramma; assembly: GCA_025617745.1. Classification (NCBI taxonomy): domain Eukaryota; kingdom Metazoa; phylum Echinodermata; class Echinoidea; order Camarodonta; family Echinometridae; genus Heliocidaris; species Heliocidaris erythrogramma. The sequence goes on along the minus strand of CM046865.1, from coordinate 31,986 downwards.
CATTATTTTTTCCTCCATTCTATTAGATTCATTTTTTATAGATCTGTTGTAAGAGAGCAAAGAGAGTATGAAACAATTAGGGGGGGGGGGGCAAAGCGAGATGGGGCCAAAAGTAATTGGATATTCCTACAAACACAAGACTGATAATAAATAAATTATATCATCAGCTACTATATTGTTGATTACTAGTTAATTCAACTCAAAACACAGATACCATCCCTCTTTTCATACAATCAATAAAGGCCCTTTTGCGTTCATGATGGCTTCAGAAAAAACAATATTACAGTATTTTCTGAAAGTTAATTTATTAATCTACCATCTGACAAAATGTCAGGGTAAAATACCATGCAGAAATATGTTTTAACTCCATTGAAGATGACCATTTTTTTCTGGATATTCAAACTTTATGAGTCAGCTTACAGGGATCATACTTCACATTGATTTTCTGGTATAGCTCAAAAACTATGCAAAGTCTAATATTCAAAATCTATAGACCAAAAAATATATCTATCCTAAAAGTATGGAAAGTTTCAACAAAATCCAATGAGTACTGCACACTGTAAGCTTTAGAGCTTTGACTCAACCTTTTGTGCATCAAACAATAGGACACAAATTAGGCGCTCTTAAATGATCACTCTACGTTAAAGCCTGTTTTCGCTATTGTTTTGGTCATTAGCCTGTCTGACACTCAGACATTCTCATTGTAATTTATAAGCGTTTGCTTAGTCTATACAACACAAGTTATATATCATTTTAAAGCTAAAAACTAATCTTTCAAACTGTGCTGGAATTAAAAAACCTCAAATTTCCGACTTATTGGTCGTTTTGTGGTGGAGAGTCACATATACGCGTGCTTTAATTTAATACTGACCACTCTTCACATTTAAACTCTTTGCTCTGATAGACAAACAAACATCTCTTCATTACTATTATTTGCAATAAATAGACCAGGTGAATATCCATGTAACACCTGTTCTACATATTTTCACATAATAGCAATGAAGAGATGTTCTTTTGTCCACCATACAATTCTAAAAGATACAATCAAAAGCTGTATATTTGGTCCGCTCTCTTTGTTCACCATTTTCATAGTAATACATCCATCCACTTTCTTCCTCTCCACGATCTTCTCCCATAACCACCAAATAAAACTGACACCAGATGGCGCTATCCAATAAAACCTATATGCAAGCCACATAGACCATCAAAATACGAATCTGTCCAATCCAATTCTTTCTGGTGCCTATAAAATAAAGATATACAACTATTCCCATCAATTATTATACTTCAATTCATGATATACCATACACCTACCATCTATAGCAATCCTAAACTTGATTGTTTGATTATAACTCTTTATCTTGTAGATAAAACCTAAAAACATCAACAATATAACAATCATTTATACAATTCACTACCTTTCGATAATCTGTTCTCCGTATATTATAAAAAGACAAATGACTTTTATTTGTCATACTGTTTTGACTTTTATTCCGCGACTAAAATTCACTTTTACCTGTCTTCCTTTTAAGGTTATTTTCAACATTTATGCATGTCGTTTAACAAGAATTATATCAAGTCGCGTTTCAAAATTCATGATTTACACAAATACACAATCAGGACACTTCATTCAAGACATCTACACATTTTGTCCAACGAAATATAATAAATTTCTATAAACTACCTATATCTCTTTTATTAATTTTTCTAAGTAATATATTTTTAATTTATAAACTCATATCTTCTTCTAAATCCACAAACTTGCAACTTACTATAGACCCACTTATAATATGATCTGTTTAAATTATAAGATTAATGGAGAAGATAACTCTAGAACTTTTAAAGTTGTTCATTAAAATAATTCTAACCAATATATATTATCTATTTTGGGGGTTAATTTTAAGTTATCTTTGGAAGATAAATCCTTTTGTTTTACAAGTCCGAATATTGAAGATAACTCTAGAATTTTTGGTAAAGTTGTTCATTTAAATAAATGTATATTTTTGCTATTTCTTATTAATTTCAAATTATCATTGGTATGAAAATCATTTTGTTTTACCACTTAAAGTATTAATAAAGAAATCTATTAGTATATTTTCACTTTGTCAAAGTCATTTTTCTTTTACTTTGTTATTTCTTACATTTTTTTACTGATCGCAACTCTACCCATCAAACGCAATCCTTCTTTTTCCTTTGTCTCTCTCTCCCTCTCCTTCTTTTAATCAATTCAAAACATTTTAATATTATCTTAATATTATTATGTGCAGTTTTCTTTCTCTCTCTTTATTTCTTTCTCAACCTTCCCTTCCAGTCAAAAGTAATCAATAAAAAATATATTAACTATACTCGTTCCCCAGCGCTATTATAAAATAACATCAATGAGTATATTACTCTGTTTCTTTATTTGTCTCTCCTCTTCTTTCATCCCCTTCTCTCCCTTTAACTCTCAACCTTCTCTTCCATATAATCTATAAACATGTATAAAACTTATAAAAAAAACTTCTTTAAACTAAAAAATCGATAAGAAACATCTGGAATATACTCGTTCTCCAGCGTCATTGTAAAATAACATCAATGAGTATATCTCTTTGTTACTTTTTCTCCCTCTCCCCCTCTCTTTCTCTTTCACCCCCATCTCTCTCCCTAACTCTCAACCTTTTATTTTAGATAATCAATAAAACACATTTATAAAGTTAATACGGAAAATCTTCTTTGGAAATGGAAAATTAATTTATTTTACAAGTCAGATTATTAAACATAACTCTAGCACTTTTGGTGTTTTAGAGTTATTATCATCCTCATTAATCTTATGTTTTTTATTAATTACCTAAAAGAAAAAGTTAAGAGTTGAAGAGAGAGATAGAGAAGAAAAAGAAATAGAGAGACAGGGAGAGAAATAGACTAGCCATTCTTAGTTTCTATTTCAAATCATTTTTCTCTATTTAACTCGCAACTTTCCTTTCCAGTCAAAGCGAATCCCCTCTCCTTCTAATCAATATAACTTCTTTAAATTATCATGTTCAGTTCTCTCTTCTCCTCTATTTCACTCTCCTCTCCTTCTCTCCCTCCAACTCGCAATTTTCTTTCCTAAATAATCATGGAGTTCTATTCCCGATGGCCTTTTTCCCCCTCTCCCTCTATTTCTCTTTTTTTCCCTTCTTTCCCTCCAACTCTCAACATTCTCTTCCAGGTTATCAATAAAAAAACATGTTGATATTATCATGGACTTCAATTCAAGCTGGCTTTTTCTTTCCCTCTTCCTCTATTTCTCTTTCTTCCCTTTCTCTTCCTGGAACTCTCAACCTTCTCTTCCAGATAATCAATAACAAAACATATTTATATTAGCATGTCGATTTCAATTCCACATTCCACATTCTCTCCTCGTATCTTTAATTCCTCTTCAATGTATATAGCTCTCAATGTTTTATTCCATTTCTTTCATATGAATTAAAATAATAAAACACATTAGATCTTTACTTTTTTTTTAAATACTTCAAATTTTTATTTCTTAATTAATATGCACATTAGCTGTGTCATGTATATTACAAAACAATAATGTATTTTTGGGTTTTTATTCTTATGTATTTCTTGTTTTCCAACGTTATATATTTCTATTTTTTGAATTTTCATGTATTCTATTCTTTGCCAACCATAACACATATTTTTTAAATACATAATAGGATAATAAACAAGAAATTGTAATGGTATCAGGAATAATCACTTTTTGCCATAGGCTAGTATACACAAGAATAAAAAATTCCATCATTTTACTTAACATGTGATCAATAATTGTAATCTGACACAAACCATATCACCGACCCACATAAATAATGTATCAAAATATGCGTAAAATATTAGGAGGAAAAAGCATGAAATTTAAGCGTGAAAAATTTAGTTAGGGTCCAAATGACAAAATAACAGTCTGTGATAATGTTGGTGATAATGATGATGATGTTAGTGATGATGATGATAATGTTGGTAATGATGATGATGATGATGTCGGTGATGATAAAGACGATGATGTTGATGTAATCATAAAATGTGATTCATCAGTGGACCTCTCAATTTAAATATAGACTATGTCCTACTTTTAAAAGGAAAACCTGATAGATAGATAATATACATGTAATTATTGACAAAATGTATGTATCAAATAGACATTTATACATACACGTCTGACATTGAAAAGGAACATAAATATTTCTTATTTAAAAAGTATTCCTTATCATTTAACATCCAATGGAAATACTTATAAATGAACTAAAAACAACACAAATACACCAGTAAAATTCCCAGATAAAATTAACATGTCAAAAACCCACTTTTTTGCATACGTTCACAAATATTCCAACAACAACTGGACTATAAGTTAGACGAGTTGGAAGGTGTGTTCACAATCACAAATAACAACATTATAACGTCACATGGAGCCGACATAATTCAAGCGAACGCCAACCGTGACAAAAACTGGACAGAGTTCCTCGACAAATGTTTTGAGGAAAGAATTTGCCTTAATAAAGAAAAATTTGAATATAAATCAAAACAGATCAAGTTCATAGGACACGTCCTGAGTAAAAAAGGGATAAAAATCAATCCAAAGAAACTACAAGCCATAAAGAACATAGGACGTCCAGACTCGGTTAAAGCGATGAAGAGAGAGGGGAAACAATTAAGACAGGGATAAGTTCTCTCATGCTGGTCAAAGTTATCTGCAGTGAGTATTATTTATTTGCCATATAACAGAATGCTATTCTTGAAAGAATAATGATATTATGTTCAATTAATCCTTTTTTTTCACCATGAGCTGACATTTTGTGGGAATTGGACTGTACACCAAGAACAAATTAAATTCGAAGAAAGGCATGACGACCTGCCCTATCCTCTGGGTGTACACCTGCCCTTATTAAAAAAAATGGAAATGGTAAATGCATAGTAGTTATAATTGTAAATGGTGTTTTAATGATCGTGTCTGTATGGTAAATGGTATTTCAGTAATGCTGTCTGTATGTTGAATGGTATTTTAATGGTGGAGTCTATATTGAGAGTGTTCTTTGAGTGGTGATGTCTGCATGGTGAATAGTGTTTCAGTGATACCGTCTGTATGGTGAATAATATTTTAATAGTGGAGTCTGTATTAGGAGTGATGTTTTAATGGTGGTGTATGTATGCTAAATGGTGTTTCAGTGGTAAGGTCTGTAGAAGGTCGCACGCCGATCGTTAGTTGGTGTGTTTTTTGTAACAACAATGGAAAGAGCGACACGGTGTCTACCAAGAACAAATTAAAGTCAAAGAAAGGCATGATGACTTGCCCGATCCTCTGGGTGTACACCTGCCCTTATTAAAAAAATGGAAATGGTAAATGCATAGTAGTTATAATTGTAAATGGTGTTTTAATGATCGCGCCTGTATTGTAAATGGTATTTCAGTAATGGTGTCTGTATGTTGAATGGTATTTTAATGGTGGAGTCTATATTGAGAGTGTTCTTTGAGTGGTGATGTCTGCATGGTGAATAGTGTTTCAGTGATACCGTCTGTATGGTGAATGATATTTTAATAGTGGAGTCTGTATTCGGAGTGATGTTTTAATGGTGGTGTATGTATGCTAAATGGTGTTTCAGTGGTAAGGTCTGTAGAAGGTCGCACGCCGATCGTTAGTTGGTGTGTTTTTTGCAAAAACAATGGGAAAAGCGACACGGTGTCTACCAAGAACAAATTAAAGTCAAAGAAAGGCATGATGACCTGCCCGATCCTCTGGGTGTACACCTGCCCTTATTAAAAAAATGGAAACGATAAATGCATAGTAGTTATAATTGTAAATGGTGTTTTAATGATCGCGTCTGTATGGTAAATGGTATTTCAGTAATGGTGTCTGTATGTTGAATAGTATTTTAATGGTGGAGTCTATATTGAGAGTGTTCTTTGAGTGGTGATGTCTGCATGGTGAATAGTGTTTCAGTGATATCGTCTGTATGGTGAATTATATTTTAATAGTGGAGTCTATATTCAGAGTGATGTTTTAATGGTGGTGTATGTATGCTAAATGGTGTTTCAGTGGTAGAGTTTGTAGAAGGTCGCACGCCGATCGTAAGTTGGTGCGTGTTTTGTAACAACAATGGGAATTGGACTGTAGACCAAGAACAAATTAAATTCAAAGAAAGGCATGACGACCTGCCCGATCCTCTGGGTGTACACCTGCCCTTATTAAAAAAAATGGAAATGGTAAATGCATAGTAGTTATAATTGTAAATGGTGTTTTAATGATCGCGTCTGTATGGTAAATGGTATTTCAGTAATGGTGTCTGTATGTTGAATAGTATTTTAATGGAGCAGTCTATATTGAGAGTGTTCTTTGAGTGGTGATGTCAGTATGGTGAATAGTGTTTCAGTGATACGGTCTGTATGGTGAATGATATTTTAATAGTGGAGTCTGTATTCGGAGTGATGTTTTAATGGTGGTGTATGTATGCTAAATGGTGTTTCAGTGGTAAGGTCTGTAGAAGGTCGCACGCCGATCGTTAGTTGGTGTGTTTTTTGCAAAAACAATGGGAAAAGCGACACGGTGTCTACCAAGAACAAATTAAAGTCAAAGAAAGGCATGATGACCTGCCCGATCCTCTGGGTGTACACCTGCCCTTATTAAAAAAATGGAAATGATAAATGCATAGTAGTTATAATTGTAAATGGTGTTTTAATGATCGCGTCTGTATGGTAAATGGTATTTCAGTAATGGTGTCTGTATGTTGAATGGTATTTTAATGGTGGAGTCTATATTGAGAGTGTTCTTTGAGTGGTGATGTCTGCATGGTGAATAGTGTTTCAGTGATACCGTCTGTATGGTGAATAATATTTTAATAGTGGAGTCTGTATTCGGAGTGATGTTTTAATGGTGGTGTATGTATGCTAAATGGTGTTTCAGTGGTAAGGTCTGTAGAAGGTCGCACGCCGATTGTTAGTTGGTGTGTGTTTTGTAAAAACAATGGGAAAAGCGACACGGTGTCTACCAAGAACAAATTAAAGTCAAAGAAAGGCATGATGACCTGCCCGATCCTCTGGGTGTACACCTGCCCTTATTAAAAAAATGGAAATGATAAATGCATAGTAGTTATAATTGTAAATGGTGTTTTAATGATCGCGTCTGTATGGTAAATGGTATTTCAGTAATGGTGTCTGTATGTTGAATAGTATTTTAATGGAGCAGTCTATATTGAGAGTGTTCTTTGAGTGGTGATGTCAGTATGGTGAATAGTGTTTCAGTGATACGGTCTGTATGGTGAATGATATTTTAATAGTGGAGTCTGTATTCGGAGTGATGTTTTAATGGTGGTGTATGTATGCTAAATGGTGTTTCAGTGGTAGAGTCTGTAGAAGGTCGCACGCCGATCGTTAGTTGGTGTGTCTTTTGTAACAACAATGGGAAGAGCGACACGGTGTATACCAAGAAAAAATTACAGTCAAAGAAAGGCGTGACGACCTGCCCGATCCTCTAGGTGTACACCTGCCGTTATTAAAAAAAATGGAAATGGTAAATGCATAGTAGTTATAATTGTAAATGGTGTTTTAATGATCGTGTCTGTATGGTAAATGGTATTTCAGTAATGCTGTCTGTATGTTGAATGGTATTTTAATGGTGGAGTCTATATTGAGAGTGTCTTTTGAGTGGTGATGTCTGCATGGTGAATAGTGTTTCAGTGATACCGTCTGTATGGTGAATTATATTTAAATAGTGGATCTTACCACTCATCTACTAACACATACAGGAAAAAAACCATATAGGTGTTCTCATTGTGATCAAGGGTTTTCTATCAAAGGTAGTCTTACTTGCCATGAAAGAACACACACTGGTGAGAAACCATTTAAGTGTTCCCATTGTGATAAAAGGTTTTCTCAAAGAGGTAATCTGCCTGTAACTCCATAAAAAAGGCTGAGGGAACGCTAATTTTGTGTCACTATTCCTCAAGACACATTGAACAATTTCCTTGCAAAAAGAATCCACAATCAAAATGTATTTCTTATATTTTTTATTGTTTTGCTACTTTCTTATGTTTTTTATTGTTTTTTCGATCTTTTGTTTTCTATTGTATTTTTGCCGAAATCTGTTGGGGACAGTTTTTCAAGCTTATTTCCATTAGAATAAATTAATTTCAATGATTTAAACTTGAAATCATCTAATTATATCAATTTAACCCCAAAACAGAATTTGCATTGGATTTGCACACAAAATCACAAATTTCAGCTGTTTTGGGGCCGACGTGCATGTACAAAACATTATGTAATTTCGGAACGGTCTACCCGGACATCGCAAATTTGGTCTCAAAATATGCGGGAGACTTCAAAGAAAATGTCATGAAATGGCGCGGCAAAATCTTTGCGCTTTGCAGAATTATCGCGCAAAATATCGAGGGGGGGGGTCAAATTGACCCCCCCCCCCCAGTAGGAATAGGGTTAAGGGTGTAGACATATGCATATTGCATTGCTTAATAAATATGAAAACGTGAATGGTATATGATTATCACCCTCAATGTCGAGTAATTGTCCAAGAGAACCTATGAATGTCATTTGATGATCCGTCTTCGCGTTAAAATTGAGAGATGGATAATGGTCACTTTGATGTATCTGGTTACTAGGGGAAGATAGTCTGTAGGGGCTTCGTGATGATAAGCAATAACAACAGCTACCAACCACATGACATCTAGGTCTGATATCTTGCTTCGCCTAAAGCCGGGACCAAGCTGAAGAGGGCATATCCGTGTGGCGCTCACGTCTAAGAAATCATTCCTATACAAAACAAACAAAAAAGAGAAAGAGAAACAGAAAATATAAATTCAAAAAAAGGAGTCAAAATTCTCTTTCACAGCATGTCATATTTACCACACTCCTAATAGTATACTACTATTTTAACATAATATTGGTAATGATTAAAATGCTAATAATGCTACCAAAATTGCTAATCACCCCAATTTCCTAAATGTCCAATAATCTACAAAACACACATTTATTACTACCCTTACCACCAAAACACTAAACAGGTCAATCTGTAACGATCAGTCTCCTATTAAACAGTCTTATTGACAATCATTCTAAATGTTCTATAAACACCTTTACATACTTTAAATAACAAACATTTAAAGGTGTAAACATATCCATATTGCATTTGTAAATAAATGCAACAACGTGAATAGTATGTAGCATAACAAAGGTCCTCATAAAGATTTTCACAACAACATCGTGAAAAAAATGATTACTTCTCTCAACGTCGACTTATTGTCAAAGAGAACTTACTAAAGTCATTTGATGATCCGTGTTTGCATAGATATTGAGTAATGGCTGATGGTCAGTTTCATGTGTCTAGTTGCTAGCTGAAGATAGTCTGTAGGGGCTTCGTGATGATGAGCAATAACAGCAGCTACCAACCACATGACATCTAGGTCTGATATCTTGCTTCACCTAAAGCCAGGACCAAGCTGAAGAGGACACATCTGTGTGGTGCTCACATCTAGGAATCATCCCTATACAAAATAAAGAAAGACAAACGAAAAAGAGAAACAGAGAAAATATAAATTCAAAGAAAGGAGTCCAAATTCTTTTTCACAGCATGTCATATCTACCACACTCCTAATAGTATATTACTATTTTAACATAATAGTGTTAATTATAAAAATGCTAATAATGCTACTAATATTGCTAATCACCCCATTTTCCCAAATGTCCAATAATCTACAAAACACACATTTATTAAAACCCTTACCACCAAAACACTAAACAGGTCAATCTGTAACGATCAGTCTCCTATTCAACAGTCTTATTAACAATCATTCTATTAAAATGTTCTATAAAAACGTTTACATACTATAAATAACAAACATTTCCAAGTCTAAACACATGCATATTGCATTTATAAATAAATGAATGGACGTGAATAATATGTATCATAACAAAGTGTCCTCATAAAAAAGAAGATTCTCACAACAACATCAACATCGTGAGGAAAAATGATTACCACTCTCAACATCGAGTTAGTGTCAAACAAAACCTACCAATATCATTTCATGATCCGCATTTGCATACATATTGAGTAATGGATGATGGTCAGTTTGAGGTATCTAGTTGCTAGGTGAAGATAGTCTGTAGTGGCTTCGTGATGATGAGCAATAACAGCAGCTACCAACCACATGAAATCTAGGTCTGATATCTTGCTTCACCTAAAGCCAGGACCAAGCTGAAGAGGACACATCTGTGTGGTGCTCACGTCTACGAAATCATCCCTATACAAAACACAGAAAGAAAAAAGGAAAAGGAGAAACAGAAAAATATAAATTCAAAGAAAGGAGTCAAAATTCTCTTTCACAGCATATCATATCTACCACACTCCTAATAGTATATTACTATTTTAACATAATAGTGTTAATTATAAAAATGCTAATAATGCTACTCACCCCATTTTCCTAACTGTCCAATAATCTACAAAACACACATTTATTACTACCCTTACCACCAAAACACTAAACAGGTCAATCTGTAACGATCAGTCTACTATTAAACAGTCTTATTAACAATCATTCTAAATGTTCTATAAACACCTTTACATACTTAAAACAACAAACATTTAAAGGGGAAACATATGCATATTACATTTGTAAATAAATGCAACAACGTGAATAGTATGTATCATAACAAAAAGTCCTCATAAAAAAGAAGACTTTCACAACGACATCATGAAGAAGAATGATTACCACTCTCAATGTCGAGTTATTGTCAAAGAAAACCTACCAATGTCATTTAATGATCCGCGTTTGCATAGATATTGAGTAATGGATGATGGTCAGTTTGAGGTATCTAGTTGCTAGGTGAAGATAGTCTGTAGTGGCTTCGTGATGATGAGCAATAACAGCAGCTACCAACCACTTGACATCTAGGTCTGATATCTTGCTTCACTTAAAACCAGGACCAAGCTGAAGAGCACACATCTATGTGGCGCTCACGTCTAGGAAATCATCCCTGTACAAAACAAAGAAAGAAAAAAGGAAAAAGAGAAACAGAAAAAATATAAATTCATGGAAAGGAGTGAAAATTCTCTTTCACAACATGTCATATCTACCATACTCCTAATAGTATACTACTATTTTAACATAATAGTGGTAATGATAAAAATGCTAATAATGCTACTAATATTGCTAATCACCCCATTTTCCCAAATGTCCAATAATCTACAAAACACACATTTATTACTACCCTTACCACCAAAACACTAAACAGGTCAATCTGTAACGATCAGTCTACTATTCAACAGTATTATTAATTATCATTCTATTAAAATGTTCTATAAACACCTTTATGTACTTTAAATAACAAACAGTTAAAAGTGTCAATATATGCATATTATATTTGTAAATAAATGCAATAACGTGAATAGTATGTATCATAAAATAATTCGTCATAAAAAAAACATTTTTACAACGACATCGTGAGGAAAAATGATTACAACTCTCAACGTCCAGTTATTGTCAAAGAGAACTTACTAATATCATTTCATGATCCGAGTTTGCATAGATATTGAGTAATAGATGATGGTCAGTTTTATGCGTCTAGTTGCTAGGTGAACATACTTTGCAGAGACTTCATGATGATGATGAACAATAACAGCAGCTGCAACATTCCTTCTTATAATCCTGCCACTTGACGATCTCTATAAAATACAATAGATGAACACCTATAATAGTCGAATATTCATTTCTCTTCACATATTGTTATTAAAACTATTTTCTATACTGAACTGAAATATACTATACTGCATATACAACCTCATCAAATATATGACCCGTCACGACAAAATGAGACAGAAGTCGCTGGGCTAGAACTCGAAAAAATTGGGCAAATTTAAAAAAACTTCAAATTTCGTCATTTTTTTTTTCTTAGCTGATTTGAATCTTCAATGTTTCATGAATGCTCTGTAAAACAAATTGAGTCCTAAATGTAACGGGAAAGGGTAGAAAAAGCAGTTGTTCTACGAGTGTTTTTTTCGGTCAACTCTTCTATTTTTTCGGACAGCTGGCTCGTCCCAAAGCGAAAAGAAAGCCATCCGCTAGGCCCCGCCCCTAGCGACGCGTGGCTTTGTTCATTGGACGTTCGCAGTCACGTGATCTCTGAAAAAGAATTTGCTACAAGTACATGTACTTAATGCTCGATCGCGCTGGCTTGCTCGTGCCGTCTCGAATTGTTCTAAAGATTAAGATCAGATTTTGCTTCTGTTATCATCGCATTCGTAATACTTTGGTCCCGTTATTATAAAGTACAATATTATCAATATTTCATTAATCTTTATTTTTGGGAGTCTTTCTTGTTTCGTTTTGAGTGCAGGCTAAACAAAAATCTTTTTCTTCTTTCTCTGTTTCAGTTATCAGTACCTCCCCTCTCTGTCTCTTTTTCTTTACAAGTTGATTATTTTGTTACTTTGCTCAGCCTAGTATCACTTTAAAGAGAGTCTGAAAGTGAAATAAGTCCCAAGATCCTTTTGAATGGGGGGGGGGGGGGGGGTGAACCAAATAAAATTGTGACGGCGAATGAAAATGTGTTAGAATGTGATACATGTTCAGAATGAGAGAGAGAGAAGAATTCACTAATCATCTGGTGAGGGTGCGTGTGAAAATAATAGACAAATTATTTAGCTCTATTAAAAGCAAAAAGAAAAAGTTGAAATTGAGAAGGTGGTAGATTTCGTAAAGCAAGACTCGACTAGCGCAGAGAATTGTTAATCGTCAATGAAAGATCTCTTCATTACGAAGCTGGTTTAAGCCATCGCTGTTTAATCTATTGAAAGTAGAGAGGGAATAGAAAAGAGTTGGCTTTCAAAACAGAAGTAAGAAGAACTGGAAAGATGACTTACGAACAACGAAACTATTGATACACGATAATAATAAGGGGTAAATTCTGTAACCCTTTGAAAAGCCGAAAAGAAAATAAGCCTTTTAACCAGAAAGAACAGTACATGTACCTGTGTAGAGATTATGAAACAAGCGCGCGATTTAGGACAAAGAGAGAGAGAGAGAAAATCAATAATCGTCTCTTGCTGGAGGTGACTTAATCCTTGTTCTTTGAAAGGGGCGAATTCTCTACCTCTTTATAACATGGCGAAGAAGAAAAGAAATTAGCTATTAGACACCAGTAGATTGTATACATTTTTTTTGGAGGAAACTATAAAGCGGAGAGAATCGATGACTTTCAAGCTAAGACGCGCGTTATCTTCATCATGTTCATACTGCCAGTTAGCCAGGGGCGGATACAGACTGAGGAACCCTCCGTTTGACGAAGCCAAACGGCCATCTGGGGGGTCTGGGGCATACTTTGTCACACAAAACAGGGGGGAGGGGCGCACGCCCCTTGCGCCCCCCCCCCCCCTCTGCTTATTCTCTTATTTGTTAAAGCCGAACAGACAAAGAGTCAAAATTAAGAAGAACAGTCGAAATTATGATACAGGTGAAAGATTTAGAAGGAGAGAGAGAATTGTCTGGGTGTCAATTTTTACAAAAAGCAGTTGTCATTTATTATTAATTTTTTAAGCTCTGATTAACTAGAGCGGCGCTAAGAAGCAGTTTATCTCTATCCCGCTTTTACTTCTATAACTCTTTTTAACAGACGAAAATAAAAGAAAATTATTTTGTAAAACTAGAATGAAAAGGCCCTCGGTCGCGATAGTGAAACAAGTATCTGATTTGTTTTAAGCTTGAGTTAACTATAGAGCGGGGAGAAACGAACTTTCAAGCTAAGATGCAGTTTGTCTTCGTCATGTTCATACCGCCAGTCAACATGATGATAATTAGCGGCCAAATCTCTTATTCGTTAAAAAAGCCGAACAGACAAGAAAGAGTTAGCTTTCAAAATAGAATTAAGAAGAACAGTCGAAATTATGATACAGGTGAAAGATTTAGAAGGAGAGAGAGATTGTTCGGGCGTTAATTAAAAAAAAATGAAAGCTCTATTAACTATAGAGCGGCGCTAAGAAGCAGTTTATCTTTATCCTGCTGTTGAACATGGGGAATTGATGATAAAAGAAATGAAGCTTTTTAACCATACAGAAAAGGACCTGTGTGGAGATTATGACACAAGCTCGTGATTGAGAAGCAGGGACCGCGGAACCGGGGGCTGGGGGCTGCAGCCCCCCCCCCCCCCACTTTTTTCAGTAAACACGTGCAAACGTATGGCAGTGCAAAAATATGGTTATACAGGCAGCCCCCCCCCCCCCCCCCCCCCCCCACTTAGCCCCTCCACTTTCCAAGACGTTCCGCGGCCCCTGAGAAGGACAATGAGAGAGAAGAAAAATCAATCGTCTCGCGAAGGCAGGATGTGACTTAATCCTTGTTCTTTGAAAGGGGCGAATTCTATACCTCTTTGACATGGCGAAAAGAAAAGAAAGACGCTTTTATAAACATTTTTTAAAGGTAGAACTAACTAGAGCAGGGTACAATTTCTTTATTATGATTCTGTTTCATTCCCTCGTTGTTTAATCTGGTAATAAGTAAAGAGCGAACCGAAAAGAGAGTTAGCTTTCAAAAGAAAGAAATAAAACTGTGGAGATTATGAAACAGGTGCGTGATGTAGAAGGAGAGAGAGAAAATCGTGTGTTAATTTTTTAGCTGAAGAAAGCGGCGATTTCTATTGCTCTTTCACAAGACGAAAAGTAAAAAAGTAAGCTTCATATGCAGACACCAACAATCTCTGTCAATATTATTCTTGATAAAGACTATAGTCTAATCAGTAAATTTGCCAAAATTGAATGACTTTGCGACAATCGAATCCAAGCTATAAAAAGAAAGCAAATAACATTGAAAGAAATCAAGTTTACATGATTAATTTAGAAAAAGATGACATAAAAACCTCTGAAAGTTTGAACCATAATCTAATACATTTCCCCGCACAAAATGACAGACTTACAAACCTTTTGACTATAGCTAGGTTAATCAACCCTTTAAGAAAATCATACCGGCATAGGAAAGGCTCAACGAAAAAAGCATGAAGTTGATGCGGGAAGCTTTTTCAGTGCCGTGAAACTACTTGATTTGTAATACCCTTTAAAGCGTTAGAATTCATGGCTTAAATGAATTAAAATTCATGTTTTCATGAGAAGAGATCCTAAAGAAACATAAGGACTAGTTTTTATTAGAATTAATAAACGGTTGCTAAGGGCTTTATAAAAATCTAGTTGACATTACAAACGGAAAATGCTGCATGACTGCAAAACGGAAGTCAAACTTTGGAAGCGCTTTTCTCGAAGAAATACTTTGCCACAGCCCTACTTTACCCAAGATTCAAAAGCTATTATCTCCACTAATACTCACTCTCTAGAGTTGAACTATATACCAAATTAAAGCTTATGAAACGGAGAATAATAACCAATAATAAAATGCAATTTCAAAAAATGCGACTTCTGTCTCATTTTGACGTGACGGGTATATATTATATTATATTTGCAAATTAATTAGACATTTCTTTCAAATAATCATATGACACAGATGAATTCATGAATGGAAATAAATTAAATGTTGTTAATAATTATTACCATTTTACAATGATAAATTTCAAATAACCCTGTTCTTACTTCAAGGTTGTGTTATAAATTAAATATTAATGCTAAGTACTACCTTAGAATTTAAAAGCGTTCAAGAAATGTGCCAACAACACGGATTAGACCCTACCCCCCCCCCCCCCCCCCCCCCCTCCTCCTAGGCCCACCGAGGCGACAGATTGTAAACTGAGTCCTAAAATCCTAAATAAATCTTCGATCTAGTGCAGTCTGGCCTTTTTGAGTGGGAATGTTTTTTCTCTAAATCCAACATAAAGAAAGATATACTACAAGACTTCTCAACACCACCCAACAAAGAGTCTAACACAATATTTTTAACATCCTGGACATCCTAAGCATCAATCAAAATATTCTTGTCCCTAATTAGTCAAACAACTTTGACATTTGAACTTTAATTTTTATTAATTTGTACATAATAATCGTATTGCCATGAAATTCCAATAGTAATCATTCATCCTTTTGTTATGCTATAGAGTTTTTTCCTCTCACCAAAGAATTTAATCCGTGAACTAAGCATTACAGTTTGGATCATTAGACTATACCTACAATCAGCTGAAAATAACCGACTATTTGGCATTCTTAATCTTCTTCGTTTGTTTGCACAGGGTGCTTCTTGCATTGTGTTACCTCCACACACTAAGCATTGTGTTACCTCTACACACTAAAAAGCATGTGTTGTGACTTTTAAACAAATAAATTTTAGAAGAAAAGTTTTTGCTAATATAGCCTTTGTACAAAATGTCAAAGTGTAAGCTATCGGGGTATAATTGTGCCTAGAGCAGAGTCTGTAAAACAGGACGCAGCTGAAAAGAAAATGTTTATAGGTTTAAATCATGAGACAGATTGCCTTTATTAACAAACAAATACTAAACAAATAACATTCACATGGGGAAGGGGGGGTCTTTATATATTACTCTTAACAACAATCTACAAAACTATAAAAATAATAATTCATCATTTATACAATATATGTGAATCATAACATGGGTACTGATCCGTTATTACTTAAGATCTACAAAACATTAACATACTAATTTGAGCAAACCCGACAAATTTAAACAGTGTTCTTACGTCTTGGATATTGAATAAATGCACATTCTAAAAAAAAACAGCTATCACGGCCATATAGCGAGCTCCAAATAATCAAAGAGGTTTCATTATTTCTTCTGTTTTATTCTATTCTAAATCAGAGTGTGGGAACCCTCATGCCCTCAAGGTTTCAGTGATTCCCTTTGCCTACCCCGTTCCTCGCAAATTCAGCGGCTAAACCTATAACGTCCCGGCCAGAGTTGCGGGGAGAAATACATTCAGCTGATACTATTAGTCATGTAATAATCCTGTTGCTTATGTAGCTACAAAGATATCACTTATTGTTCTTCATCCGTTCAATTCAATATCTTATTGCAATCACTCTATTCTACTGATATTTAGTACCATTCTATAATATTATTTTTTCTGTTTTATTACATTATAAATCAGAGTGTGGGAACCCTCATGCCCTCAAGGTTTCAGTGATTCCGTTTGCCTGCCCCATTCGTCGCAGCTTCAGCGGCTAAGCCTATAACGTCCCGCCCAGAGTTACGGGGAGAAATACATTCAGCTGATACTATTAGTCATGTAATAATCCTGTTCGTTATGTAGCTACAAAGATATCACTTATTGTTCTTCATCCGTTCGATTCAATATCTTATTGCAATCACTCTATTCTACTGATATTTAGTACCATTCTATAATATTATTTCTTCTGTTTTATTACATTATAAATCAGAGTGTGGGAACCCTCATGCCCTCAAGGTTTCAGTGATTCCGTTTGCCTGCCCCATTCGTCGCAGCTTCAGCGGCTAAGCCTATAACGTCCCGCCCAGTGTTACGGGGAGAAATACATTCAGCTAATACTATTAGTCCTGTAATTATCCTGTTCGTTATGTAGCTACAAAGAGATCACTTATTGTTCTTCATCTGTTAAATTCAATATCGTATTTCAATCATTCTATTCTACTGATATTTACTACCATTCTATAATATTATTTCTTCTGTTTTATTACATTATAAATCAGAGTGTGGGAACCCTCATGCCCTCAAGGTTTCAGTGATTCAGTTTGCCTGCCCCATTTCTCGCAAGTTCAGCGGCTAAACCTATAACGTCCCGCCCAGAGTTACGGGGAGAAATACATTCAGCTGATACTATTAGTCCTGTAATAATCCTGTTGCTTATGTAGCTACAAAGAGATCACTTATTGTTCTTCATCCGTTCAATTCAATATCGTATTGCAATCACTCTATTCTACTGATATTTAGTACCATTCTATAATATTATTTCTTCTGTTTTATTCTATTCTAAATCAGAGTGTGGGAACCCTCATGCATGTCATGCCCTCAAGGTTTCAATGATTCCGTTTGCCTGCCCCATTCCTCGCAAGTTCAGCGGCTAAGCTTATAACGTCCCGCCCACAGTTACGGCAAGAAATACATTCAGTTGATACTTTTAGTCGTGTTCCTCGGAACTTCAGCGGCTAAGCCTAAAACGTCTCACCCAGAGTTACAGGGAAAAATACATTCAGCTGATACTTTTACTCGTACACATGGTCAGATAATCTGGTTCGTTATATTTCATTTCGCTACTAAAAAGACATGAAAGAGAGAAAAACTTGTTCCCCTCTCTCCCATTCGTTTATCTATCAATTATCATGTCTATGCATTCCATAATTTATTCATCAATTAAAAACTGGGCCCTAAAGTCCAAATAAACCATATAATTAGTTCCAAATAATACAAAAAGCTTCATAATAATTCATTCCCCTACCTATATCAGCACAATAAAAGGCAATACATCTCCATTCCATATAATTCCAAATATTCCGTGATCAAATATACTCGGCCATAACAACATCCAAATCACGTCAAGCACTCAGCCTTAGCACTGCAAATCTATTCATGATATGTACGCAGATATATACACTGTACTCCTAGGTAGCGTTTCATAAAACAAAATTGTCAGATATGTTATCCGACAACTGTTATAAGCTACTAAAATCCTTATATCTGATTGGCTGAGAGCAAATTTATCGCATAAAATATCTCACAAATCCTTTCATGAAACGCCCTCTCGATAACATACTCACTGGTGGCGGACACAACGCCTTCTATTTCTGAAAACACGTATTCTCAAAATTATACATCACGCTCTCTTACAGTTATTATGTATACACACACTGGGTGCACAAAACACTTACGTAATATAGAGCTAACACGGATTAATGGAAATGCGATTAAGCGCATGCTTATCTCTAAGATGTGATTAATACATATACATGTACAATTATTTCTTGTATTTACTACAACGAAGCCTAGAGGTTCATATCACCCGAAAGACTAGAATATTTTCATCCAACATAATTTGTCCTATTACGTGTATAGATATCCATCGACGCCTTTACTATATTACTGATTACATATATTATTTGGGATAATAAAGGCTCCCTCCTCTTTCGCCATCTTCTTAGCTTCTATAACTTTATTTTCATCTTTATCTGTTGTAAATAGTGTAAAATTTCAAATTAGTTCATTTAAGGTTAACATTGGTTATTGAGTTTCTCTCTTTGTTTTTGTTTTTTTCTGTTTATTTTGTTTCAGTTTTAGTTTTGAATGATAATATATGTAATTCGTTAGTTTTGAATGTGAAGGTATGGCAACGTTTCAAGCCCTCTAAGCTTATATTGCTATACCTCTGTATGGTGCTCCATTATTCTATGTCTGTGTTGTGACCATAGTTATTTTACGATTCTGTTATTGTTATTTGTTTCTTTAAATATCTTCTCTTATGGATGTGACCGCTCCAAGGAGTTATTTCAATGTACTATGTAATATGATGAACCATTCAGAAATAAATAAATAAATAAATAAATAAATAAATACTGAGATACAAAAGGGACAAAGTGGTCTAGGACCGACAGATTGAGTTTTCCCTACTCCCCCCAAGTATTTGGATGAGTTATGTATTCCTTTAGAAAAGAGACTATTCGTTCCTCAATAAAGAACTCACACTAAAAAATATAATGAGGGGTGGCGGGAGTAATATCCTACATGTATTCATATCGTATTAAACATATTTTCAAACAAAATTTTGGTGGGGGGGAAGACTCCTTCTTTTCACCCTGACAAGCGATATTCCTATAAGTGACATGGTCTCCTACACCTCCCCTACGTTCCATTCTAATAGTATAATCTTCCTTATGATCATTCCTCTTTTCACCTCTGACAATTCCCCCTTTAAAATTCACGGCCTCGACTGTTAAAGAACTGCGGCATATCAAATTACACTTTCATCATCTTTTTCTTAGAAGTCTTGCTCAACCTTATCCGCAATAATTCCTTCGCACAATGCTTCGATTGTTCAACCACTTTATAACTCAAAACATCAACAATATCAAGTATCGTGATGGTATCATAAATTACGGAACAAAATTCCAGACATGGCGACACCCAAAAATAAACACAGACGATCTCACCATCAATCAGCTTTAATCCACTTCCAAATAACTAGGTCTCCATGACCTCGAGTTAGGTCAACATTCTACCCGATCAGCGGTTGGCATGAAAAAATCTAAGTTTAACCCCTACCGTGCCACCCATTCTGTACATTCCCTCATTGTCACGCTGCCCCCAAAAAGCAAACTCAGACTTTAGCCTTCATGAATGTTAGCAACATGTGATCATACCTTCTCTTCATCTAACACAATTAATTTCTACGCAAAATATATTCTTCAATATATCCTTTCAATAAAACCATTAAAAGTAATTCTCTTTTCCATTTCTAAATTCACAAACTAAATGAATTACAAATCTTCAGCTTTCTGGTCAAAAATCTCATTCTCCTCTCTCTTCATACATATGTTAATAATTGATGTAATCCTTTAGAAGAAACATGACAAATTAAAAGATCATTAAACATCCCCCACATTAATTTTGCTGAATTTTTCATGTTTAATATATAAATAATGCATACATCAAGGACTTCAAGGACACCTAGAAAAAAGTCTGAAAATTTTTACACGCTCGCTTCGCTTGCTCGTATAACCCCTCTTATAGTGCCACATAATTAGAATAATATCAATAACTTAAATATGTTAAAATAAATTCTTCTTTTAGTAATGTACTGTACCCCCCTCCCCCCCCCCCCCTCCAATCTTTGTACAGACTGAGGAAATGGTCACTGAGAGTTCATGAACTCTGCACAGAGAGAAGAAGAGAGAGGACTATTGGTCCTTGAGCATTTTATTTACGACTTTGTTTACACCACCAACATCTGATACATTAATCACTGACCAGTGGTGGGTGGTATAATCCCAACAAAAGAATATGTTATAGTAAGCTCTGGTCGACTCTTCCATTTTAGTTACCACATAGAGGGTTTTATTAATTAATATGTAATTATCATCTACAGTTATTATTCATGCAACTATTACTGATTATACTGTATATCATGTATGACATTGCTTTATAAATGTTTACAGTTCTATGTTTCTTTTACAATTTATAACCTTTTACTAATATACACCCCCTTCTTTAATAATAATGATTGCTAAAAATATCATCATCCAGGAATTCTGGAGGCATTTTCCCTCATTCTTAACTTTTGAAGACAGAGTGAGAAGACATCCTCCACGATATTCACTCTCAAGTAATTTCTGTTTTCCTGATTTCTCAAGTGACGGTCATCTGACCACTCCGCAATTATGTCTATTCTGCACTGAGACCCTCATTTATTAATTATGTTAGTGTATGAATAAACATATTACTATTTTATTCATGTAATTATTACATGTATATGTTAATCAGTAAGCTATTATGTAAATTAATAGCATAAGGCTGTAAGGTCATTGATAAGAACAGTATGTTCATAAAATAATAAATAATTATGTAACTAGAAGTTACATCCATGTTATTTTTTTGTAAATATTCTGTTAATATGTTTATGTAGTTTATATAGTTTAATATTAAATGAAGACATATCCTTTATATTACTAGTATATTAGTTTATTTTATTGTGTATTACATTAGTTAATAACATAGTGTGAATATTGTTGATTAATAGTGATTGATTGTATTATATGTTTTGTTATAACTCTGTATTGTAGACGGGCTAGAGTGGGGAGTTAAATTCCTTTATATACAATTCCTCTGCGCATATGTTTGATAATCTAAAAAATCCTCCTCCCCCCAAAGAGTCCGCGTGCTACACTTGCACATGGATCATTAGACCATGACATATATAACTGCTAATTAGGGTAGCTGTTTAGTCAAACAAACTTTGACATTTGAACTTTAATTTTTATTAATTTCTACATAATAATCGTATTGCCATGAAATTCCAACAGTAATCATTCATCCTTTTGTTATGCTATAGAGCTTTTTCCTCTCACCAACAAATTTAATCTGTAAACTAAGTATTACAGTTTGGATCATTAGATTATACCAATCAGCTGAAAATAACCGACTATTTGGCATTCTTAATCTTCTTCGTTTGTTTGCACAGGGTGCTTGTTGCATTGTGTTACCTCTACACACTAAGCATTGTGTTACCTCTACACACTAAAAAGCATGTGTTGTGACTTTTAATCTAATAAATTTTAGAAGAAAAGTTTTTGCTATTATAGCCTTTGTAAAAAACGTCAAGATGTAAGCTATCCGGATATAATTGTGCCTAGAGCAGAGTCTGTAAAACAGGACGCAGCTGAGATGAAAATGTTTATGAGTTTAAATCATGAGACAGACTACCTTTATTAACAAACAAATACTAAAGAAATAACATTCACATGGGAAGGGGGGTCTTTATATATTACTCTTAACAACAATCTACAAAACTATAAAAATAATAATTCATAATTTATACAATATATGTGAATCATAACATGGGTACTGATCCGTTATTACTTAAGATCTACAAAACATTAACATACTAATTTGAACAAACCCGACAAATTTAAACAGTGTTCTTACGTCTTGGATACTGAATAAATGCACATTCTAAAAAAACAGCCATCACCGCCATATAGCGAGCTCCAAATAATCAAAGAGGTTTCATCATAACTTGTAGTCCTAATCAACAAAAATGACAACCAATGCAACGAAAGCCACAAAAGACAAATTCCCTATATTACATTAAAACAATAGTGCTCTTAAATCATAACAAGACGAGAGACAATTAGGTCTACAATTTATTATTCTTAATTAAAGACATTCAACTATTTTAAAACTGACGTGCAAAGGTGTCACCACATAGACCAATGAAATAATACTCTCTACTCTGTTCCAATTTCACAAACCATAATAAACATATCACCACATTTTTAAACGTATTGCTCAGCACAAATTTCGCCAAATCCTTTATATATAATTCGTCATCTCAAAAGCATGTCCATCACAAAACATAATCTAATAACAAGGATGCTATATGTATCGTTTTTCCTATCAATAACAATTCTCCTGTCGCCATTAATTGTAATCAAATGAACTCCTATTTCTAGAATTACTTTATCTTCTACTGAGTGTCTTTTTTAAAGAGCAATCCAACCTTGGTAATAAGTTGATTTTTGTAAAAGCAGCAAAATAAGAAAAACAGGATGATGAAATTAAGAAATCGAACAAGGAATAAGAAAATTTTTCATATTTTCTTTATAATATATTCAATTTACTTCAATCCTATCAATTATGATATTTAATTACAAATTTAAAGTGTCCTCTATAGAAATTCGTTGGCATAGATTTGCCCGACTTTAGAGGGAAGACCTGTCTCATTGGTAGGCTATTATAGCGTACGATGGACCTTGGTTCACTTGATACTATTAGTCGTGTAATAATCCTGTTCATTATGTAGCTACAAAGAGATCACTTATTGTTCTTCATCCGTTTAATTCAATATCTTATTCATGTTATTACAATCATTCTATTCTACTGATATTTACTACCATTCTATAATATTATTTCTTCTGTTTTATTCTATTATAAATCAGAGTGTGAGAACCCTCATGCATGTCATGCCCTCAAGGTTTCAATGATTCCGTTTGCCTGCCCCATTCCTCGCAAGTTCAACGGCTAAGCTTATAACGTCCCGCCCAGAGTTACGGCAAGAAATACATTCAGCTGATACTTTTAGTCGTGTTCCTCAGAACTTCAGCGACTAAGCCTAAAACGTCCCACCCAGAGTTACAGGGAAAATACATGCAGCTGATACTTTTACTCGTACACATGGTCAGATAATCTGGTTGGTTATATTTCATTTCGCTACTAAAAAGACATGAAAGAGAGAAAAACTTGTTCCCCTCTCTCCCATTCGTTTATCTATCAATTATCATTATCATCCGTTAAATTCAATATCTTATTGCAATCACTCTATTCTACTGATATTTAGTACCATTCTATAATATTATTTCTTCTGTTTTATTACATTATAAATCAGAGTGTGGGAACCCTCATGCCCTCAAGGTTTCAGTGATTCCGTTTGCCTGCCCCATTCGTCGCAGCTTCAGCGGCTAAGCCTATAACGTCCCGCCCAGAGTTACGGGGAGAAATACATTCAGCTGATACTATTAGGCATGTAATAATCATGTTGCTTATGTAGCTACAAAGAGATCACTTATTGTTCTTCATCCGTTCAATTCAATATCTTATTGCAATCACTCTATTCTACTGATATTTACTACCATTCTATAATATTATTTCTTCTGTTTTATTACATTATAAATCAGAGTGTGGGAACCTTCATGCCCTCAAGGTTTCAGTGATTCCGTTTGCCTGCCCCATTCGTCGCAGCTTCAGCGGCTAAGCCTATAACGTCCCGCCCAGAGTTACGGGGAGAAATACATTCAGCTGATACTATTAGTCATGTAATAATCCTGTTGCTTATGTAGCTACAAAGATATCACTTATTGTTCTTCATCCGTTCAATTCAATATCTTATTGCAATCACTCTATTCTACTGATATTTAGTACCATTCTATAATATTATTTCTTCTGTTTTATTACATTATAAATCAGAGTGTGGGAACCCTCATGCCCTCAAGGTTTCAGTGATTCCGTTTGCCTGCCCCATTCGTCGCAGCTTCAGCGGCTAAGCCTATAACGTCCCGCCCAGAGTTACGGGGAGAAATACATTCAGCTGATACTATTAGTCATGTAATAATCCTGTTCGTTATGTAGCTACAAAGATATCACTTATTGTTCTTCATCCGTTCGATTCAATATCTTATTGCAATCACTCTATTCTACTGATATTTAGTACCATTCTATAATATTATTTCTTCTGTTTTATTACATTATAAATCAGAGTGTGGGAACCCTCATGCCCTCAAGGTTTCAGTGATTCCGTTTGCCTGCCCCATTCGTCGCAGCTTCAGCGGCTAAGCCTATAACGTCCCGCCCAGTGTTACGGGGAGAAATACATTCAGCTAATACTATTAGTCCTGTAATTATCCTGTTCGTTATGTAGCTACAAAGAGATCACTTATTGTTCTTCATCTGTTAAATTCAATATCGTATTTCAATCATTCTATTCTACTGATATTTACTACCATTCTATAATATTATTTCTTCTGTTTTATTACATTATAAATCAGAGTGTGGGAACCCTCATGCCCTCAAGGTTTCAGTGATTCAGTTTGCCTGCCCCATTCCTCGCAAGTTCAGCGGCTAAGCCTATAACGTCCCGCCCAGAGTTACGGGGAGAAATACATTCAGCTGATACTATTAGTCCTGTAATAATCCTGTTGCTTATGTAGCTACAAAGAGATCACTTATTGTTCTTCATCCGTTAAATTCAATATCGTATTACAATCATTCTATTCTACTGATATTTACTACCATTCTATAATATTATTTCTTCTGTTTTATTCTATTCTAAATCAGAGTGTGGGAACCCTCATGCCCTCAAGGTTTCAGTGATTCCCTTTGCCTGCCCCATTCCTCGCAACTTCAGCGGCTAAGCCTATAACGTCCCGGCCAGAGTTGCGGGGAGAAATACATTCAGCTGATACTATTAGTCATGTAATAATCCTGTTGCTTATGTAGCTACAAAGATATCACTTATTGTTCTTCATCCGTTCAATTCAATATCTTATTGCAATCACTCTATTCTACTGATATTTAGTACCATTCTATAATATTATTTCTTCTGTTTTATTACATTATAAATCAGAGTGTGGGAACCCTCATGCCCTCAAGGTTTCAGTGATTCCGTTTGCCTGCCCATTCGTCATGTTCGTCGCAGCTTCAGCGGCTAAACCTATAACGTCCCGCCCAGAGTTACGGGGAGAAATACATTCAGCTGATACTATTAGTCATGTAATAATCCTGTTCGTTATGTAGCTACAAAGATATCACTTATTGTACTTCATCCGTTCGATTCAATATCTTATTTCAATCACTCTATTCTACTGATATTTAGTACCATTCTATAATATTATTTCTTCTGTTTCATTACATTATAAATCAGAGTGTGGGAACCCTCATGCCCTCAAGGTTTCAGTGATTCCGTTTGCCTGCCCCATTCGTCGCAGCTTCAGCGGCTAAGCCTATAACGTCCCGCCCAGAGTTACGGGGAGAAATACATTCAGCTGATACTATTAGTCGTAATAATCCTGTTGCTTATGTAGCTACAAAGATATCACTTATTGTTCTTCATCCGTTCAATTCAATATCTTATTGCAATCACTCTATTCTACTGATATTTAGTACCATTCTATAATATTATTTCTTCTGTTTTATTACATTATAAATCAGAGTGTGGGAACCCTCATGCCCTCAAGGTTTCAGTGATTCCGTTTGCCTGCCCCATTCGTCGCAGCTTCAGCGGCTAAGCCTATAACGTCCCGCCCAGAGTTACGGGGAGAAATACATTCAGCTGATACTATTAGGCATGTAATAATCCTGTTGCTTATGTAGCTACAAAAATATCACTTATTGTCCTTCATCCGTTCGATTCAATATCTTATTGCAATCACTCTATTCTACTGATATTTAGTACCATTCTATAATATTATTTCTTCTGTTTTATTACATTATAAATCAGAGTGTGGGAACCCTCATGCCCTCAACGTTTCAGTGATTCCGTTTGCCTGCCCCATTCGTCGCAGCTTCAGCGGCTAAGCCTATAACGTCCCGCCCAGTGTTACGGGGAGAAATACATTCAGCTGATACTATTAGTTCTGTGATAATCCTGTTGCTTATGTAGCTACAAAGATATCACTTATTGTTCTTCATCCGTTCGATTCAATATCTTATTGCAATCACTCTATTCTACTGATATTTAGTACCATTCTATAATATTATTTCTTCTGTTTTATTCTATTCTAAATCAGAGTGTGGGAACCCTCATGCCCTCAAGGTTTCAGTGATTCCCTTTGCCTACCCCGTTCCTCGCAAATTCAGCGGCTAAACCTATAACGTCCCGGCCAGAGTTGCGGGGAGAAATACATTCAGCTGATACTATTAGTCATGTAATAATCCTGTTGCTTATGTAGCTACAAAGATATCACTTATTGTTCTTCATCCGTTCAATTCAATATCTTATTGCAATCACTCTATTCTACTGATATTTAGTACCATTCTATAATATTATTTCTTCTGTTTTATTACATTCTAAATCAGAGTGTGGGAACCCTCATGCCCTCAAGGTTTCAGTGATTCCCTTTGCCTGCCCCATTCGTCGCAGCTTCAGCGGCTAAGCCTATAACGTCCCGCCCAGAGTTACGGGGAGAAATACATTCAGCTGATACTATTAGTCATGTAATAATCCTGTTCGTTATGTAGCTACAAAGATATCACTTATTGTTCTTCATCCGTTCAATTCAATATCTTATTGCAATCACTCTATTCTACTGATATTTAGTACCATTCTATAATATTATTTCTTCTGTTTCATTACATTATAAATCAGAGTGTTGGAACCCTCATGCCCTCAAGGTTTCAGTGATTCCGTTTGCCTGCCCCATTCGTCGCAGCTTCAGCGGCTAAGCCTATAACGTCCCGCCCAGTGTTACGGGGAGAAATACATTCAGCTGATACTATTAGTCATGTAATTATCCTGTTCGTTATGTAGCTACAAAGAGATCACTTATTGTTCTTCATCCGTTAAATTCAATATCGTATTTCAATCATTCTATTCTACTGATATTTACTACCATTCTATAATATTATTTCTTCTGTTTTATTACATTCTAAATCAGAGTGTGAGAACCTTCATGCCCTCAAGGTTTCAGTGATTCAGTTTGCCTGCCCCATCTCGCAAGTTCACGGCTAAACCTATAACGTCCCGCCCAGAGTTACGGGAGAAATACATTCAGCTGATACTATTAGTCGTGTAATAATCCTGTTGCTTATGTAGCTACAAAGAGATCACTTATTGTTCTTCATCCGTTAAATTCAATATCATATTGCAATCATTCTATTCTACTGATATTTACTACCATTCTATAATATTATTTCTTCTGTTTTACTATATTATAAATCAGAGTGTGGGAACCCTCATGCCCTCAAGGTTTCAATGATTCCGTTTGCCTCCCCATTCCTCACAAGTTCAGCGGCTAAGCCTATAACGTCCCGCCCAGAGTTACGGGGAGAAATACATTCACTGATACTTTTAGTCGTGTTCCTCGGAACTTCAGCGGCTAAGCCTAAAACGTCCCACCCAGAGTTTCAGGAAAAAATACATTCAGCTGATACTTTTACTCGTACACATGGTCAGGTAATCTGGTTGGTTATATTTCATTTCGCTACTAAAAAGACATGAAAGAGAGAAAAACTTGTTCCCCTCTCTCCCATTCGTTTATCTATTCAATTATCATGTCTATGCACTCCATGAATTAAAAACTGGGCCTAGAGTCCAAATAAACCATATAATTAGATCCAAAAATACAAAAAGCTTCATAATAATTCATTCCCCTACCTATCTCAGCACAATAAAAGGCAATGCGTCTCCATTCCATATAATTCCAGATATTCCGTGATCAAATATACTCGGCCAAAACGACATCCAAACCCGTCAAGCACTCAGCCTTAGCCATGTTAGCACTGCAAATCAATTCATAATATGTACGCCGATATATACACACTGTACTCCTAGGGAGCGTTTCATAAAACAAAAAATTGTCAGATATTTATCCGACAATTGTTATAAGCTACTAAATTCTTATATCTGATTGGCTGAGAGCAAATTTGTCGCATAAAATATCTGACAAGTCCTTTCATGAAACGCCCTCTCGATAACATACTCACTGGTGGCGGACAACAACGCCTTCTATTTCTGAAAACACGTATTCTCAAAATTATGCATCACGCTCTCTTACAGTTATTATGTTTATATACACAATGTTTGCACAAAACACTTACGTAATAAGAGCTAACATGGATTAATGGGTGTGCGTATAAAAGTAAGAATAATGAATACAAAAGGACAAAGTGGTCTAGGACCGACAGATTGAGTTTTCCCTACTCCCCCCCCCCCCCCCCCTCCTCTCCCCATTACACACTCCATCCGCCTCCCATCCCATCACCCCCAGTAAAAACTTTCGACTTTATTTCTTTCAAAAACCCCTTTTGGATATAAAAAATAAAACATATTTACAATATTGTACAACATAGAATGATTACAAAATAACAGTTTTCATACACATGAGATGTGATAGTATTACTACATAGTTAACAACAATAATATAAGAACAAAAAATAAAACAAGACAAAACAAAAGTATTTAAAAAAATAACAGCATATCTTAACAGAGAAATTATCTACTAAACTTCTGTAATATAACTTTAACAAACTTAGCAAGTTTAGACAACAATTGCATGTCTTAAATATTAAATAGCTCGTACAATTTTCAAAGTATTTGGATGAGTTATGTATTCCTTTAGAAAAGAGACTATTCGTTCCTCAATAAAGTACTCACACTAAAAAATATAATGAGGTGGGGGGGGGGGGGCAGGAGTCATATCCTACATGTATCATTTCGTATTAAACATATTATCAAAAGAAATTTTGGTGGGGGAAAACCTTTTTTCACTTTGACAAACGATATTCCTATAAGTGACGTGGTCTCCTACACACTCCCCTACGTTTCCATTCTAATAGTATAATCTTCCCTTATCATCATTCCTATTTTCACCTCTGACAATTCCCCCTTTAAAAATTCACGGCCTCGACCGTTAAAGAACTGCGCATATCAAATTACCCTTTCAACATCTATTTCTTAGAAGTCTTGCTCAACCTAGCCTCTTGTCGAGGCCCTTGCGCTGTTGAAATCCTTAGCGGCAAACAGAGCGCTAACACAAATAATTTCTACGCAAAATATATTCTTTATATATCCTTCAATAAAACCATTAAAAGTAATTCTCTTTTCCATCCCTAAATTCACAAAGTAAATGAATTACAAATCTTCAGTTTTCTGTCAAAAAAATCTCATTCTCCTCTCTCTTCATACATATGTTAATAATTGATGTAATCCTTTAGAAGAAACACGACAAATTAAAAGATCATTAGACATCCCCCACATTGATTTGGCTGAACTTGTCATGTTTAATATATAAATAATGCATACACCAAGGACTTCAAGCACACCTAGAAAAAAGTCTGAAAATTTTTATTACACCCTCGCATTCGCTTGCTTGTGTAGCCCCTCTTATAGTGCCACATAATTAGAATAATATCAATAACTTAAATATGTTAAAATAAATTCTTCTTTTAGTATTGTACTGTACCCCCCCCCCCCCCCCCACTCTTTGTACAGACAGAGGAAATGGTCACTGAGAGTTCATGAATTCTGTAGAGAAAAAGGAAGAGAGAGGACTATTGGTAATTCAGCATTTTTATTTACGACTGTGATTACATCACCAACATCTGATACATTAATCACTGACCAGTGTGGTGGTATAAATCCCAACAAAAGAATATGTTATAGGAAGCTCTGGTGGACTTTTCCATTTTAGCTACCGCATAGAGGGTTTTAATAATTAATATGTAATTATCATCTACAGTTATTATTCATGCAACTATACTGATTATACTGTGTATCATGTATGACATTGCTTTGTAAATGTTTACAGTTTTATATTTCTTTAACAATTTATAACCTTTTACTAATATACACCCCCTTCTTTAATAATAATGATATTGCCAAAAATATCATCATCCAGGAATTCTGGAGGCATTTTCCCTCATTCTTAACTTTTGAAGACAGAGTGAGAAGAACATCCTCCACGATATTCACTCTCAAGTAATTTCTGTTTTCCTGATTTCTCAAGTGACGGTCATCTGACCACTCCGCAATTATGTCTATTCTGCACTGAGACCCTCATTTATTAATTATGTTAGTGTATGAATAAACATATTACTATTGTATTCATGTAATTATTACATGTATATGTTAATCAGTAAGCCATTATGTAAATAATAGCGTAAGGCTGTAAGGTGAGTGATATGAACATATATTCATAAAGTAATAAAGAATTATGTTACTAGAAGTTACATCCATGTTATTTTTTTGAATATTCTGTAAATATGTTTATGTAGTTTATATAGTTCAATATTAAAGGGAACACATATCCTTTATTTATCCAATAATATTGAAAATAAACGATTCACATTTTGTCAAAGCTATCATTTTTGCTTATTGTCATTTATAGCCGAGCTCATACAAAATGTCTGAGTTTCTCATACACCTGAAGAATTTGATAGAAGCAGCGCATAATCATAGTCATAAAATAATAATCATGGGTGATTTCAAATCGGCCGGTGCTCCCTTTTTGAAAACCCAACTTGGCATATATATGAAATCTTGCTTAAATTGTGAAAAAAGCCGGATGGAGCACCAAATTTAGTTTGGAAGCCTAAGAGCCTAACAATGTTGTTCTATTAATGCTCTGTGAAAAATGTGTAAAAAGTACAAAAAAAAAAAATGTCCAAAAAATGAAATACAGGACAAATGAATTGTATCCATTAAAAAAAAAAAAACTGTCCAAAAGATGAATACAAGACAGATAAAATGCATCGATCTCATCAAAAAACTATCCAAAAGATGAAATACAAGACAGATGAACTGCATCAATCACAGAAGAAAAGTGTCCAAAAGATGAATACAAGACAAATGAACTGCATCGATCACAAAGAAAAGTGTTCAAAAGAATATCATCAGCTACTATAATTATGGTTGGTTACTAGTTAATTCAACTCAAAACATAGAGACCATCCCTCTTTTCATACAATCCATAAAAACCCTTTTGCGTTGATGATGGCTTCACAAAAACAATTATTACAGTATTTTCTGAAAGCTAATTTATTAATCTACCATCTGACAAAAATTCAGGCTAAAATACCATGCTGAAATATGTTTTTATCCATTGAAAATGACCATTTCTTTCTGAATA
>CM046864.1:51077539-51325886 GCA_025617745.1 Heliocidaris erythrogramma | reverse complement strand
GTTATCATTTACGTCTTGGATGTCCTCTCCATACTGAGATGTGACGTTGAGCCTTCCTGTATTCCACTCTAAATTGACACTTGGTTTGACTGATTGTCGGGTTCGACAGGTTAGATTCTTTGGAATACCTGCTCTGACGTTGACAGAATTTTCTTGAAGGTGATAAGTGGAAGCATCGTCTTGAATCATCAATCCATCTGGAGGTACTGTAGGAAAAGATACTACTTCATCGCCATACGCCATACACGTGCCATGGAAAAGTAAGAAATTCAGTACCCATTTAAAGAGTTCGATTCCAAATGATTCAATATCCATTTATTTATATATTCTTTTCTCATGGATAGAAGGATAATAATAGTTGTTCCAGTAAGAATCATTCAAAATCATGATAAACAATACGAATAATACACTTTGAAAATATGCATTTACAAGAGGTAAACAAATGTTCAAATGTTAGAAATAATATTTCATTTAATATTCAAATACTTGTTTCTCTTTTAATCTATCGTACTGATAGTGTGTTGCTTTTTGGTGAGAGTGTCATTATGTTATAATCATTGTTCTACACTGTACTTATCTGTATTATGTAATAAAAGACTCTCTTTTTAAAGCAGATTCATTTACTCAGGCCACCAACCTCCATAGAGAACACAGAAGAAATATATCAATGAAGGAATTAATGAATGCATAGATAAATGAATAAATAAACAAATTTACGTTAACAAATCTAACCTTCAATTGTTAAAACAATGCGATAATTCACAGTTTTACTCCATTGGTCAATTCTGCAATCATAAGTATTCTCATCATCGAGGTTAACATTCGTAAGTGTGAAAATGCTTTTGACGACTCCTTTTGTGTAAAGTCTATGGTTAGTAGTATTCAGACATCGATCTAGATAGCAAGAGAATAACGATCCATTGCCAGGAAATGTTTCCCAAGCTATTTTAAACAACTGGATTGAAGATGATGTTCCAATGCACTCGAGATTCACATCCTCTCCAACAGTCGCTGTGACATTTTTTTTAACGACGGCATCTAGAATGCAGTATCAAAAAATAAAAATGGATTACATGTACATGTATATCGCTATAAATTCGATGCATTTGACACCTTGATATCAATGTATAATAACAATGGTTCATAAAAAGTAGGCTCCAGTTTTAAAGTGTACAGGATAATTATGATGCAGAAAAAAGGCCATGGCTTCAAATTACACAACTTACTCAATATGACTATGCCACTCTCCACCCAGGTGTTGATGGATAACCAATGTGTGAAAGCACAATTATATATTGGTTGCTCGGATAAAACAACATGGATTTCGCAATTAAATGAACAATATTGTTAATTGACAATTAGGCCCTTTGCTAGAATCATGGGGGAAATCCCGGTGGAGGGGAGGGGGAAGGGAAACACCACCAATATTTGTATAGGTGGGGGGGGGGGGGTATTACCTATAGTGCCTTTATATAGCGAGTAGCGACATAGACGTCTGACTTTTCGCGAAACAAAATGGCATCCAGGTGCTCATCGGAATTTAATAGAAATGTTCCATAGCAGAGGGAACAAAATGGCGTTCAAAATAAAAATTCAAATTGTCGCTACTCTCTTTATGTGGGTATTATCGACCCCACCCCCTACGATTATCGCATGTCAAACCATCGTAGAGTACCCAAAGGATGCGATGGATTTTTCAAAAGACGTAACCAGAAACGGTACTGATGCAATTGAATATCCTCCCCTATTCCTTTGTGTGTACAACTTGTTTTACCTTAAAATTCGAGGTGTACTTAATTTTTCTCACCCCCCTTCTTCATCAAACATCTAGGGCTTCAAAAAGTGACCACAAATATCAAATTTAAACGACCGGATGACACGTGTGGGCTGAGTCAAGTAGTTGAATTTTTACAGACGAAGTTGTCAAATTGGCCGAATCTCGTATATTTTTAAAGGCACTTTGACTGGAATAAAACGTTTGCAATTAAGCAATTATCTTTTACAATAAATAAAGTATGCTTACCTTCACAGAGACAGGTACAAATAATGACAAGAAAACAAAATATAATTGACGAAGTAGCCATCACGTTTGAGCTCCTACTAACGATTGAATTTAGTTCGCATTTCTTTCGGGAGACCGAACAACTTAGCGTAAAGGTTTGCTTAAATGACATGCGCAGAAGTGACAAAATGTGAATTTCAGTGAGATGAATACGAGTTCGTGTGTGCTCTTAAAAATGTAGTCCTCATGAATTCATTTTTTCAAGCAAAACAAAACGGGGGTTAAAGGAGAAAAAGGTGCATTCCATCGTTTACATGTGAAGTATGCCTTTAAAAAGTAGAAACGCGAAGCTATAGGCCTTCAATAGAGCACCACCTCAACTTCGAGAGTAATTATTTACAGATCTAAAAAATGGGAATAATACAGGAGCATTTGAATTTGAATTTGAATTTATTTTCATATTTCACAATTCACATAACATAAAAATACATATATAAACAATTTAATGGTAAATAAGTGAGTCATATGGCATGAACATTCGTATAAATGATACATCAATGTGCTAGTTGAAATTAAGCAAGACATTAAAATAATGTAGGTGAAATATGAAGGAACCTGCATAAAAAGCAAAGCTTGTTGAGTCTGCAGGTCGCCCCTACTGAGATAAAAATACCGGATGCTCCCCTCCCTCGCCTCTCTTTCTAAGATGGGGAAGGCCTGGGTGAATATTTGAATATAGTAAGCAAAAACAAATCTGAGACCCCCTCTTATTTTCCTTGTAAGAGATTTTTAAAACCTATTGACTACTGAATTTTCTCATTCACATTGGTTTATACAGGGGTTACACGGTTCCTGTTGGCAATGGGTTAATTTAGTGATGGTTCCGAAAAAAGAACGCTGGTATACTATATAACATGTTAGCTAAAAGTGCTTGCGGAGGAAGCAGGAAAATTGCGAGTAGAACCATACCTTGTACAAGCACGCACGAGCCCATAGGTTAACATCGAGTAATACTTGCCCCTTATGTTCTTTCATGATTAGCCTAGCTATTTAACTTCCAGAGAGTATATATATATATATATATATATTTTCGATTTTTTAACATTTTCATTTATGTATTTATTTATTTATATATTTTTATTTTTTAATTTTAATTTTTTTAATTTTTATTTTTTTAATTTTTTAATTAATTTTTTTTTTTTGGGGGGGGGGGTGGGATCAACGGGGCTCCGATTGGTTTCCTTAGCAAGTAAGGCCAGTGATTTTATTATGATTTTGTTTCTTTTTTTCCTTCATGACGCAGGAAGCTATTTTTTTAAGGACTTGCGCCACCGACGAGAGAGGGCAGTATTTGAGCGCCAAATTGAAGTGACAAAACGGTTTATTCCGTCAAGACTAGTCGGCATGAATATTCATGAAAAACAAATTGTAGGGATATAATAAAACGAGCGAACCTGACTTGCAGTTTCTTGTGTGGCGCTTTTGGATAAACGATGCGCTTGTCATGTACGTAATAGGTATAACTCGAGTTCGAGTCTCGTCAGGATCAGGTTGGATATTCACTAATGACAAAATTTTCTTTTGCTGAAACAAAAAGCGAGTGAAACTTTGGTAAAATACAAGTCTTAAATAAAAGTTGTAGTCTCTCTCAAAGTCTTCAAACGGGGCCTCTTGACCAGAGCCCTACATAAATGGCGCAAGTCCTGCCAGAAAAAAAAATACGCACCCGGGAAACGCACTTGATAAATTATTTTGCGAGGGAGCGCAGCAACCATACACGAATTTTTAGTATTTTGTAGTCTGCAATTGCCCAAATATAGAGCACTTTTTGAAAATTTATGTTCCCTTCTCCGTTCTCTCAATGTGGTAGAGGGTTTTAAACCGTTAATTTTGCACTATTTCGGAGGGGAGGGGGACGACCCCTTTTACAGACTTTCCAGAAGGAGGAATGTACAAAATATGGCATGTACTAAATAAAGGTGGAAGGGCTGCAGCCCCCAGTTGTCTTCTAGTAAAAGGTTGGCGATTTCCTGTCATGAACGAGGGGTGGGGCCACCGTGGCAATGTGTTAGGAATCGTAGTGACCATGCAGAAAATTGTCTCTTAAGGGTAGGCCAGCATCCCTTCTAAAATAAGATTTTTCCTGCAAATAACAACTCACTTCCTTGCAATACGCCTGATGTATTTGATTTCTTGTATTTCCCAAGAAACGCAACAACTGAGCAGGAAAAAATTATGCTTTAAATGATTTTAAGATTATTATTTTGTTTGTTTTGCTTTTTGCCCCTTTAATTTTATGCCTGATTTTTAAAGAGTATACTCTGACAATTTAAAAAGATAGTTTCAGCTCATGTTACAAGAACTTAACGATCGGGTCAACTATGCAATATACAGTTAACAAATCTTCTATATACATGTATATAGTATACAGTCAACTAACTTACTAATTTTAGGCCAAAAAAAAAAAAAAGCAGGAGCAGATGCTTTCCCGAACCACCCTCTTATTTCTAGCCCTGAAGCAATGTCATTTTAATTGGGTTCATTTGCTGACTTGTGCTTCCTGTCATATTCAATTTAATGCCAAATGCAACTCTTGATGGCGCTGTTCTAAAAATGGGCCGAGGAGTAGACACGATTCATGTTATTCATATATATATATATATATATATATATATATAATAATATATATATGTATATATATATTATTTTTTTATTATCTAGTGTATGTTGAAGAAGAAATTACATTTCCTCGCTCATAAAAAAAACAACAAACCAACCCAAACCAAACAAAAACAGGATGGTTTCGGATAGCGAACAAGCTCATAATCCAGCAGCGAGGTGTCTGGCTATCATTATTTCAGCACAGAAAGATGCCCCAAATATATACTACAGTTATGATTATCTGGTGTATTCTGAAGAAAATTGTCTTTTTCGGCTGGCTCGTTTGCAAGATTTAGAAAATGGATAGTTTCGGGCAGCAAACGCCCTTATTCGGGCCCGAACATCCTCATAGTCAGCAGCGAGGTTAAAGAAAAAAACAATTAAAATACACAATGATCTTATCTATTTTTTTTTTTAATGACGAAATAACATTTCTACTATAATAGATTCACGGGTTTTTTTTCTCGCTTAGTTCGCTCGCTCTCAAAATGTAGAAACAGGAGGTTGATATTCGGGAAAGAGGCGTCAGCCCCCCCCCCCCCCCCCGCCTTCCAAAACCCTCCGCGGCCCCTGCTAAGAAGTGGATGTTATAGATTTGAAGACAACAAACCAGTTGGAATCCAGTAAAGGAGTCTTTTAGAGCCTTAAAGTGAAACAAGTGATAAATTCCAAATTTGCGAAGAAAATTTCAGTTAAAAAGTTAATAGAAAAGTTTGCTCTCTTCCTACAAGGAGACTGTCAATAAATGGCGCTAGAGTTCATTCCTTATTTTAGTGTCAATAGTATCAGAAGAGCAGAATGTCAGTTAGCCCATTTTGACAAATATCCTTTCCACATATAATTTGTGCAAAAGTTTTGGTATAGGTTTCCTTTTCGTTCATAATTTTGTGTCATAGTCTAGAATTAGTGTCACCCCAATCGGAAAATTCACAAGAGATTCATTTAGCCCTCATCTGGACATGAGCATGAGCCGGGGGGGGGGGGGGGGGCGTTGCAGTGAATTCATATCTATTTCCCCCCAAATCGCCATATTTCTTTAGAATTACAATTTTGCAGGAATGCAGAATTATAATGCACACAAAATAATAGTATTTTTTATTCCTCCGAAGATTGTGGGGTGCGAACTGCAGGAATAAACAAAAACAAAGAAAAAAAAAGGATTGGGTTACCGCCTCGTCATACACGAGCAGTGAGGTGGCGTAAAACACAGTTTGATTTTTTTCCCCTCGTGATTTTTTTTCTTTCTCTCCCCCCCCCCCCCCCCCCGTTTTTTCTTAACCCATTGCTTACGGGAACCGGGTAGCCCCTGTACAAAACCTATAGGAATTAGATAATTTAGTAGTCAACGGGTTAATTACATTTTTTTTTCTTTTAGGGGAAGGAATGAGTCGTCTCAATCAATGTCCTTATCCCAAATGAAATATGCAAAATGAAATGATGTTGATCCTAAATGGAATGGATTTTACAGGGAGTTACAAAAGGTAAAAAACGATCTGATTCTTGCATGTATTTCCCTCAGTTTTCACAGAAATTTCACGATGTGTATAGCAAAGGGAGCTGTAAGTCTCCCTTCTGAAAGAAAGATTCCTTGTACCCCCCCCCCCCCCCCGAAGCTGGAACGGTTTCGGTGCGCCTAGATTGCAATGCAGAAATTATATGCCTCGTCAAATGTGTGACTTTTGCTTTGAATCATACTAGTATTTACCACTACGATAAAAAGGGCAAAATCAGCAACTGGTAATTTTAGTGTGCAAATTATATGCAAATTTGATTTGATTTGATTTGATTTATTTACCACCAACAACATTTAATTACAATATATTTTTTTTACATACAATGATATTTACAAATAAATGAAGACAAGCATTGGTTGGTAAAAGGGGCCAGATAATAGCACATGTGCTAGTCCAGCCTGACCCACAACAACAAAAACAAACAAGTATTTTGGTAAAGTTCAATACCCAAATTAAGAATAATAATAGTTTACAATGAAGTACAAAAAGTAGAAAGTAATGATGTTAAATACATTTCTTGTACATATACAGACTATTTACATAAACGTTTTCACTTATGATTTACTCAGCAAGTGTGTCGTAACAGAATTCCGAAACCTACTTCTAGAGCTGGTTAATTTGATTTTAAAAGGTAATCTATTCCAAAATTCACTACCAATGAAAGACAATGAAAATTGACCTTGCGTCGTTCTGAATTTTGTTAGACGCAACTGTCCACTTTCCTTTTGCCTTGTGGAGTACCTATGCTGTATAGTGTCACAGTAATTTACTAAAGTATGAGGCAAGTTGTTATTATACAAATCAAACATGAAAGTAGAAATTGACAAGTCATGCAAATCATATACATTAAGGATTCGCAAACTTTGGAACAAAGGAGTCGTATGAGTTCTCCATTCACTGAATGTTATAGCACGGACCGCCATTTTCTGTGAATACAATATGCTTCTTAGGCTAGTCTTATAAGTGCTTCCCCACACTTCTATTCCGTAGGTAATGTGTGGTTGTATAAAGTGGCAACATCAACTTCTTTGATTTCCTCACCAGCTATTTTCAATTTACCATTCATACCTATTTTTTCCGCCTGCTACTTATTAGCATGAAATTAGTTTTCATTGAGTTTATTGTAAGTTTATTGGCCATGCACCAGTTTCGTATCTTCTGTATGTTGCCATTCACTTCATCTGCATCAATTTCGACCTGGTCAGCTGGAAAAGTATGGAAAAGGTTCGAATCGTCGGCAAACAACCGAAAATTGAAATACTCAGTTACTGAAGGCAAATCATTTATGTAGATCAAAAATAAAGTTGGCCCTAGTACTGATCCTTGTGGAACACCCCATTTTATCTCTTTCTTTTTGGATAATGTTTGTCCACATTGAACAAACTAAAATCTGTTACTAAGATAGTTCTTTAACAATTCAAGTGGTAACCCTCGAATGCCGTAATTGGAGAGTTTACCTAAAAGTATATCATGATTAATGGTGTCGAAAGCTTTCTTGAAATCAATGAAAACACCAAGGGTAACTTTCCCCTCATCTATAGATTTCAACGTTGCATTTATCAAATTGATTAATGAGAATTTGGTACTATATTTCTTCCGAATACCGTACTGATGGTAATAGAAAGCATCATTTGTTTCTAAAAACTGTATTAATCTGATATTTATTAATTTTTCAAATATTTTACCTAAGACAGGTAGAACCGATATGGGGCTATTGTTACCTAGATCCTATCTCCAGCCTTTTTTATGAAGGGGAGTAACCTTTGCAATTTTCATTTCATCCGGAACCTTGCCAGTCTCTAATGATAAGTTAAAAATATATGCCAGTGGATGTGATATATAAGGAGCACTATCTTTAATTAATTTTGCTGGAATATTATCGTGACCACAAGCTTTTTTTGTATCTAGTAACAATAATTGAGTTCTAACTTCGACCGCAGTTATTGGTTTCCAAAATAAAGAATGCTCAGTATTCTGTCCCAAATATTCACCATATGTTGTAGCTCCATTTGGCAATTCATCAGCTAAATTTGGTCCAATGTTCACAAAGAAGTCATTAAATTCATTAACAATGTCAGACACAGATGTCAGTTGCTTGACAAGTCTGTCCACCTCAACACTTCCACCTGATCTATTTTTACCAGCTAACAACTCATTGATTATAGCCCATGTCTTATTTGTATCATTCTTATTATTATTTAACAAATTGCAGTAGTAATTCCTTTTCGCATTTTTTAGTATAGTGGTCAGTACATTTCTATACTTTTTGTACTTATCCACAAGATCCTGACGATGATCTGATTTAATAACTTTGACATACATTGTGTGTTTTACACGAATCGATTTCATGATCCCTCGAGATATCCATGGCTTCTTAGCAGCCTTTCTCTTTCCTAACTGCTTAGAAACCAACGGTGCATGTTTATTTTATGTTCGAGAAAGAAATGCAAACTTAGAATAAGCTGTGTTGATATCATTTGATTTAAATACTGTTACCCAGTTAAAAGATCCAAGATATTTTTTGAAAGTTTCTATATCATATCTTTTGTAACATCTATACCGAATTACTTTTTTATTAGACTTCACTTTCGATATGTTCTTGAAAATTGCAAAAATTGGGAAATTATCAGACACATCCGATTATAATATAACTGAGTGAATTTCAGATGTGTTGATATTTGAATATATGTGATCTAATAATGTAGAGGAATCTTTTGTTACCCTTGTTGGTGATTGAATCAATTGATCCAATCCTATGCATTTTAATGATGTGAGAAACTCCTCGACAGTGTCATCTCCACCCAAAGAATTAATATTGAAGTCGCCCAGAAGAGCACACTTACGTTGATCTACTTTACATTTTTCTAACACACTCAACAAACCATCTTGAAATTCCTTCACATTAGTATTAGGTTTTCTATAGATTATCCCAACTGTAACTTTTATATCATCTGTAATATTGATTTCTAACCAAAGGGATTCTGCATGATTAATGCTATATTCCAAACACCTGTACTTTAATGATGTACTAACGT
Source organism: Heliocidaris erythrogramma (assembly GCA_025617745.1). Taxonomy (NCBI): domain Eukaryota; kingdom Metazoa; phylum Echinodermata; class Echinoidea; order Camarodonta; family Echinometridae; genus Heliocidaris; species Heliocidaris erythrogramma. Next base: position 51,316,674 of record CM046864.1, on the reverse strand, counting down.
ATGCTCCAACTCCCCCTCCTCTTGAATCGCTTGGGCGACAATTTACTTCAAGAGAATATCCTTCCCCAAGTCTAAATGAAATAGGGTAAAAATAGGAAAAAAATACAAAAAAGTTACCAACGGAAATATATTTTTTCCCTATTTTTTCCTATTTTTATTTCAAGAAAATAGGATAAAACTAGGAAAAAAATAGTTTGTCAAAAATATTTTTTTCCTATTTTTTCCTATTTTGTATAGCGTAGAGATAGCTACTTGTAATAGGATAAAAATAGGATTGAAACACATTTTTCCTATTTTTCCCCCTATTTTTCCCTATTTTTATTCCAAGAAAATAGGATAAAACCAGAAAGAAAATAGTCCTTCGAAATTATTCCAGAAATAGGGAAAAAAACAAAAATAGGATGGAAATAGGATTAAATTAGGTGAAAACTAGGTAGAAAATAGGGGAAAACACGTTGAAGAAAATAGTGGGAGATGGAAAATAGGAAAAATATAGAAATAAAATAGTGGAAAACTAGGCAGAAAATAGGATAAAATTTGATTGAGAAATAGGATAAAATAGGAGGAAATAGGAATTGAATAATGGGAAACTACAGAAAAAATAGGACAAAAACAGGAATAAAATAGTGGAAAACTAAGCAGAAAATAGATTGAATCTAATTGAGAAAATGCAATGTAATAGGGAAAAACTAGGGAGAAAATAGGAAAAAACTACAAAGAAAATAAGAAAACCATATAGGGACATAGTTGTAGTGCTATAAAAAAATGGTTACTGACTAGATTACACTTTTATTATTAAAATTGATTTACACTTTTATTAATGAAATATGAAAATGCCTTTTGAAATTGTGTACAACATTACAATAGTTTAATGTAAGTAAAATTTCTATCAAAGTTCAAATCTTAATCCCAAATCTAAATGTATTTATCTATTTCCACTAGTTTTCATATTTTAGATTGTTATTCATGAATATTCATGATTGATTAGGACCTATAGAAACCAATAGTTGGGAAACTAGAATAAAACTAGTGCTGGAAAAGATAAAGTTTGGAAAATATGATAAAACTAGTGTTAGCAAAAGTACAGAAGTCAGGAAACTAGAATAAAACTATAGTGCTGGAAAAAATAAAGTTTGGAAAATAGGATAAAACTAGTGCTGGATCATGGGGAAAGATAAAACGGATCAAGAAAAATATGAATTTTAGGAATCACGAATCTAAAAATAGTTGGTTAGCATTTTAAGGTGCCCAATCGATTGCTACCATAATCAGAGCCATTTAAAGTCATGGGCGTGTCAAAAAAGGCCGTTACCATGGAAACGGTACCATAAAAAGCGGGTATTTTTGACAACTTTCTAAACTTATAAATATGAAATAGCCAAACAGGTTTATGCACAAGCCTAAAGTATGTTTTTCTATTAGCTAGGACCCTCAGCTATCATAATCTGCCTATTTGATGTACAGTTGGTGGTGGGTGTGGCCTGTAGGACCGTTACTATGGTAACACATCAAAAATAATTCTTAGAAAATACTGCATCTTTGTAATTTAATATCTATAAAATATATGGTAAGTATCCCATTATGTGTATTTCAAGCTGCCTGATAGATTGCAATCACAATCTGAGCCATTTAAAGTCATGGGCGTGTCAAAAAAGGCCGTTGCTATGGAAACGGTCCAACAAAAAGCTGTTATTTGTGAAAAAAATCTATAACTAACCATTACAAAATAGAAAGAAAAGGGTGTCTGCACAGTCTTTGATAATGTTTTTATATTAGTTATGACCCTCAGCTATCATAATTTGCTTGTTTGACATCAAGGTGGTGGTGGGCGTGGCCGCTAGGGCCGTTACCATGGTAACACATAACGAAATACTGGAATTTAGAAAATACCGTATATTTGTCATTTAGCAGCATGAAATATATGGTAAGGCCCACAAAATGCTGATATTTGTGGAAAATATCTATGATTTATCAATACAAAATAGAAAACAACTGTCTGCACAATCTTAAATCATGTTTTTCTGTTAGCTAGGACCTTCAGCTCTCATATTCTTCCTATTTTACATAAAGTTGGTAGTGGGCGTGACCACTAGGGTTGTTACCATGGTAACACACCAAGGAATTGAATTTTAGAAAATACTATATATCTGTAATTCAACATCACAAAAACAAATTGTAACCATCTAACTATATGTATTTTGGGGTGCTCGTTTGATTGCAAGTAGAATCAGAGTCATTGGAAGTCACCGTCATGTCAAAACATGGCTGTTGCTATAGAAACAGTATGATAAAAATTGAATATTTCTGTAACTATTCAACACAAAACAAAGAACAAGTGTATGTACAGCCTAAAATGGTGTTTATCTGTCAGCTAGGACCCTCAGCTATCATAATCGAAAGCTTCCTAGTAGCCACAAAGTTGGTTGTGGGTGAGACTGTCAAGGTAGCTACCATGGTAAGGCACCAAGAAACATCAGAGTTTTAGAATAGATAATAAATTAATCTTACTTACCCAGGATAACCACATCAGTAATATTACTGCCCTGCAACTATCATTGCCTTGTACACATTTCATACATCTGGGTCAAGCAAAACAAATGTGGGCAAAACACCTTGCCCAGGGATGTAAGCACCGATCAAGGATCGAATCCAAGAGCTCGCGTATGAGAGTGATAGGCCTTCACCAATATACCACAGTGCTTCCACCATGTATTTGTAATGTAACGAAGTACAATGTAGGCATCTAATTATACACAATTGAAGCTGCGCCTTTAATTGCAATCAAAAGCCGGATGAATTTAGGTCAGTCATATAAAAATATGCCGTTGCTAAAGGAAAAGAATGATAAGAAAGCTAATATTGATTTTTAAGAAAGAGATATTTATGTATCTAAATAATGAATTATAAACAAGTGCCTGAGTTCATAAATTTGTAACTGTCCTATTGGTTCAAATCCAGATCAAGAATATTTTCCAGGTTGGAGGCCTCAAGTTCATGCCTGGTAGGACACTTGCTATGACAAACGAAGATGCAAATGTTCAAATAGATATGCAAGGCTTCTGAAACTTCATTGCATAAGCCAATTCGTATTGAAAAGGTACCATTGTTAGAGATACTCTCATTTACTGTGTTGTCGTATTACAGCATTAACTTTGACTGCTTGGTAGGTGTGAGCACCAAAAAGCATTTTTAAAATATTGGCATTTCAGAAAGTGGCATTGTTTTTGTTTAACATTATTTTAAAACAATATAACAGTCTAGACATGCTAGATATCTCCATTGCAAGCAGCCTGAATGATTGCATTGAAAATGTTAATCATTTAAGACAATGCTCATATCCAAATATGGTCGCTGCTAAGGCAGATTATGATCGAGAAATCTATATTTATAGAAAAAAGTGGCATATTTATGTGATTTCACAACACAAAAGATAATGTTGGTGATGACATTATTTTTTATAAAGTTAATTTCTGAATGTACTGCTAACTGCAATTAATGTTTCGGTATTGAGTTCACGGTCATCTGTGAAATGATAACTGAGGTGTCCACACCCAGTTGACATGAGTGAGAGCTACATGTATTCCACTTTCCCCCCTGCAAGGAGTTCTATAAATGGATGCCATTAGGAATCAGAAGTTAGAGATCATCCTTTGGATAGAGGTAAGGAACATTTTCAGCACAATTCATCTTGCAGCAACACCCGCTACTTTGGATGAGGTTGAGGATTACCCATCAATCAGAGTTATCATCAACAACAGATACAATAAGGCATTGACAGACCTCAGAACTACATAGCAAACTATACTAAGTAAACTTGAATTCCCTCTAGGGTGAAGTGAGGATTCACTCATCATCTTCATCCTAACCATATAGACATTACTCAAGTATTGCCAAAATGTATTCTCTTCTAACATAGCGGTGGAGGTATGACCTTCTTAGCCTGTGATTTAAGCCAGATAAGAGTGCCTCACCATATCAGACCTGAAAGAAAGTCAACCAAGTTTTAATAAGAGAATACTCACTTCAAGTAAGGTTGCAGAACGCCTTAAATCTGTAAAAGTTTATCATCTTATGAATACATTAGGTTCTGTGACTGATGAGGTGAATCCATTTCTTAATAGCCTCCATTGCCTCCCTCCCAACGCCAAGGCATAGAGGTGGAAGCATAACTACTCAAGTACAGCTAACCAGTTAGGATCAGCTGTTGTTACTGCAAGGGTCCCCCACACGGACACCCACATCTTGCCCGGAGCTATCCGAACACGTCGAATAGTTAAAAATGTCTTTGCAACATAATTGCTGCTGTGTAATAACAAAAATCTGTCACCATTTTTTTTAATTGCTCATTTTTCATAATAATACTACCATGGCAACGACCCTGTTTTGACATTACTACGGCCTTAAGTGATTCAGATTATGACTGTAATAACTCAGGCATGTTTATGATATGTTTATCAAGACCAATATTTTGTGTTTTCTATTGTTGAAACAGAATATATATGTCATTTTCACATAATTTCCAATATTTTGATGGTGCGTTGCCATAGGGCTGGTGCTCACACCCACCATATCGGCGTCAGTTTGAGACCAAACGGGTAATAAGGTTAGAATGGTTTTACCTGACTGTGACCTTGAAAGCACACGAAAAGATTGCACTCAAAAGAGCTGCTTGAAATAGATGTAATGCCTACTAAATATTTTCACGTTGTTGAATTACACATCATGTTATTTCCTATCTTATTACCATGGTAACAGCCCGAGTGGTCGCCCAACATCCACGTTTGTGGCAGTCAGGGAGGATAAATATTATGATATCCAGGGTCCTAGCTAACGTACAGGGGAAAAACCATCATTTCAGGTTGTGGAGACCCTTACTTTATAAAATGTGTTAGATAGTTACAGATTTTTTCACTAATATTTATTAATTCACCATAACGTTTCTATAGCAACAACCATGTTTTGACATAACGGTGACTTCCAATGACTCAGATTTAGCTGACAGAATCAGATAAACACCATTTCAGGCTGTACATACACATGTTCTTTGTTTTGTGTTGAATAGTTACAGAAATATTCAATTTTTATCATACTGTTTCTATAGCAACAGCCATGTTTTGACATGACGGTGACTTCCAATGTCTCTGATTCTACTTGCAATCAAACGGGCACCCCCAAAAACATATAGTTAGATGGTTACAATTTGTTTTTGTGATATGATTTAAGATTGCGCAGACAGTTGTTTTCTTTTTTGTATTGATAAATCATAGATATTTTAAGATTGTGCAAACAGTTGTTTTCTATTTTGTATTGATAAATCATAGATATTTTCCACAAATATCAACATTTTGTGGGACCGTTTCCATAGCAACGGCCCTTTTTTACACGCCCATGACTTCAAATGACTCTGATTGTGGTTGGAATCAGTGGGGCAGCTTGAAATACATATATTACAGGCCTTACCATATATTTTATGCTGTTAAAGGGCATATGGAAAGCGAGTACATGTTGATCTTTGATGATGTGTATTGTTCTGTACATCAAAAAATTTACGACCATTTGATCCGCGTATGTGTCATATATTTTAAAATATTTTTTGTAATCATTTTATTTTACCTGCTAAGCCCCGCCCTAAAAAATCCTTTGGAGTCGAGTGTGTTCATATCATGACATCATCAGTCAATCATCAGTCACCTAAAACAAGCCAAACAATAGACACTGGTATGTACAGTATCTCTCTGTTTTGTACTTGCTAACAGTAGCATCGTGTGTTTTCATACAACAGATTTTCAGTACCTTTCTTTTCCTGTGATGCTGGAGCATTTCTGACATAGCATCTGCTATTGTGATTGAGAGTTTATGAGTTTGTATTGTATGAAAACATGCGATGCTATTGTGAGCAGGTGCTAAACTGGGGGATAGGTACATACCAGTGTCTATTGTTTGGCTTGTTTTAGGTGACTGATGATTGACTGATGATGTCATGATATGAACACACTCGACTCCAAAGGATTTTTTAGGGCGGGGCTTAGCAGGTAAAATAAAATGATTACAAAAATTATTTAAAAATATATGACACATATTCAGATCAAATGGTTGTAAATTTTTTGATGTACAGAACAATACACATCATCAAAGATCAACATGTACTTGCTTTCCATATGCCCTTTAAATAACAAATATACGGTATTTTCTAAATTCCAGTATTTCGTTATGTGTTACCATGGTAACGGCCCTAGCAGCCACGCCCACCATGAACTCTATGGAAAATATGCACATTATGATAGCTGAGGGTCCTAGCTAATAGAAAAATACAATTTCTTTGCCGGATGCTGGATGAGCACCACATTATTAATATGGGTTTTTAAAATATAATTTCAAGAGTACTCGACTTAACTCATGAAACCTGACTAAATTGTTTTAAAATATCACAAACCAAATGACATGCATTGCAGATTACCAAGTCAATGTCAAATGTCACTTGAGAAGTTAGGTCTTTATACTATAAAATACTAGAAAATTTACCATTACTTCTAAATTATGATATTTCATAATTATTTACATTTTCCTTGACACTTTTGCATTTTGAATATGGATTATGAAAATCTATGTGGAAAAATAGTCAGGTCAGAGAACAAAGGTCATAATTATGCAATTTGAGATCAATAAAGTTCAATGAAATTTAAAACAAAGTTTTTGAAAAAAGGACCTTCTGTGACATTTCAACTGTCGCAAAGTCATTACTGCTGATATACATGTAGTGAATTGTATAATGCAGGTGAGACCGTATTTTAGGTTGATATCTTCTTCACATATTATTGCAACATTTAAAAAAATGAAGGTCGCAACATCACAAATTGTACATAGTTTTAGGAACATGTATTTTATTTTCACCAAAAAAAAAATAAATAATAGCCTTTACTTTATTTTCAAAATCGTAGCTCATCTTGATAACTATGAGGTCGTGGGGAAGTTCATCGCATACTCCATTGTCCACAGATGACCACTCCCGCAATTTTTCAGCAACTTTACCTTTTCATCTTTATGTGGTGACGGCCAGGTGCCCAACATTGAAGACATAGCTGATAATGATGTCAAGGAATCAATCAAGAAGGTTGTATATATTTCAGAACATTGCTGAAGATCAAACCTTAACTGCAAAGGGGTGGGGCTCCAATACTCCCCCCTCCATTATTCCTTTGTGACTAAGCACATTGGCCCGAATTCACAAAGGTGGTTTCAGTCAAATCCATGGTTTCAACAGTGGTTTGAAACCATGGATTAGACCACGGTTTCACTTTTGCGATTCACAAAGGTGGTTTCAAGTGAATCCATGGTTTCACCCACGGATTTTACGTCATCATTTTGAGTCAACTGTTTGGGGTGGTCTGAAACCGTGGATTCAGGTGAAACCACGGTTTTAACCAATCAGAGTGCAGCATTTAGGCTGCAGACATCATCAACCGGCCGGCTGATCATGATCGATCGTGAACGCTGCGGAAAGAAATTTTCTCACAACAAAAATTGAGGAGCTAGCATACTTTCCCGAGCCCAAACTGGAAGGAAATCGTAAGTAATTTACCGATTCCGAGTGATATCTAATTTAGAAATTTCTTTTCTTCTTATCTGTACGTATCGTGTAGCGCAGCATAGTAAAAATTACTTCATAAAAGCATGCTGTTTGGAGCCTAGCGCCAGTGTGCAGCTGGTTGAGAAAAAAAAAATCGCACTCTGGTTAATTCTTTAGTCCCGGGCGTGTATTTTGGTGTCCCTGATCACAACGTCAACAAACATAGACGAGTCTGAGACTGAAGAAAGTCGAGGTCAGCCTCATCAGGTAACCTGGCATTCTTGTAAATAGGCCTCGACTATTTAGTAGTATCCAGCATGTATTATTGTATCCCCCGGCAGTATGCCGGAGGATACTTTGGATTCAGCAGCGTTTCGCCGCCGCCGCCGCCGCGTCACATTCTTGTGTGCGCTCTAGCGGTCACATTTCTCGACGAATTTCTTTCAGACTTCCTGTGGACGTGTATCTTGGTAAAATCTGGACCCCTATAGTTTCTGGTGATGCTGCCCCCAGTGTTCCGTCTTTTATAGGGTAAAAGGCCATATTTTTTGGGATAGTTTGTGTGCGCTCTAGCGGTCACATTTCTCAACGGATTTTGTTCAAATTTTGTATGAAGGTGTCTCTTGGTAAAATCTGGAACCCTATAGATTTTGGTGATGCTGCCCCCAGTGTTCCGTCTTTTATAGGGTCAAAGGTCATATTTTGATAGATGTCTTGTGTGTACTCTTGTGTGCGCTCTGGCGGTCACATTTCTCAACGGATTTCGTTCAAATTTTGCATGACGGTGTCTCTTGGTGTAATTTAAAAACCTGTACTGTTTGGTGATGCTGCCACCAGTGTTCCGTCTTTTATAGGGTCAAAGGTCATACTTCAGGGCATGGCGTGAGTGCACTCTGCAGGCCACATTTCTCAACGGATTTTGTTCAAATTTTGTATGGAGATGTATCTTGGTATAATCTACACTTGTTTAATTTTTGGTGATGCTGCCCTCATTGTTCCGTCCTTTATAGGGTCAAAGGTCATTTTTCCATTTCTTGCACTCTTACTTCTGCATTTCTCGACGGATTTCGTTCAAATTTTGTATGAAGGTGTCCCTTGGTGTAATCTAAAAATCTGTACTTTTTGGTGATGCTGCCACCAGTGTCCCGTCTTTTATAGGGTCAAAGGTCATACTTCAAGGGATGGCGTGAGTTCACTCTGCAGGCCACATTTCTTGATGGATTTCTTTCAAATTTTGTATGGAGATGTATCTTGGTATAATCTACACATCTTTACTGTTTGGTGATGCTGCCCTCATTGTTCCGTCCTTTATAGGGTCAAAGCTCATTTGTCCCTTTTGTGCACTCTTACTTCTGCATTTCTTGACGGATTTCATTCAAATTTTGTATGGAGATGTATCTTGGTATAATCTACACATATTTAATTTTTGGTGATGCTGCCCTCATTGTTCCGTCCTTTATAGGGTCAAAGGTCATTTTTCCATTTCTTGCACTCTTCTGCATTTCCTGACGGATTTCGTTCAAATTTTGCATGAAGGTGTCTCTTGGTGTAATCTAAAAACCTATAGTTTTTGGTGATGCTGCCACCAGTGTTCCGTCTTTTATAGGGTCAAAGGTCATACTTCAGGGCATGGCGTGAGTGCACTCTGCAGGCCACATTTCTTGATGGATTTCTTTCAAATTTTGTATGGAGATGTATCCTGGTATATCTCTCAACACATTTCTTTCAAATTTTATATGAAGATGTGTCTTAGTGAAACCTACACATATAATTTCTACACCATCCTTTTGTTTGAGGGAGGGGATGGGGGAGGGTCTTTGTCCCTCCTTCAAATCGCTGCCAGTGCCGGGGGATACATTTAGCATTGCGCGGCCCCAGCAATGCACATTTCTAGTTTTGTATGGATTTTCATCAAAATTTCACCATTATTGGGGAGTCGATGAACAAGACATTGCACATTTTACTTGGTTGATAAAAATCAACGCCCACGCACGTAGGCCTAGGCTTAGTCTATTTAATCCAATTCCAGAGTCCGACTCAAGCCCCCCCCCCCCCCCCCCCCCGACCCTGTGTGCTATGTTTGTGTTTTGCTTTGCCTTCGGCTGAAATTGTAATTGTATGTAAAGTCTAATGTCATAAACTAAAGCTAGAATCTAAGATGTACATGTCATTGTAGAGCATGATGTAAGAATCTCAATTTTTGCGAACTTGTAGTTGTATACCCATCTGTAATGTCATGAATGTAAGATACCATTACAGGAAGGTTCACAAAAATTTAGATTATTTATACTTACAGCTTCAGGATGCATCAATGCACATATAAAGCAGAGCGAAGCGCAAAGGCAGGTTAAGCAGCACACATTAGATGGGAGGGACTGTAATGAGCGACAATATCGGAGACAGTATGTTATCAAGGTCCACTGATCCCACTCATAGGCCCAAACAGACTAGCAAACATTCACTGTTTCAGCAGTCAAAAACAGACATCAAATTTGCTGAAATTTTCTTATATCGATCTTCCCTCTAATTCTAAATTTCTAACACCATTTTCCATACCGACAGCTGCCAGACCACAACGAGGTCTTGTAGACCGGAGGAATCCATTAGAATTGTATGACGACACTGCATTCTGCCTCATTAACATGCTGGAAGGGGATGAGGAGGAAGGAAAAAGTCCACTACATGTGATCTTGCAGGTATTGGCCTCTCTATTTTGCAGACAGAATTTCACATTTTCTTCATTTTCAAGAAAAATTGAAATTCTTTTGAATTGTTGTTTGAGTATGACATGACTTCATCAATTCTGAAAGCAATTTGGAAAGAATTATGTTGATTCCTAATTTGAAATTTCATATTAATCATTTTTTAAAATTTATACACAAAATGAATGGAGAGTTGTCCAGGATGACATCACAGATGCTGGCAAAGTTGCCAACTCAAGGATCCCCATGATAGGGATTTACTGTAACTTTAAAAAGTCATACAGTTAACAACAAAATTATTCATACCCCTTGGAAAATTCTATTTTTTTTGCATTTTTCCTAAAAATGAATGGTTAAATGAAGTTACTTGCACATCACTTGAATATATTTAGTTATCATCTGCAAATGAATGCCGTTTCCGGTTTCACCTCATTTGCATAACAATAGAAAAGGTGAGTTATCCAAACTGGGCGATGTTCAAAATTATTCATACCCTTGGTGATTTATTGACTTTGTCAATCAGTATGAATCCGATCCTTGTGATTAATACTTGTAATTCACTTTATTTTAATACACCGTCACAAGGCTTCCGGAGGGGTCTCTGCTGGGATATCAGGCCAGTACCTGTTCTCCAATGGCTCAATCTCCTTGAGGATGTGTCCACACATGCCTTCACCTGACCTTCAGGGAGTTCATTAGATTTCGTGTCCTACAGGTGATGCATTTATCGACTTCATGATGACAGGACTGTGATATTGAAATTTTCGGTCATTTATTCCATGCATTTTAATGAAAATTCTGTATCTACTTATGAAGCAAAGCACCATTCCTGAAGAGCCCTTCCCTTTTGCACTGCCTGTGGGAGGGTTCACCTTTATTCATTGGCCCCATTCTTAGGGTGCTCAGGAAGGCCATGTTGGTGATATTAAAGTCATTGCATGACTCTAACGTCAGGTCACCATGAATATCAGTATGTAACCTTTGAGTACCATACACATCCCACATTGCCTGTTACTGTATATCAATCTTCATATGGTATATTCTTTGTATCTTTGGTATGAAAGCTACAATCCTTGATCTCAAAATGAATGTAAACCAAATTTAACCATATGCCCTCCATGTTACCAGCTGCAGTGCACAAAATGCTACCACTTTGACAGTGCACTGGAACATAAAGATCAGTATTTTAAGCTTCACTAGAGTACCCACTTGCAGGTGTCCATATCAAAAATGTGTCAGTGTAACTGAATAAACTGATAAAATTGGCACCATCCAACCTTTAGACAACTACTATGGCCTCCCTAAACATTCTTAATAATAATGGAACAAAAGTATCAGGAAATACCTTCCCTTGACAGTGCAGCAGTGAATGCCTCTAGGGAAGTCTCTCCAGGAAGAGTGCTTTGTTTCAACTTAGATACAGAATTGTCATTAAAATGTAATAAATATTAACGAAAATATCAATATCATAGTCCTATCCTCATGACGTCTAAAACTACACCACCTGCAAACACAAAATCTGCTTTAAATCCATCGAATCCCCTGAAGACCAGGTGATGGCATGTGTGGACAACATCCTCAAGGAGATTGGGCCATTGGAGACCAGGCATTGGCCTGATATCTCAGTAGAGACCTCCAGAAGCATTGTGACAGTGTGAAGAAAGTGTTACGAGCATTAATCACAAGGACTGGATTCATACTGATTGACAAAGTCAATAGATCACTAAGGGTATGAATAAATTTGAACATCACCCAGTTTGGATAATTCACCTTTTCTATTGTTATGCAAATGAGGTGAAACCATAAACAGCATTCATTTGCAGATGATAACTAAATGTATTCAAGTGATGTGCAATTAAATTCAGTTAACCATTCATTTTTAGGAAAAATGCAAAAAACTAGAATTTCCCAAGGGGTATGAATAATTTTGTTGTTAACTGTAACTATTGAATGGATTGTCCGATTTTGCTCCAACTTTCACTATTTACTCTTCTTGGTCATCCCCATTCACTTATAGCATACTGATGCCTGGGTTTCATTCCCCTTTAATTTTGTTGTAGCTTATAATTATTAAATCACAAATTGATTACATTTTTTCTGCAAAATTTTGATCTTTTTTTTCATAAATTAAAATTCAATATTTCTGATAAAATATTTTTCAGCCCACTATCTGTTGATACGTTGTCATTTACAGGGTCATTCCATAGGATGCTTGGTCACTGTGATGGGGCATCAATATCACAATCATCTGTTTGCAGAGACCAACATGAGGCTTCCAAAGCTAACGCAAGGAGGAGAAAATCATGGCGTTCCCAACTATGAGAGAAGAGGTTGAATCCACCAACCAACGGACTAGGGTTAAAGTACAGTAACATTGTTAGAAGAACGCAGTTACAAACTCGTTATAACAACGTTATCTCTCTGGTCCTATACATCTTTGTAATATACTTTTTAAAACCCTAATATAGCAAAGCTTTGATATTTCCTTAATCCAGAAGAGCAGTGGTGTAAAGGGAGGTGGGGGGGGGGGGGGGGGGGGAGGAGGGGCATAGGAGGCACATGCTCTCCATTGCCTGGAAAAAAATATACACACATACAAAACCCTCTTGCTTCCGCTTGTAGTCGCCGCAACCCCCCCCCCCCCCCTCCAAAAAAAAAAGTTTTTGTAACGAGGTTTGCCTGTAGTTACATACACAATTATGTTTCTTTGACATATGTGAATTGCAGTGTATCATAGTCAGATTTGTATTGAACATTTTGATTCATAATCATAATATCAAAATTTAAATATTTTCGGAATTTTTGTTAAAAAATATATTGGAATAAGAAGAGAAATTCCCATTGTGTACAATCCTATATTGGGTTTCCTGAATTCAGATATTTAGATGAAAACTGTACATTGTCTTGATCGTGCAAAAGTTGAGAAGAAAATAAAAAGAACATGTAGATAATGAATTTTTTGCAAGATTGAAAACTAAACTAAATTATTTTTGAAGAAGTTGATTTCCAGAACTAAATTATCTTTCAGTGTATTGTACATTCTTATTATAATTTCATATTAAGTGAAATCTGGGAAATAGACCTGTTTACTAAGTGATTCAAATTTTATGCATACTTTTGAAACAAAGGTTGTTCTTGACAACCTGAAAGCTTGCCAGAGGCTTGCCAGACATAGCAACAAGTAATGTATGAAAACTGGATTCCAAGTATTGTAGTTCATTCATTAAAAACAGGTTAATGGAATACCTCGTTACTAGGTCCCCAGGAAAGAAACATCCATAAATTTGAATCACTTAGTAAACAGGTCTATTGTCTTTTAAAATACCTGTATTATGTTCACCTCAAAATGTGAGTCATAAATATTACATGAATTTCATAATCATAGTATCGTTTATAAATGAAATATTTCTTAAAACCTCTAAGAACTGTAATACTCTTAATAGATTTGCAATAGACTTTTATGCAGGGGCGGATCCAGGATTGAGTATAAGAGGGGGCACACAAATGAAGGTTTGTCAACTTTTGGAAAAGGTAGACCTGTATTTTTGGGGTCTCAGCAGCTTTTCGAAAAGTCGCTCAATATGGGGGTTGGTGTCGCTGGCATAATTCCTTGACAAGCAAAAAAAAGTCTTCATTCTAAAAGGTGGGAGAAAATAACGGATCGTCTATGGTCGAATTGCATAGTTTTCTTCCAAAAGGGGCGGGGGGGGGGGGCACGGCCCGGAAGTGCCCCCCTGGATCCGCCAATGTTTTATGTACATAGGTAGTCATATTATTTATTCCATGAATCAATGCATAACTTATTTAACCTTTAACTATTATTGGAAAATATATGTATATAAATGTTTTTAATGTATTTTATGTAACAGAAATATGACAAATATGTAATATTAAATTCCTGAAAATAAGTTACTCTATAACAACTTTACATTTTATACTATACTTTGTATCGTAAAGGCCTCTGATTGGTAGTCATGTTACTTTCTGGCAAGATGTGAATGATGTCATGGTATTTTGTGTTTGGTGTTGATGTTGAGGCAATGTAAATATTCTTGATAAAGAATTTAATAGGGGATATCGCACTAGCACTAACTTGCTAAAGAAATTGTTAATTTATGTTGATAATGATCTTGGGAGGCTATGATTGAAGATGGCAGCATGTTGGATTTGTTGATATGATGCTTTCCTCTTGTGAGATCATGGTGTAAGATTGGGGGGGGGGGTGGGGCTTTGTGCAGATGTTTGTGGGTGTGCGCATGTAATCATTACCAACCACTTTACTTTCCCATCCTATTGCATAAAAGATTCTCAATGAAAAAAGTTGTAAATTGTCACTGGCAAAATCAGGGGCTGATGCAGGGTTGACCAGTAGGGGTGGGGGCCACGATTCTGAAAAAATATCACGTGACGAGGAAAAAAAAAAGGGTTCCCTGCTATTTATGGAGCAGTGTTTCTTCCAAAATTCTCTGACAAGCAAATAAGGGGGTCCTCACTCCAATCACACCCCCTTGAAAATAAGAGGGTGCGCCGACTTTATTTAAAACTGTTTTCTATTGTCTTTTTCCAAAATGTTCAAATGGCGGGGGGGGGGGGGCCTCCCATAATTATATATATATGATAGGCCTACCGTACTGTTGAAAAAAAATGAATTCCTGAATCTACAATTTACAATAATCCTCAGAACAATAAAACCCCAATCCTTGCAAATACATGAATCGACTTTAATATTTGTCTCTGAATTAAATTTTAAACATGTCATATACTGTACATGTCAAGTACGATAAATTCAAAGAAAATTTGCATTTCACTTTTAGTTTTGTAGACATGTGTGATCTTTAATAAGACACCGTGTAGATGCCCAGAGTTGGCCATAAGCGTCTTATTCATACTATGACAAAATCCATGTCATTTTCGTCCTTAAATAGTTTTTGAAAAACAAATTTGTGCGCGCGGACCGGACAACAACGCGTCGATCGATATGGCGCTTGTTACTACTCGGGAGAGACAAGCGCAGGAAGGATTATGCAAAATACGCCCTGCGATACACGTCCTTGTTTATTCCAAAAAACACGACAATAAATTGTAAAGGAAAACTCGGTATACTGGTTGGATCAATCTTACTGAGCATGCTCAGTGCAGTGCAAAAAAGGGAAATCCCTACCTCCGGTTGCAACCGGAGTTTCAAACCGTGGTTTCAACAGTGGGTCTGCTTGAAACCGTGGATTTTTGAGTCCACTGTTTGTGAATCACAGACTCGGTGAATCCGTGGTTTCGGGTGAAACCGTGGTTTCAAAAATCCATGGATTCTTGAAACCACGGTTTCAAATGAAACCACCTTTGTGAATTCGGGCCATTGGGACCGCTGGGAATTCCCCTGAAGCCTTGCGCACAATTTGATACCACATTTGCCCATATCAGACATACCTGTGGGGTGTTAATGTCAATTAGTATGTTGCTCATTACTCCATATATTTGTTTACATTACGCTGTACAAACTGTCAATCCACAGTGGTTTGCATTTCTTTATAACGTTGCACAGAAATTGATATTGCACTTACCTTCATACTTATTTTTTGGTTCAGATACAAACTGAAAAAAAAACCTTTGGAAACAACATATATGAAAAAGTTAAAAGAAAACAAAAGAAATGTAAACAATACAAAACAGAAGAACATAAAAAAAAATTTTTGTGAGAGGAAAACTTGCGTTTTTATAAACAAAAATGATTCAAATAATTGTCATGCCTCGGCCCAATGTAGGTGGTTGTCAGAGGCATTATGTTTTGTGGTCGTCCATTCGTCCTGTTTTTGTCCTTGCGATAACTGAAAAACCATTTAACAGATAAATTTCAAACTTGGTTCATGCATGCATATACATGTAGGAGTGACAATAACCCGTTTTTTTCATGGCCTTAAGGTCGAAGGTGAAAGTCACAGAATTCAAAAAAATACATAAAAATGACTTAAAGATAACATTTAACAAATTCATAGTGACGAAGCTTTTCGACCTGCACTCCTCGGGTCACAACGCAGGAATGAGAGAATACAAGAAAATACAAAAGTCAAGGAAGGGTGTGTATAGCGACCCGGGTATGACCGGGCACGCTAGAATAATCGAAGCGCTTGTACAAACTCCTTTTGTCGGCACAATAGCGGATCTCTCGACTGAATGAACAACGCTTCTAAAGCGGCCTTCCCACATACAGATATAGTACGGCGTATCGAAGGCGGATGCCCATCCCTGCTCATCCGGGAGACATCCCTGAGCATCCCTAGTAGCCGTGGCGGATACGGCGAAGCCGTGGCCACGACGCGAAAATTTCAAACATGTTTGAAATTTCCGGGAGTCTGCTCCCGGTAAGACACACCCGTAGCACAGCCGGCGGACATCCGACGGACATACGCCTACACCGGCGGCTAATCCGGCGCATACATGAACAGCCGTGGCAGACACGTGGCGTGTGAAGTCGTCGGATCCACCACGGCTCCATGCCGGGTGTGCAGGGATGCGTCACGGATGGGTTCACGGCTGTGACGGGTGTACCAGGTATAAGATACGTATGCGACTGATAGCGCCCGCTGATTGGCGGATACCACGTATGGTCCGACGAGTGCACTACGGCTTGAAGACGGGTTCACTACGGTTTGGAGGTAGTATAAATAGGAGTGCGCTGGCCCAGAGAAGTCATTCGTATCTCTGCTTTCGACGAGATCACATCGACGTGTACGACAACATAGTCTACAAGAATGCCTAGAGCCAGAGCTTCCAAGAAGTCCACAAGTGCTGCTGCCAGAAGAGAGCCGGAGAACAGCCACTCCAGTCAACGCCTGTTGATGAGGAGCCCTGCTGAGGGGCCTACCGAAGAGCCTGCTGAAGAGCCTGCTGCGGAGCTTACTGAGGATGTTGAGCCGGCCAGTCCGGTTCCTGGACCTCCTTTGCCAGTTTTGGGCCGGACCTCAAGACCTGGATCATCCTTGTCTCAGCGCAGCTCTGAAGACCCAGCCAGGAGAAGACATGACAAGCTGCACCTGCCTCCCGAAGATGAACAGAAGGTGGCTGACTGGTTCGAGGACCACCCTATGTTCTATGACAAGGCCCGGCGTGACTACAAGGACACTGCCCTGAAGTCCCGGAAGCTTGAGGAGATAGCTGCCTCTCTGTCTGTTCCCTGCTCTGCCCACGCCTTGAAGACCTGGCTGGATTCCATGCGGACATCGGCTGGCAAGCTTCTGAAGCAAGGCCCTTCTTGAACAGCGAAGAAGAACCCAACGGAGAAGGAGTCCTGGGTGATCCAGAACTTTGGGTTCCTCGCCGACCACATCAAGAGGGTGCCCGGCTGACAGGGTGGTCGGATCGTGCGGCAGAAGAGGACCTCCGACTCCAGTTCCAGCGAAAAGCGCCAGTCAGGTCCCGAGGAGGAAGAGGAGGGAGAACCTGAGGTGACCTTCATCGAGGAGCCTGTGGCCGGAACCTCCAAGGGGAAGGGAAGAAGAGGAATACTGCAGGACCTTCTCCTATGGTCCAGCGACTCGTCGATGCTTCCCTGCTGACCTCCCAAGCTGCGGAACATAGGACCAAGGTGGCAGAGGCACCCAAGGACCCCCACAGCCTGCGTGTGAAGAACTGGTGCCAGTACCTCTACACCGAGGCCATGGAGCTTGAGAAGGATGACTACGAAGACTTCCAAGCACAAGTGGTCTCCCTGCTGCACCAGGTAAAGAGGACTGCGCGCCAGAGGAAACAACAGCAGCAACACCAGTTCCAGCATCCACCGCAGCCCACCATGATGCATCCCATGCCCATGCAACACCAGGGCTATGCAGCAGCTGCAGCTGCAGCCGGTGCCTTCAACATCGGGACCTGCAGCAACCGACACCGGCCCTCCATCCATCGGCAGCCTGTTCGCCTCTTTGGACAACATGACTCCAGGGACTCCATATACTCCATTCTCCTTCACCAATCAGAGGAGCTCTACAACAACGTCACCAGCGAGGTCCAGCAGCAGCTGTCACCAGTGAGCAAGTCTTGCTCCAACCGAAACCCCTGGCCCTTTTCTGGGCCACCAAATCCTCCAAAAAGAATAAACCAACATCACATTGTGTTGGTCCCCCCCCCCCACCCCCCAAAAAAAAACAACAACAACAACAACAACAACAACAACAAAGTTCCCTCAGTCCCACATGCTAATGAAAACCCCCTATGCACTTTCCATTTCAATGACCTTTGCCTTCAAATATACAAAGCGAAATCCACAGGTGCAGAGACTAGACCATGTCGCCCTGCCACTCAACACTGCCAGCTTCCGAGTTGAAGTACTCCACCAGGTACAGTCTCTGTCTCTTGGCTTGTGTTGTCCCATAATTGCCTCTGGGTCCTGGAGCAGCTTCTTGCAGTTCTCCTACATCCCTCCAGGTACCTGGGATGACTTGATGTGACATAGTTGTCAGGAGACAACGAAATCTGGCTGCCAGGATGCCGAAGGCATTCTCTACCACACGTCTGGCTCTGGAGCATCTGTAGTGTAGATGCGCTGCTCCATGGTCATGTTGCGTAGAGGCAATGGCTTCATCAACCAGCTGCGAAGAGGAAAAGCGTCATCCCCCAACAGGAAGTACGTCACAGGAACCTGGTCACCAGGAAGTGGTTCTGCAGGGGGTAAGGCCAGAGTATCACTTTCCAACCCTTCCCGGAAGTCCGTCTCAGCAAACACCCCCCATCGGATCCAGCTCCATTCGCTCCTGCATTCACGTAGATGAACTTGTAGTCAGCATCCACTACAGCCATCAGCTGCACTATGGAGTAGAAGCCTTTGTAATTGTAGTAAATGGGGCCGGACTTCTTGGGACATCTCAGGGCGACGTGCTTGCCATCAACTGCACCTACGCAGTGGGGGAAGTTCCAGCTGTCCTCAAACTGCTTCGCCACCTGCCTCCATTCATCTGGTGTTGATGGGCAGACTATCACCTCCTCAGCATAGGCGTCGATGATAGCCTCGCAGACCTCTGAATAAACTGGAATGGTGTTGTGGGCCACTCTGAAACCGTACATCAAACTCTGGTAGCTGCTTCCTGTTGCAAAATATCTCAGGGTAATGGCAAGCTTCAGGCCAGGCTCCAGCAAAACCGAGGCGCTTGCTCCGAGGGCCTCTTGACACCTGATCTGAATTTCTTTTGTATTTCATTGTTTTGACGAATATTCCGACCAAATTTTGGTCGGTGAAAAATCATTCAATAAGCGCGAGCTACCATGACGTAATGTTAAATATTCATGACTCGACTGCACGCTAGCCCAAAATGGCGTTCAAACGTTTCTTCCACGACGAGTGATGACGATATTTGTAAGAGCTTAGAATATGCCGCTGAGAATGTTGAAGATTGACAGATTCAAAGATTTGCAAGTTGATGCAATCAAATCTGCACTTTAAAGGACAAGATGTTTTTGTGAATCTGCCTACTGGCTATGGAAAAAGTTGTTATTTTTCACGCGCTACCGCTCTGTGCTGATTACCTCCGTGGGCCCAGGGATGGAGAGTGAGACTGCTAGCTGCTTTGAATTCGCGAGCTATGCTAGGGCCTAGGCCAGGCGGATCCCCGGGGCCTTGGCGGGCAGGGAAGTTGCTGGTAACTCCTTGGTTACATCAGAATTGATGGAGATGCATCTATTGTTGAACGGTGACTTTTATTGCCCATTCTTCATTATTTGTAAATATATGATGATCTCTTGAGAAATATGTACATTTGTCTTATTTCAAATTACCATGGTTTGTAAGCTAGAGATCGAATTCTTCATAATGTGCTTGTCTGTGAATGTATTTTGAGCAATAGATTTACGTAATCCCCCCCCCCCCCCAAAAAAAAAAAAAAAAATAATAGACTAGTCCAGAACTGAAGTAAGAAATCCTTGAGATTTCATTGGCCAATTTGCTGGGCGATCGCCGCGGTTATCTAACTATTCACGTTTCATGCATAATTCAGTAGGAAATCGTGCCTCATGAATATATAATTCAGGTCGGGTGTCAAGAGGCCCTCGGCGCAAGCGCCTCGGTTTGCCGCCAAGGATTTCAACAGCGCCAGGGCCTCGACAAGAGGCTAATAGCAGAGTCGCTGTGACTGCGGCATTGAACATTAGCGACGCTAGCAGCGGTTTTGCAGTTACGCTTCGGCTGTGCTCGGCTACCAGCTGATGTCTGTCGTACCACGGAGGGTACGTGCTGTTTAATGCGGTCCGCTAGACGCTGAGATGTACGGCCAACATAGACGGCTTCACACCGACAATGATACTGATAAACGACATTGCTCATTTGGGGGAAGGCAGTACATCCTTGCGAACTGCGGGTAGCATTCTATTAGTAGAGAACACGACACGCGTAGCCACGGCAAAGTAACAGCGCGACACTGGGTGATTTCACGCTCGGTGTTGGTGTGTGGTGTTGGTGTTTAGAGCGAAAATTCTCCTAAAATCGAGCTCAAAACCGCTATTCAGATTAAGGAGCCGATACCGATATCCCAACAAAGCGCATCGATATAACTTAACACTGGTAATGGCGTCAGCACCGTTTTTAACGAAGGGAAAGAAAATTGTTTAAAACTATTTAATTATTAGTCTAGAATATCCTTAAATTACACGAGTAGTCCGGCAATTCTAAAATAAATAATTATTTGATCTAGAGTGTGGTAAGAAACTTCACAGAAATGGATGGTCTTCACAGGAACAGTAAGTTTAGATATGATTTCTCTCGAATTTCTCACTTGCAGCAGAAAATGCTGCGGTAGCTAATGCAGCTAGACGCCGGATCGGACGGCGTAGCGCGTACAGGGCAAACAGCCAAATTTCAGGCCTTGGCACAGATTAGCCGTGAAGATTCATGGCTTTTGTATTGTAAATGTTGATTTAGATCTCATCCTGATAAATGATGTGGATTCTCTGGGTCTTTAACTACGGAATATCTAACGTCATTTTTATTAAATCTATCATAAAGAAAATTAGGTCGGAATTTTTCTTCACTCCTTCAAACCCATTAAAAAGCAAAGGTAGTTCCTTTCCGTGTGCTCTAGATCGAACGTTAGACCAAATGCTGGCCTAGATCTAATATCAGGCCTATATGAACATAATACCTCTTAACGCCTATGAAATTACACTTCGAATAGCGCCTACTGTCTTTATTTCTCATGACTAATCAGCAAAATTTCCCATAGCTAGAAACACCAACACCAACACCGACCGTGAAATCGGTATTTCTTAATCCCTAGGGGTATAGTGTTAGTGAATGGGAATTTGTACATGAAATTAAACACCGACGGCCGAGCTCGGTTCAGTAGACGATTATTAACAAAAAACAAACACGGCAACCGGAACTACGTCAGAAAAATCAGAGGTCAACACCTAACACCGACTGAATTTTTTTTCATTTCATAGTCGGTGTTAGATCACGATTTCGGGGCAAAATAGACACTAACACCAAACACCAACACCGAGCGTGAAATCACCCACTGTATGCTTAATATCGTGCGCATACTTATCAGACACTTTACCTCGCCAAGGTAATTTGAGGTAGACCGGCATTTATTGGGCCCATACACAGGGCGAGTCCGCGAATCAATGGTACGCTGCACAACGCGATCAATGGCAAGCTCCGGATAGCCATTGTCTCGTAGGATTTGCTTGATGCGAAGAAGCTCAGGGTTGAGCTTACACGGAGAACAAATTTGCAAAGCGCGACACACTAAGCTATTAATCAAACCAGTTTTATACGATGTAGCACTGTACGAATCTCATCGCGTGTACTGGCCCGTAAACGTAGGTTTACGATATACGGACGTGAGAAGTTTGCCGTCACTCTTCTGAACCAGTACATCCAAAAATGGAAGCGCGTTAGAAAAAAAAAATTACTTGTTCTCGCGATAACTGCAAAACCGTTTAACAGATTAGCTTTGAACTTTGCTTATATGTGCATATAGGAGTGAAGAAAAAATTTTTGGGGTCTCAAGGGGTTCAATAAAATACTAAAAATTGACTTGTTCTCGCAATAACTATGTAACCATGTAAGGGCCAAATTCAGACTTGGCTCATGTTTGCACAATGGATGAACAACGATCTGATAAGGTATGGAGGTTATGAGGCATACATATCGACCGCCCGTGGTCGAAGATTCATATAGTTTATTGCTTTTTATTACACAGTTTCCATATGATTTTTTATACTTCTTTTTGGTTGAATTCATGGAATGTCTCAAATATGTGTAAACTCTGCATAATGAATAATTAATTAGCATTTTTAAAAGAAAAATAGCATAAATGATTAAAGACACAGTCATCATTTTTCATGGGGAATTTGATACCGCAGGGAATTTACCCATTACTTATGTAATGCGCTGTAAATCCACCCTTCTCCTCACATGGTAAAGTCATTAACTCACTTTCTTGCTGACAGAGCTATACTAGCTTTATAAACTAGCAAAATAAGCGGCATCTGAAAAGCTTCCCGTGAATATTGTTTTCATTAATCCAAAGAGGTTCTTTTCTATTCTTTCAATAAAAACATCATTCTGTAAGCCTGTGTTCCAAAGTAAATATTTGCCTTTAACTCTTCCTTAAAAAAAAAATAAGGGCCAAGAAGAACCAATCCTCGAAGAGCGTGTACAATACTTTGCAAAATCTAAAAAAAAATCCCTGTTAAGGATCTAAAAATCTGAAAATTGTCGCGGGTTTCCCTGAATAGGGTATCAAATATCTTCCACTAAAATCCTCGCTTAGGGTACTTTTCAGATAGTCACGGACGCGGATGCCGTCCAGGCCTCAATGACACATACCCCCCCCCCCCCCCCGGTAGTAGTATCAGCTGACACACGTAAACAAAGTTCCTGAAACTTGAAAGGTAGGCCTAATTATGTTTTTTTAATAAAAAAGACATGAAAAGCACGTGTAACGAATGTGTAGCCTATGTAGTAATTGAAATTAGTATAGAGACTTATAATTATAAATGGGGTAACCAACATTTAGGGGAGAAGACATTTTTATTCTACGCAATGTTAGATGGATTGGAAAAGAAAAGAAAAACTTCGGGTTATAGTTATTTAGTTAATCGAATTATTTTTTTCCCCGACATCCATTTGTCTTGGCAGAATGAAATAATATTGATAATATGAATCATAATAGAATCAGTTCATTGTTTTAATTAAGCGGTGCAGGATCCGGCATTTGCTTCGGCGACAATTGCTCTGGGCTTTATTTCGTCAGAAGTATGGGTTTAATAGGGTAATGGTTTCCGAGGATTAATTTTTTAAAATTTTTATTTCTTTTTCTTCTGTTTGATTGTCAGGTATTTTCCGTTTGTGCCCCTCCCCTTTATAAGTTTGGATGTGCCCTGATCTTTACCCCTTCCCCATTCTCTATCTGTCTCATTCTTTCTTTGCTTCTCTTATCATCTTTTCTCGAATCTCCACATCACTTTCTCTCTCCTGTCCCCCGCTATTGCTCTGTTAATATTTCTCAATGACGATTAGAACTATAATCTCTCTCCACCCCCCCCCCCCCCCCCTCTCTCTATCTCTGTAGTACTCTCTCACATCCTCTCTCAGTAAACAATAGGACCGAGTGAAACACCGAGCTAGCAGTGACATAGGTATCATGCATCTTTATTGGAGACGTGCTGAATATCCCTTACAATAGCAAGATGAAAGCTGCATGTTAAAGAAAAGTTACTCTATTTTATGGGAAATACAAATTAAATGATTTTGATCAAAGAAAAGAAAAGAGAGAAAGAAAGGGAGGGAAAGGGAGAGAGAGACACACACACAACTTGTTTACAGTGAGTCAGGCATAGTTCCAGTAAACACACAAGGTCCATTTTCCTGAAATGAAAACACAACCCCACCTCTGTGTATGTAAACATATTAAAAACAAAGAAACAAGCATAACAAAAATAAATGAATACACATTTCATTATAATGATTCTTTCAAATAAATGCACGTAATGAATCATACACGCACATAATGAATCATACACATGTATACAAAATATTGCAATGTTTTTTCACCAGGCATATTTTGAGCACCTTGTGCATTACATGTAGTGGAATATCTGCTTAATAGCAAATCAATACCTCAAAAGATTACCAATATTATAGCAAATATTAGCATACAAATTATATGTATAGCTACATATTGTCTGGGGGAGCATTTCAATATTTCTTGTTATAGTCAACCATGTTTTTCTTGTTTGTTTTATGCACATCATGATCTTAAATACATTTCTGTTTCGTAGAGGCCGTATGGATAAAAAAATACCTTCTTCTTGACTGTAAATTTCCTCATTTGTGTATCATCGTATGTATATGGACTAAGGTATGTAACCTGTGATTTCATTCATCTTGCCGCAATTTAGGGAGCCTATGCTGAAAAAGAAAGTAATGAAGTGCATTGAATTTGGACGACTGAAGTAAACTAACGTTAAACACTTCTTTGGTCCCAGATATTGTATTTTGTGTTGCTCGCATCTTATAGCAAACGCTGAACGCTGACATGAAGTTTTACTTGCAAATCAAACAAGTTCTATATAGACACAGCATCTGACTGACATTTTCATCTTAGTTTATTTATGTTTGTGTGATGCCTATTACAAAATCGGCGTCTGCTCTTCTAAAAGATCTGATGGAGAGCGAAGATTTTCTCTGTGCCATTACTAATGCAGTGGACAGAAAACTTGAGGAAATTATTGAGAGCATCAACCAACAAGAAAGTCGGATAGCTAAAACTGAAAGGGATTGTAAAGAAGCAGGTAAACTGATTATAGATCTTCAAACTCAAATAAATGGAAATCACCAGAATTTACTTGATAGATGTGAAAAAATTGAATCTGCCAACATGGACCTCCTAAACGAAAGGGACATTCGCAACAAGCATATCACATCTCTTCAAGAAATGGTGGAAGCAAAGAGCGGAGAAGTGAAGAAACTTACTAAAGAAGTCAATGACCTCGAGCAGTACTCGAGAAGGTCCTGTCTCCTCATAGTTGGAGTGAAAGCCGAAAAGAAAGGGGAAAGCACTGACGAAATAGTGATGGAAGTGGCCAAACTCATCGGAGTGGACATCGGTGTGGAGGATATTGATCGCAGTCATCGAATCAGAAGGAAACCAACAACTACAAACGCTGAGAAGGAGCAGAAAAAGGAAGAAGGACTTGGAAAGGGAAAGGAAAAGAAAGAAAAGAAAAATAGTATTATTGTCAAACTTTGTTCGTATAGGATCCGCCAGCAACTCTTCAGAAATCGTCGCAAATTGAAAAATAGTGGAATCTCAATACATGAGGACCCGACAGCTTCGAACTTTAGTCTGCTACAGCTTGTACAAAAGGACCACAACATGTCCGCAGCTTGGTCCATCGATGGACGTATCTTTGCGACAGACAAGGAAACTGGAAAAAAAAACACCTCATCAAAAACAAAGAAGACCTGAAATTTCTGTAGACACTTTTAGTACTAGTACTTCACCATGTATTTTGTATGATCTATACTGACCCACAATAAAAAGTACCCACGACTTTATAATGGTATATCATATTTATATTGACAGACACAGAATGACAATGAACCAGGGTGGAAAGATTGACCTTTTATTGAAACATTTCACTAATTTCGGAAGACAATGCTGTCTCTTGTCAGCGCGCATTACAGCGCAGAACACAACAAGTTGAAAAATGAAAGTCACAGATCACCCCTGGTGTTTGTGGATGGCAACATCACTGCACAGCGCTATGTGGACGATATCCTGAGACCACACCTGGTGCCATTCCTGCAGAACAACCGAGGACTGCGCATCTTTCAGCATGATAATGTCCGACCTCATGCTGCACGGCTAACCACTGCATTCCTGAGGGGTGAGAACATTAACACCATGGAGTGGCCGGCGATGTCCCCTGACCTCAATCCCATTGGGCATCTGTGGGATGAGCTTGGGAGGCGCATTGCTGGCAGGGTCAAGACTCGTGCACATCTGATCCAGACTTTGCAAGATGAATGGAACAGGATTCCACAAGATTTCACAGGATTCCACAAGACTGGTGCGCATTATGCGTGGCAGATGCAATGCCTGTCTGCAAACAAAATATGGTGGCCACGCACGCTATTGATCTGTGACTTTCATTTTTCAACTTGTTGTGTTCTGCGCTGTAATGCCCGCTGACAAGAGACAGCATTGTCTTCCGAAAAATTAGTGAAATGTTTCAATAAAAGGTCAATCTTTCCACCCTGGTTCATTGTGATTCTGTGTCTGTCAATATTAACTCTTCCGGTGCCAGGCCAAATACCCCTCCAGTGCCAAGGGTTTTGTTGGGTTTGTAAATTTCGCGAAGAATAAGCTGTGTTTGATATTAGAAGGCTCATATCTCTTTCCCAATGCATCTTACAATGAAACTTTGTACACATGAAATATTGTAGAGTTTATGGTCTTTACAATGGTGTTAGTCTTTATACAATTTTCTGTTCATAATGTAGTAAAATATGCCGTATATGAAATCATTTTTTTCAATCAGGAAAATGGAGGGAAGCCTACTGTTTGAGAGCAAATTCACTGAAAGTTCTAAGAGATTAAAAAAAAACAAGAAATATGACAATAATGGTCAATGTTTTACCTTTTGAATGATATATACATTGATGGGGTAATATAGAAAATAGAGCGAAAATAATGCTATTTATGTATCAAATGCTATTCCCAATCAAAATTGTCGTCACTGAACAAGTGACTGGTAAGCATACACAAAGGAGGCGTGACCTGCTTTGCCTATGCCTTCCATAAAAGGCATGGCGCAAAATGAAAGGGCCAATCAGAGCATAACAATAGCGCCATAGACATGTAAGCTACAGCAGAGCATTGTTCACAAACTCCACTGCACTATGTGCGCTCAATCGTGCATTTTCTTTTGCGTAGTCTTCAATATGAGACCCTGTAACTATGTTTGTGTTTTGAAATAAAATACATGTATCGAGAAAATGAGAGTTCAAAAGGAAAGATGCATGTATAGAGAAATCTGAGTCACATATCTTGGATCAAAGTTTATGGGATATATGTGAGTATCTCCTACCTAAATAGCGAGTATACATTTGAGATATATCCAAAATAAAGATGAAAAGAAATTGGCTTTGGGCGTTTTGAGGTATACTTGCAGTAATATCATTTCCCGTTGTGGCCCCCTTCCCTTTTGATTTAGTGATATAAATCATGAATGAATGAATAGACTAAAAGGGTTGAAAACACATTAGGGTAGTTAATTTGCAAATTAGTTATAATTTTAAATAAAGGCAGTTATGTTTTGACCCGTACGTGTAAATAATGCTGCATGTTACTTTTGAAGAAAAAAAAAAGCATTTTGCATCGTGCATAACACGCTCGTGGCTTTTCTCAAAATCAAGTGATTCTTCGTCCACGTTCTGTAATAGGCTGGGATCAAACCGATAGCACAACATTGATCACAACAGTAAACAAAATTAAACTAAACAAATGAGAGAAACTGCCACGCTCTGATCCCCGATCTAATATAACCAGCAGTGAGCGAGTCCAATTCTGAAGAAAAAATATTTTCTTTCAGGGTTCGGGAAAAAATTCAAATGCTGCTACACCCCCCTATTATTTGTGCACTATTATATAAACGCATTGATGTTATAACATAGAGCTTTAGATCATCTCCCCTCATCATCATGCTGGTCCCCACCCGACCATGCACCCCTATCGCCCTCTCAATCTTCTCCTCTCGCCAGGCTATCACTCTCTCGCTCATTCAACTTCTGTTGGGTTCTCGTGTTGAATCGTTTCTTGTTTGATTCTATTTTTTGTTTTGCTTGATTCTTATCAAAACCCATCTCCAATATTTCTCTTAAAAAATAATGAGAAATAAATAAAATAATATAAGAATATTAAGAATAAATTAAGAATAAATAAGAAACTATTGAATATTGAACTCAGCAATAATATTTGTTTTTGCGAGATAAGAGGGCGCGGGGAATATGTAAGTTAGAAGTATCAAGTAGAAAGTAAAAAAAGCATGCGGAGATAAATGAGCATTACTTTTCGTTAGATCAGATCATCCCTTCATAATGTTTGCTCACCCCTGCTCTGTCACTCCATCCCTCTTACTCTCTCTTTCTCAACTCTCCATTCTCTCACATTCTCTATCTCCGATTTCGATGTCTATATTCTGGGCGGGTTTACCAATTTGATCACGCAAAGAAAGAAATAATGAGAGGGAAAACAAATATATGAATAGGCAAGTATAAAAACCGAAAAAGAGAGAAAGAAAAATATAGGAAAGAAATACGGAAAAATACGAAGAGAGGATTAGAAAATGGGATGGGAAAACAGGGAAAACGTGAAGAAAGATAGATACAGATTGAAGAGCAGAGAAAACAAATTGAAATAATGAAAGAAGTAAACAAAGAAATAAAAAGAAATACACAATAAACGATAGAAGTGAGAGGAAGAAACAATGCATAGTATAGAAAATGCATAGTATAGATTAATATATATATATATATATATATATATATATATATATATATATATATATAATGTATATATTTCATAAAAAATCTCTGCAGCCCCCACCCTCTCTTTCTCTCAGTTCATGATGTCTCGCTCTCTCTCTCTCTCTCTCTTTCTGTTTTGTTTGTTTCCCTCTCCGTCTCTCTCTCTCTGTCATTCTCTCTCTCATTTAACTCTTTTTGCGTTCTCTTGATGACCATTTTTTTTTTTGCTTGATGATGAAGGAAGATGCTCTAGAGATATGCAATTTAACGAATAATATATTCCCCTATAACAACAGTGTGATTATTATATACAAATAATAGCAGTGGTGGCACGAGCAGGAGGGGGGGGGGGGGGGGGGGGGTATAGAGTCCTGACGCAGATCCTGGTGCAAACAAAAGTCCTATGCCCTCTGCCAGTATTTTGGATAATGGTGAATAGTCCATCAATGGGCCCCGATTTCTAAGAACATCCTGTCATAAATTGCTACATGGAGATCGCATAGAGTTAGGGGGTGGGGGTTATAGACCCCTGAGAAGAAAAGTTCTATCCCGTGGCGTGTTCCCATAGACAATGGCCAATAGTCGATGATCGCAACAAAATAATGCATGATGCATAGTATTTTGGTTTCTCTTGCAATCTATTTCTACCCAAGCAGAATAACCAAATAATGCGGTGCTTCATTAGTATAACATCATACAGACAACTATTGATACTAATCTAATGAAAAATAATGCTCCTTAAATATCAATTTTATTTACGCATTTTTTTAAATTTGTGATACTTCTCTCTTGCATTTTTCCGCCCCCCCCCCCCCTCATCTTGTAAGAACAAAATTATGGCTACGTTCAATATTCAGCAGTTTCTTAATTTCTTGAGGCCTAGTAAGTGTGAGGCAGATCGTTGATAATTATGTTGAATATGGCGTGAATAAATTAAACATGGGTGGACAGAGGTTGAGGGATTCATAACTGATTCCCTTTACTTCATTTTAGCGTCTTTTTATTTTCAGAGAAATATTGGAGATGCATTTTTGATAAGAATCAAGCAAAACAAACATAGAATCAAACAAGAAACGATTCAACACGAGAACACAACAGAAGTTGAATGAGTGAGAGAGTGATAGCCTGGTGAGAGGAGAAGATTGAGAGGGCGATAGGGGTGCATGGTCGGGTGGGGACCAGCATGATGATGAGGAGAGATGATCTAAAGCTCTATATTATAACAACATCAATGCGTTTATATAATATTGCACAAATAATAGTGGTGGTGGCATTAGCTGGAAGGGATGGGGAATAGAGTCCTGATGAAAGGAAAAGTCCTATAATTTTATGTAGATAATTATGTTGAGTATGGCGTGAATAAATTAAAAATGAGTTGAGAGAGGTTAAGGGATTCATAACTTACTGCGCTTACTGCGTTTTAGCGTCTTTTTTATTTGCAGAGGAATATTGGAGATAGGTTTTGATAATCATCAAGCAAAACAAACGTACCTCAAAACATACGATTCAACACGAGAACGCAAAAGGAGTTGAGTGAGTGAGATGGATAAAGATAGAAAGAGAGAGAGATAGGGATTTGATGATTGCAAAGGACGGGGTGAGGAGAGGAGAATTGCGAAAAGAAGGAAAAGGAGGGAGATATGAGGGCGGGAATAGTTTAGAGAGAGAGGTAATAAGAAAGTAATAGTGGTAAGATGGGTTATTGAGAGAGAGAGAGCGAGAGCGAGAGCGAGAGAGAGAAATAGAGATATGATGATTGCAAAGGACGAGACGAGGAGAAGAGAGTTGGGAACGAGAAAGAAAAAAAAAGAGATATGAGGGCCAGAAAAGTTTAGAGAGGTAATGAGAAAGTAATAAAGGTAAGATTGAGATGGAGGGAGGGAGAGAGAACGATGGAGAGAGAGAGAGAGCGAGATGATGACGACTGTAAATGACGGGGCGAGGAGGAGAGAGATGGGATAGAGAAAGAGAGAGAGAGAGAGAAAGATATATATAATTATTGAGATGTGAGGGCGGGAAGATTTTAGAACGAGAGGTAATGAGGAAATGAGAAAACGATAGATTGAAAGAGTGGAGGTAGGGTGGGGTAGGGGCCAGTAACTATGACGATGAGGATCTAGAGTTCTGCATTATATCGAATAGTATATATTCCTATAACAACAGTTTGTTTATTATGCAAAGAATGAACCCAATTTTGATTTTACTGTTATATATTATTGTTCGATGTCAATATTATTTAGTTTGTATTGTTTTGCAATGACAATTAAGTTATCAGCTATCACTTTCTATGTTACATTTCCATGTAAACTCTCTCTCTTGCCATTCGCCTGTATAGAAATTATATTGTGTAGGTAGATCTTTTGGTAAATAAGGTTACAACCGCTCTATTTTGTTTTTATATTACTCTAATTGATGAACCGGGATTTTAACTGAAATAAAATATCCAAATAATAGCATAGTGGCACGAGCAGGAGGGGGGTATAGAGTCCTGACGCAGATCCTGGTGCAAACAAAAGTCCTATGCCCTCTGCCAGTATTTTGGATAATGGTGAATAGTCCATCAATGGGCCCCGATTTCTAAGAACATCCTGTCATAAATTGCTACATGGCGATCGCATAGAGTTAGGGGGTGGGGGTTATAGACCCCTGAGAAGAAAAGTTCTATCCCGTGGCGTGTTCCCATAGACAATGGCCAATAGTCGATGATCGCAACAAAATAATGCATGATGGCTAGTGTTTTTGTTTCTCTTCCAATCTATTTCTACCCATTTGTGATACTTCTCTCTTGCATTTTCCGCCCCCCCCCCTTTATCTTGTAAGAAAATAAATTATGGCTACGTTCAATATTTAGCAGTTTCTTAATTTCTTGAGGCCTAGTAACTGTGAGTGAGGCAGATCGTAGATAATTATGTTGAATATGGTGTGAATAAATTAAAAATGAGTGGAAAGAGGTTAAGGGATTCATAACTTACTGCGCTTACTGCGCTTTAGCGTCTTTTTTATTTGGTGAAGAATATTGGAAATAGGTTTTGATAATCACCGAGCAAAACAAACGTACCTCAAAACAACATACGATTCAACACGAGAACGCAAACGGAGTTGAGTGAGTGAGATGGATAAAGATAGATAAAGAGAGATATAAATTTGATGATTGCAAAGGACGAGACAAAGAGAAGAGAATTGGGAAAGAGAGAAAAAAAAGGAGAGATGAGAGAGAGAAAAAAAGGAGAGATGAGGGCGAGAAAAGTTTACAGAGGTAAAGAGAAAGTGATAGTGGTAAGATGGGTTATTGAGAGGGAGGGGCGAGAGCGAGAGAGGGAGAGGGAGATTTGATGATTGCAAAGGACGAGACGAAGAAAGGAGAATTGGGAAAGAGAAAGAAAAAAAAAGAGATATGAGGGCGAGAAAGGTTTAGAGAGGTAAAGAGAAATTGATAGTGGTAAGATTGATAGGAAGGGAGGGAGAGAGAGAACGAGAGAGAGAGAGAGAGAGATAGAGATATGATGATGACAACTGTAAATGACGGGGTGAGGAGGAGACACTTGGGATAGAAAATGAGAGAGAGGGAGATATATACATATATATATATAATTATTGAGATGTAGGGCGGGAAGATTTTAGAAAGAGAGGTAATGAGAAAACGATAGATTGAAAGAGTGGAGGTAGGGTGGGGTAGTGGCATAAAAACATACGATTCAACACGAGAACGCAAAAGGAGTTGAGTGAGTGAGGTGGATAAAGATAGAAAGAGTGGAAGATAGAGATTTGATTATTGCGAAGGACGGGGTGAGGAGAAGAGAGGTGCGAAAAAGAAGGAAAAGGAGAGAGATTTCAAAGTTTCGAATGAGGGGTAATAAGAAAGCGATAGTGGTAAGACATAATAAAAGTAGAAGAATGAAAATATAAAGGCGATACAAAATAACAACTGAACAGAAAGCGAATGCAAACTTTATGGTATATACAAAATAATACAGAAGACATGTTTTTAACATTTCATAGATCTCCACAGACATACTGAGGGGGTTATAGACAAACATGATAATAGTATGAATAAAAAATAATGACACACGCATCACGTAACGATTTTGTGAACAAGTTTCAATCACCCAAGTCATATGTATTGATTGGAGGGAAAAGCCTTGACACGAGAATAATACCATTTAGACTCACGCTTCACCAGCTCTTTCAATCATGAATATTCATATTATGCTGGCGAATAAGCGAGCTGCATTTGGAGCGCTGTTCTGCCATTGGTCAACTCCGAACTCATTTTCCCGGGAGACTAACACAGGATGTCTGCCCATAGACATGCGTGTATTGCCATACACAACGTTTATAACACACGTTCTATTGGGAAACCTTGACGATGCTTGCGGCATTATCCCAAAAAACCTCTTCAAAATACTGCCGAGAAAATATGATTTTACTCAAAAAATGTTAATATAAACCCATATTTTTTTAATGTTTTATTGAATGCTTAATCTGTTATCAATACATCAATATGAAAAAATCTGAATATAAAGTTAGTTTTGTATAATTGAAATGGATGAAACAGAAAAAAGTTTATCGGGCAACTATACGTGCCATCGGCACTGAAGGGTTATGGGCAACTATACGTGCCTCCGGCACCGTAAGAGTTAATATGATATACCATTATAAAGTCGTGGGTACTTTTTATTGTGGGTCAGTATATATTGTGACTCCTTTTTAAACAGATTGAAACCTTGTGCATGTACAGTATATATTAAGTATTTTACAATTTGACTGTTAAGTGTGTTTTGTGTGTGAATGTGGGTGTGGGCGTGCGTGTGCGTTGTGTGTATATGTACTTAAATACGTGTGTGGAAATGTGTGATTCTATCTAGGCATTTTATCAAATATCTATTGTATCTAGCTGTATTTTGTTACTCCCTTTCTTTTTTTTGTAACATACACGTAAATGAGTGAACAGACTGCATATAATTTTACAAGCATCCTTCCATTTCATTCAATTTGCAATACTGAGTTAGAATATGAGTTGAAGCAAGATAATCCTAATATAGCAATTGATATTAATACACTAAATTCCAACTTTTTCTGTGATACATCTGATGTTCATAACTCTATATCCTTAATGATATTGATCCTGATGATAATTTTTTTAGATATGCTAAAAGTTGTAAATATTGGTTGGCTGATGAATTCAACAAATCTTTTAATAAATATGAAAACAATTTCAGTTTAATTCATTTTAATGCAAGAAGCCTACAAAAAAATCATGATGCTATACGTACATTTTTAGATCATTTAAAAGTCAATTTCTCCATTATTGGCTTCACAGAAACATGGATCCATAGTAATACCCCCCTCTTGTTTGACACTGATGACTATTCTTTTTATCATGCTGATCTATTCGATCTGATTTATGTTTTCCTTCTGACCTCTGTGAGTCGCTATTTGTTGAAATTCAGGTGCCTAAGAAAAAAAACATCATTGTTGGCATAATGTATAGAGATCCCAAACAAACCATTTATAAATTTAATGAATGTCTAAATGACTATCTTGAGATAATACAAAGAGAAAATAAAGATGTGTATATCATGGGTGATATGAATATAAATCTATTACAACATACATCCTTGAAATGTATAAATGATTTTGTCAATATTATGTTCAATAATTCGCTCCAGCCAATGATTGATAGACCAACTAGAATATCAAATTCATCTGTAACCCTGATTGATAATATTTTTACCAATGTATGCTGTTTAACATTGAAACCGGGAATATTCTACAATAACATAACTGATCATTTACCTATCTTTCTGATAACAGCCAATTTAAAGTACAATGAAAATAGTCAAGATACTGAATATCTGAATAATGATTACTTCAGAAAAATCAGTGATAATACTATTAATAATTTTTGTAATGATTTGTCAGTCATTGACTGGAGCGAATTACTGTCCAAATCAAATGCTGATAATGCATATAATATATTTTGTTTAAAGTTTAATCAATTGCATGATAAACAGCTTGTGTGTAAAAAAAAATTGAAGAAGAATATTCCTGAAAACCATGGATAACCAGATCATTATTAAATTGTATACGTAAAAAAGATCGTTTATATAAATGTTTCTGTAAAAATCCTTCCAACATTAGTTTTGAGCATCGATTTAAGAAATATAGAAACAGTTTAAATACAATTGTAAGAAATGCCCGCAGGCAATACTATATTGGTTTATTTGAAAAAAAAGAGCAATATGATAAGGATATGGCAAATTATCAATGACTTATTAAAGAAACGATATAAAAAGAAATCTCCATTATATTTTCTCAGTAATGGCAGTAAAGTTACTAACCCACAACTCATTTCTGATGAATCCAATACATATTTTGCTAATATCTCTATTAATCTTCAAAAAGAAATTACATCTGATTTGAACTCAAGTCATTTTTCTTCTTACTCACCTGAACGTTGCATACACTCTATTTATTTTCACCCAACCAATGAAAATGAATTGATCAATATTGTTAAAAGCCTAAAAAATAGTACCAGTGTGGGTATTGACGAAATAAGTTGTAAGATAATCAAAAAAGTCATTCATTATATTGTCATGCCTTTGTCATACATTTTTAATTTATCTCTTAGTGTGTGTGTATGTGTGTAATTGGGTTTTTACAGACGTGTATCAATCAGATATGATTATTTACGTCTGGGACCGACCTTTAATGTCACCATCCGAAAGACGTGACTCAGTCTCGAATCTGGGTCCGCTGAATCAGTTTATAACTTCCACTGGTAGCTGGATTACAGGCGCACGCCACAACGCCCAGTACTTAGTACTGGGAATGTTCCAAATAATCTTAAAATAAGTAAGGTCATTCCAGTTTTTAAGGAAGGGGATCCTCATCTATTTTCGAACTATAGGCCTATATATCTTTGTTACCATGCTTTTCAAAAATATTAGAAAAAATTGTTGACACTAGGATTTTTAACCACCTCAATAAGTATTCATTATTAAATGATTGTCAGTATGGTTTCAGACCCCATTATTCATGTGACCTTGCAGTTATCGATTTACAGGATCGATTAATGACAAAAATGAATAATAGCTTCCATACTCTAGGTATTTTTCTTGACCTTACTCAGGCTTTTGATTTAATTGATCACAAAGTTTTGTTATATAAGTTAAACAATTTTGGTATTCGAGGCATCCCGCTACAGTGGTTTCGAAGTTATCTTACAAATCGACTATACAGTATACCTCATATAATAATCATACTTCTACTTTTTCGAATATGACATCAGGTATTCCTCAAGGATCAATATTAGGCCCGTTGATTTTTCTGTTGTATGTTAATGATTTATGTTCGGTATCCATTAAAAAAAAAAATGATTCTGTTTGCTGATGATCAACTATTATATCATCTCATTATAATCTTTACGAGTTAATAAAAACAACTAATAGTGAACTGCAAAAAGTTACTGACTGGTTTAGAGCAAATAAACTAATTGTTAACTATGAAAAATCAAAATATTATGTATTTTAGGAAAATTAATAATGTATATGATCCAACTGATATATGTATAACTGTGAATAATGTACAACTTAATTTAACTAAACATGTAAAATTGGTATTATCCTTGATGATCGACTCAATTTCAATGAGCATACACTGTAAAAAAATAACTGTAGATTAACAGGTTTTTTGACTTGTAACTGTAGACTAACAGGTTTTTTGACTTGTAAAATTACAAGTTTTCTGTTAATACGGTATTTTTCTTGTGAAATGGCAGGAAAATTAGCAATTTTCCTGCCATTTCAGAAGAAAAATACCGTATTAACAGAAAAACGGCCAAAACGGCATTAAGAATATGTACATCTTCTCATTTTTTGGCTCCTTCTCAACCAGTATTCTTCAGGCTAAAAACTTTAAACATATTTGATATTCATACCTACCAAATTGCTATACTAATGTTTAAAAATCAAAGTGCAATATTACCTCATAATATCTCTTCATTATTTCAATTTAATAGATATATATACATCCCCATAACACTCGGTCGAGTTCAAAAATGCATTTCTTTAAAGTACCAAATGAACGCTCATTAAACTTGATTCGACACCAGGGCCCTCGGGTATGGAATTCTTTAAACACCAGTATCATATCTTGCAATAACCTTACCTCATTTAAATGTAAATTGAAATCCAGCTTGTTAGCTGGATATCATAATTAATTGCCGTAGTAGTTTGCGATGTTACCCCCCCCCCCCCCCAACCTACCCGTGTGATTGTATGTGTGAATTTATGTGTGGAAATGATGTGTTTGATTTGTAGTGTATAACTGCAGGGTGTAATATCTATTTTTTTCTCTTTTGTACATTATGTCCGTACAGATTTAAGTAAGGGAGCTGCATCAATTACAAGCTCTGCTCATAGTTAGCTTCCTTTTCTTTATTGTTATATTATTGTACATGAAAGATATACATGTGTTTTATTTTGATTGTGATTTTTAATGATTGAGAAATAAACTGAATTGAATTGAATTGAATTGAAATAGTATCCTAACACCAATTAGCTACACAAATATAATATCCTTTTTTGATCAACATTTACATACATGTATATTCACTTTCATGAGAACACGCCATATATAATCGTAGATCCAGTATTAAATATAATTCCTTTATATGTTTCTGTATCCTTTTCCCCCTCTCTCACTTTTTCATTCTCACATGTTTCATTATCAATGATTCAAAAATATCAAATTACATTTCTGCACAAACATAATATAAGCAATCATATCTTATGTTGACATTTGGAAAGCACTTTTTGAGGTCTTATATTAGAGCGAATCTCTAAATAGCCCAATTAAGGCACAAGCGGATGAATAATGTTGAGTGGGTTTTGTGTTTTTCTTTCTGCTGGAAACCAAATTGGAAATTGATGACATTTAACAACGTGGATAATGTTTACGGTTTATTTATTTATTTATTCTGCATGTTCCATAAATCACAATCATATTCATAACTGCACAATAATACAAAATATTACATATTGATAACAGTTGAGCTTATAAAATGCGGTTAATAAAATATTGGGGAATGTGGAAACATGCACAGGTTTGGCAACATAAGCTTGGAGCTTGAGAAGCATCGCCACACCTGAAACATTGACAAACTAAGAACAATGAGAAGAATCATTGCGCACTCCTAACTATAAGGGGAAAAACAACCTTAAAATAATACAAAATAGCAAATACAAAAAGAAAAATGATAAACAGTGGAAAAGATTAAAGAAATGCTAATGAGAACCCTTAAGTAGTAACTTAACGCAAACTACATAGTGATTTAAATGTACATGTACGAGTAGAATGCAGGTGAACCGTATTGAAGCAGGCAAAAAGAAAAAAATATATATATATATATTGCACTTTCACAGAAGTAATAAGTACAACACAAGAACACTAATTATATTACCATAATTTACATCTTTGAGATAAGCATGTGTTTAACACTGCTTTTAAAGGAATGTATTGTCAATGAATTGCGTGTATGAGTGGGTAAGGAATTCCAAACATCGGGACCATAGTGTCGCACAGACTTATGAGCTAACATTGTGCGGGGATTGGACAAATGTATATTTGCTGATTGTCTTGTTTGGTAAGCGTGAACCGCATCGTTCCGTTGAAACATTGAACAAAAAGTAACAGGTAAAATCTTGGTGTTATAACGATACATGAATATGGAGGTTTGAAGGAAATTAATGTCGCAGACTCTCAGAGTTTTCAGCTCAATAAACAGGGGACGTGTATGGTCAAGGTAACCAGCACCAGAACATATCCGAATTGCTTTCTTTTGCAGCAGGAGAATATTGTCTGTTGTACTCTTTGATGTTGCCCAGAGGATATTACAGTACAAATTGTATGGTAGGATGAGAGTATTATATAATGTGAATAATGTTCTGGATGGTACAAAATATCTGACCCTGTATAATATGCCAATACCACGAGAGATCGGCACCCTTATGTGCTGCAGGTGATCTGTCCAGTTCAGTTTCTCATTTATGAGAACGCCAAGAAATTTTGTGCAAGTTTTCTGTTCTAATATGACATCATCAAGTTTTATAGAGAGCTTACGTTGACAGGATTTATTACCCTTGAAATGAATAAAATTTGTTTTGAGGACGTTCAGAGACAACTTATTACTTTGGAACCAATTGGCTAATTTGGGGAGTTCTGAATTAATTGAGTCTTCTAGCAAATTTATGTCACGATTAGAAATGAAAACACTTGTATCGTCAGCAAATAGGATATAATTCAAAATAGTTGATACATTACATATGTCATTGATATATATGAGAAACAGTAGGGGACCCAAGATGGAACCTTGGGTACCCCACATCTTAAAAACGACATTTCCGAATTGACAAACAAGTATATTGCTTCCTCTTGCTAACATAGCTGGAGAACCATTCTAAGGCAATGCCTCTTACCCCACAATGCTCAAGTTTACATAAAAGTATGGAATGATCAAGTGTGTCAAAAGCTTTGCTCAGATCCATGAACACACCTACAGTGTGTTCACGAGATGCCAGAGACCTAGAAACAAAGTCATAAAATTTCAGCAGTGCAAGGTCAGTAGAGTGAGATTTACGAAATCCAAACTGATTAGGATTTAATAGCTTGTTTTTGTTAAGAAAACCAATGAGCCGATTGTAAACTAATCTCTCTAGTATTTTTGAGAAACTTGGCAGAATTGAGATGGGTCTGTAGTTATTAATACTCGATGTGCTATCTCTCTTGTGAACAGGAATAACCTTTGCCAGTTTGAAAGATGAATGAAATACACCAGTTGATAAAGATAGGTTACAAATATGTGTAAAAGGTATTGGGATGGAACCAATAATTTGCTTTAAGATTGAGGAGCTAAGTTCACCGTGACCCGAAGACCTGCTATTCTTCATGGACGAAACAATATTTAATATTTCAATATCATCAGTTGGCATAAGGAAAAGTGAAAACTGGGTCTTCTCATGAAGATATTCCTTAAAGTTCTTATCGGTAAAATTTACTTGCTTTGCTTGATTTGGACCTATATTCACAAAATGGTCATTAAATGCATTTGCAATATCTTCCACATTAGATATTTCGTTACCATTATGGAAAATTTTACTGACAGAGACAGCTTTCCCTCGCTTACATATTATATCTTTGACAATTCTCCAAGTAGAAGACATGTTACCTTTAACATTTTCGAATTGTTTGGAGTAGTAAAGTCTTCGAGATGACCTAATGATTGAAGTCAGTTTATTTCGATATTTTTTATATTTCTCTTTGTTATCTTGAGACGGTTTCTTAACACTTCTTTTATATAAAATATTCCTTTTTTTGCTGGATTGAAGGATGCCTTTCGTAATCCATGGTTCACCATGTAATTCATGGTTCACCATGTGTTAGTCCTGATAAGGACTGTTGGGGTATAGAAATGAGGGTAGAGAATGATGAGAGAAGGGGAGAAAACCCGGTGGAGCTACTCAATGTGACTTGGGGACCGCATGACCGTTACCAAAATCGCGGATATAGGGGTAAATTTCAAGGAACGTCCGCGGACAGAATATTCCTCGAAATATAGAAAATAGGGGTGCGCAGGTGTCCTCGAAATTGATAAAATAGGGGTCAGGAAAAGGGAAGAAAACCCAAGGCATGAAGAAAAATCCCTGAGCCGAGTCGCTAGCTGCGGGCCTGCCGGGGATCGGAGGGCGCGTTCATCGTTGAGAAAAAAATCCCCGTACTGCCGTCAGTCAGCAAGATGGCGGACGTGAAGGTAACACTGTTGGGCTCGATCGCTCGCTGCACGCTGATTAGCCATAGCATAGGCAACATGACGCCACTGGCAGCTCGCCAGCGCCATCTTGTTTCCCTCAAAACAATTCCGGAACGTCGCCGCTGTATTTTGACCAAGTTTGAAGGACTATTTTACTCATATAATCATCATATGCCCTTCAAAGATGAAGTGGGAAGATGCACGAATCGTGATGTTCGTGAAAGTCGTGTGAAAGGACTTATGTTTCACAGTGATCACACTTCACAGGTATGAATAGTTCAACTTACACTAACACTAACAGTAACACTACAGTCCCATTCATACGCTTTCATGTTAGTTTGCCATTGCTGCTAATAGTACACTCACTGTTGCAGCAGTCAAAAGCAGACAACAAAATTGTTCTAAACAAGATTTAAATTTTAATTTTCTTAAATTTGCCAACCTGATTCAGGGACTCTTCAACTCTTACTTTTAGTTTTACTTATGTTAAGTTTTAGTCTTTGCAACAAATGTAGGGATTCAGACTTGAAACAGAAAGTGAAATTTTAAATAATTATTTTCCTCTCCTGTATGAATGATCTAGCCTGGAAAAGGGCCTGCTGATACACACAAAAGCTATTGAAGCCTATTCACCCGTAAAAGCTAGTCTGGAGTACAAGGTTATCTTCAGATAAGCTTGTACATGTAGTGCTTATACAATAAAGGAAAATGCATTTTTTAATGTGTTAATTGTTATTCATTTAAGAATATTTCGGCAATAGTTATAAACTCCTGGGGAAAAACCACTGAACTCTATGGACCATATGGTTATTTGAAATAACCGCTATGTCTCACCACTCACAAACCTCATACCGACTTATACATGTACAAGCTTATCTGAAGATAACCTTGTAGTACTCCACTCTCCAGACTAGCTTTTAATAGGTGAATAGGCTTCAATAGCTTTTGTGTGTACTATCAGCAGACCTTTTTCCAGTCTAGACAATTCATAGTATCATACATCATGAGTCATGAGAGGAAAATAATTATTTAAAATTTTATTTTCACTTCTGAATCCCCAAATTTGTGGCACAGTAAGACTAGTTGAAGAGTCCATGAATCAGGTAATCTAGCAAATTAAAGATAATCAAATCTTGCTTAGAGCAATTTTGTTGTCTATTTGTGACTGCTGCAACAGTGAATGTTGGATACAGTCCCACATAGGCAAGGGCCCACCCATAGGCCATCTCGTGTATGAATGATCTAGACTGGAAATAGGCACGCTGATACACAAAAAAGCTGTTGAAGCCTATTCACCCATAAAAGCTAGTCTGGAGTACAAGGTTATCTTCAGATAAGCTTGTACATGTATAAGTCGGTATGAGGTTATTTAACCTCGCCTATTTGTGAGTGGTCAGACATAGCGGTTATTTCAAATAACCATATGGTCCATAGAGTTCAGTAGTTTTTCCCCAGGAGTTTATATGAACTATTGCCGAAATATTTTTAAATGAATAATAACACATTAAAAAATGCGTTTTCCTTATATTAATTGTGTGTGAACTTGTAATTTGAGGCATCGGGTCTTGGACACCTATTATGTTAATGAAAGAAGGGCATAAACGTCTTGTCCTTGAAATATGGTAAAATAGGGGAAAGTTTCCGAAAGTGTCCTTACAATCTTAAAAATAGGGGTATT
Organism: Heliocidaris erythrogramma; assembly: GCA_025617745.1. NCBI lineage: Eukaryota > Metazoa > Echinodermata > Echinoidea > Camarodonta > Echinometridae > Heliocidaris > Heliocidaris erythrogramma. Next base: position 51,274,404 of record CM046864.1, on the reverse strand, counting down.
TCAAAGTACCATTTTGTCCTTGTTTTGACGTAAAAAAGGGGGTTAAATTTCACAGAATGTCCTTGAAATTGACTGCAAAAGGGGGTTATTTGCATTTTTGGTAACGGTCATACGCGTCCCCCTCTGCGGGAGAGTGGCTCCACCGGGGGAGAAAAGGAGAAGTTGATAGTCGAGAAAGAAATGAGGAATAAGAAGTTATCTTTCGTGAGAGTGAAGTCCTTAGAAGGACTGTAAACCAGAGGAGAAAGGTGGCTGGAAGAGGAAGAGTGGATGAAGTGACGAGTTTCGGCGTTGGATAATAAATCCGGTGTGAAATCTCGGCGATGAAGAGTAGGAGAGATGAGGCGTCTCTCGGCGTTGGAGAATAAATCCGGTGAAAAATCTCGGCGATGAGGAGTTGGAGAGATGAGGCGTCTCCGGCGTTGGAGAATAAATCCGGTGAGAAATCTCGGCGATGAAGAGTAGGAGAGATGAGGCGTCTCCGGCGTTGGAGAATAAATCCGGTGGGAAATCTCGGCGATGAAAAGTAGGAGAGATGAAGCGTCTCTCGGCGTTGGAGGATAAATCCGGTGAGAAATCTCGGCGATGAAGAGTAGGAGAGATGAAACGCCGAAACTCGTCACTTCCTCCACTCTTCCTCTTCCAGCCACCTTTCTCCTCTGGTTTACAGTCCTTCTTAGGACTTCACTCTCACGAAAGATAACTTCTTATTCCTCATTTCTTTCTCGACTATCAACTTCTTCTTTTTTCCCCTGTTCTCATCATTCTCTACCCCTTTTTCTATTATATACCCCACAGGACTAACACATGGTGAACCGTAAACCTTATCCACGTTATCTACACCACCATGCAAACCTTCAAAGATCATCTGACATTTAACAAGTTGTATAAAAATATCCAGTTGTTTGTTGAAGCTGTGAATTATTATACTTGTCTGATAGATGTAATAAATTACATTTTAACAATCATACAAGATTGTATGAAGGAAGTTCAAGCATACTAGAATATTTTTTTTTTCTTTCAGCAGTACAAACAGAAAAATTCAGTAATTGTTATTAAAAACAACATGTAACATGTAATGAAACCAACCATAGTTTACCCCCCCCCCCCCCAAAAAAAAAAAAAAAAAAAAAATACATGTAATTGAAAGACAAATCAATTTGATAAGGCAATTTTGTTTCCCCTGCTCATGCATGAACTTGGTGTTTTTTTTTCATTTGAATCACAACTAGCCGAGACAGAGAGTTGTGCCACAAGATGTTGCTCCTGATTGTACATTCATTTCATGGATTCTCAGTAGTTTCATCACCGCCCCCCCCCCCTTCCCCCCCCCCCCTCCCCCTAAATCTGCCACTGCTTCTGTTAGTTATGATTGCACCAATGTTTACAAGTGGGCTTTTACAGACACATATTAATCAGACATGATTATTTCCTTTTGGGCATAGATATTTAACGTCACCATCTGAAAGGCGGGATTCAGTTTTAAACCAGGGTCCCTCAAAGTTGGTTTGGAGGCTGTCGATCAGGAGAGTGGAATTGTCCCGAAATGGTGGGAGCCAGGGGGTGTAGGCTTCACCCTATGCTGGCTATGCCACTGTCTGTTTCAAGGAAACCTTTAGTATAGGAAAGCCTTATGAACTATGAGGGGTCAAATCTGGATAGTGAATTATGCTAATTGACAAAGTTTTGTTCTGCAAAGTAATTTAACTGTAAAGTTAGTAATGACAATTTGAATCACAACTAGAATCTCACTATTTTCAGAGATTTCATGTCCACATACAGAAACAGCTGTGAATAATGTCTCAAAAACTAGTACCGATTTTCGAAACTCAACATTGCTCTGTTTGTGAATGGCCCTATACTGATAGTTTGCAGGCACAAGCCCTGTTCAGTCGTAAAAGAGTGTCTGTACTGTAAGACTACCATAGGTTAAATTAGGGTCTGTGCTTGCAGACTACTATACTGACAACATAATTTCCAAGTGTGGGGGTGATTGCGGGGGGGGGGGGGGGGGGTGGGGCGGGGGGCATTGAACAAAGAAAATACCACCTTCAATCCATATGATCTGAAGGAGACGGCTCAGATATTAACAGTTTGATGTTGTATTCCTGAGATAGTTGTAAAAGTTCTGAGTAGGTATCACCAGGTATGGGATTGTGCTCCAAGTTGATTTCTTCAATGGCAGACATGCCACAGAGTTGCCTGCATCCAGACCTGCAAGGAAATCGAGGTATGAAAATAGATGTTCTCATTTATTAACACATTTGCTTGAAATTCATGTACGGTATTTAATTTTTCATTGATAGAAAACCAAATGTACTGTCATTTCATTTGTTCTTATAAATATTTAAATATGGATTTTAATCTGTGAATTATGAAATTATGGATGCCAGTATTACTCAAACATACATGCAGGCAGATTCATGGGGTGAAGTGAAAACTGAAGAGGCCCCCCCCCCCCCCCCCGGGCTTATCTCAAAAGGGTGCGGTGGGGAGCGTTCAACGCACCCTTTCGAGAAAAGCCCCCCACCCTCCCCCCCCCCCCCGTTTGTCTCCAAAGAGTGCGTTGAGAACGGAGTGGCGCGTTAACGCACCCTTTCGAGACAGGGGGGGGGGGGGGGGCTTTCTTGAAAGGGTGCGTTAAGTAGTCTTCCACATCAGTCGTTTATAAAAATTAAAATAACGAAATATCATCTATTTTCTAACTGAACGTGGAATTTAGCTTGCATGTGTTTAAAAAGATATAATCAAAAAATATTTTTTGAAAAGTCTTTATAATTAGCATTCATTATTTCCCAGAGATCATTGAAGGAGTTAGACCACTGAGAGAGTTGCATGTGTTTAACTAGTCTTGGCAAAATGGAAAAAAAAAAGGGCAGCATATGCAGCCCCTAGGCCTACAGTTTTTCTCCTTCAGTTGTCTCCTTTATCAAATGAAATTCAATGTAAGACTTAAAGAATACACAGAAAGATATGGATCATTATTTTTCATTTTAACCAAAAATAAAAAGACTGATATGCAAGAATATAGGTTAAGCGCTTTACATTTTTAAATATTCAAGTAAATTATTTGATTGTTTTTATTTTTTTATTTTGCGTCAATATTTTCACTACTTTAATTCATTATAAACGACTGATCTGGAAGTCTACGTAAAAAATAGTTTTATTTAATTTTCAATCTGTACCTTCAATTCTGATTATTTCAATTTAAAAGACTGATGTGTAAGACTAGTTTAAGTCAATGGTGTAGGAATTTCTATTCCTTAAGCCCCGGTCACACAGCGCTTTACGGCTTAATCACGGCCAAAACCCGTGAAGCAGACGATGTTGTTCGCGTTGATGTCGAGCTTAAGACGAAAAAGGCGTCGGACGCTGGCAAAAGGTTTTGAACTGCTCAAAATTTTAGCCCGCGGACAACCACGGGCGGCACACGTGGTAAAGACGTGCAACACACGTGAAACACACGTGATAATCCGTGTTCCGGCAGTGATTAAAACTTGGGGAGACGCGGTAAGACGCGAAAGTTTAGCGGTCTGTCACGGGCAGAGCTCGGTCATCGGACGGGTGTTACGCGTTGGTATCACATGAAATAGCGTGTGTTTAGCGGCTTATCACTGACAAATGGATTTTTCCGCGTACTTTTTTTAGCCTTACACGTGGCTGGACGTGGTTAGCCGTGCTTAGGCAGTGCTTCAGCAGTGGAACAGCCGCCGACGGCCATACCCCGTACAAAGCACGACCAAACCAAAATTGAGCAAAAATGACCACTTACGACCACGTCCACCAGATTTTCATAACTTTTTGTACGTGATTTAGACGTGGAGTGTTGTGTGACCGGGGCTTTAAATTCGATGATAAACGCGCCACTCCGTTCTCAACGTACCCTTTCGAGACAAGCTGGGGGCTTTTCTCGAAAGGGTGCGTTGAACGCTCCCCACCGCGCCGCGCCGCACCGCACCCTTTCGAGATAAGCCATCCCCCCCCCCACCCTTAGAGGAAAAAAAAAACAACATAAAAAGGCTTTTTTTTTCCCTTGCAGCCCTCTTTTGGACTAAATAATGTTATAACCCTGGAGGTAATTTACCTGGGAAGGGCTGGCAGCTGGATTCCAAAAATCATAATTACCAGGAATAAATAGGGAATTCAGCAAAGTCCAGCACAAGCTGAATTCATTCCTGGTTTCCAATCCTTATTATTCATGTATTCATATTTTATATTTATTCAGACATATGAGTGAGAAATAAGATAGAACATACCTGTGATTTCATTGTCACTCAAATCTAAAATTCTGAGGGATGACAGTTCATAGAAACTCTCTGGCAAGGTGGATATTTGGTTGTGTGAGGCATTTATAGCTTCTATAGAATGATCATCTGGTAGATTTCATCAGGAAAGTTTTCAATCTTTGCTATCTGAGATGTTTACAGCTTCATTAATAAAACAGAAGGAGAGGTACAATGATAATTAACACACTAGTTCTCATACATGACTTGTATACTATCTCCCTTCTCTCTTCCCCTTTGTCTCTACTTTTCTCAAAGATCTACATGTATCTCATTCTCTAGCTCTATCTCCGAATCTTTTCTTATATCCCTCTCCTTCTTTCTCTCTACTACTCTCTGTGATTTAACTCTCTCTCTCTCTCTCTCTCACACACACACACACCCACACACAAACACACACTGTATCTCCTCCTCTCTACCCCCACTTTTCTTTCATCTCTGACTTTCAAAACTTTCAGTCTTGAGAGGTACACTATATAACAGGATAGAAAATATGTAAATCATTTAGGATTATTTATTTAGGATTATTTATTTACAATAGTTACATATATTCATCATGATAAACTTTTTTTGGGGGCCGGGGGGAGGGGGGGGGGTGGGCACGTGCCCCCTGTGCCCCCCCCCCCCCTTGGATCCGCCACTGTGAAACAGCTGTAAACCGAGCAATGATACAATTGATGCAGGACAAGTTACGCAACTTAAAATTCACAGTAAACTTTCTATCCATCATTCCCGCGTACCAGATACAGGAATGCACATTCATCAACACTGCCAATATTTGGCAGCCCCCTTGATAACTGTCACAAGCATTTTATTTTTGTTTCTCTCTGACAGCAGAATTTTAAAATTTCTCTTTTTGGACGTGTGATGGCGACATTGCTCTTTCCGTAACGGAAATACGGCAATGAAGATTTATTTAGATTTCTCGCATAACTTACATTCCAATAATTTGCATATTCCTACCTACGCCCAAGAAGCCGTTTCATGTGTTACATTAGTGTACGGAGGTCACTTTATGTTCAGCTTTCGTTGTAGCAAGATGCTTCCGCAATCTTTGTTATATTTGGAGAGACGCGGCAAGATAGGCCGTAATTTTGGTTAATTTTGGGATCAAGTTCTACCCACGATGGTGGTGAGTTTTTAAGACATTTATCGGCATTATTTCAATAGAAGAAAGCCTGAATTATTTGTCTCAAGCTTGTCATAAAACTACATACACAAAAGCTTGTGCAATGAATTCAGTCGGGTTCTTGTTATGCTAGGAAATATTATTCTATTAAGACCTTAATTCAGTTATTAAATACATAATTGAATTACAAGTAACATACTATATTGTGTCTGTATGGATAAAGGTTTTAGGAAATAATGAAATTACACACATGTTTTGATGAAATGAACAATGTTCTTAAAATATAGGACGCCGTTGGCACGTGCGATTAGCTAAGCCACATTCAACCTATAATGAAGATTTGCTCTATTTCGGGTCCTCATGTTATGGTATTTTTTCAATTTTTCCTGTGGAACGCCACTCATTCATACATTTCAGTTCTGACGTAATAGTTAAATGCTATGGTACGCCAAATGTTATATTGTATCATCCAGTGATTATTCGACTATAAGCAGTTGATTTTTATTTGTCTACACTGCTCATTCAGCTGTGATTGTACTTGAATAATTAGATAAATAATACTAGGATGTGTGTATTTTTGAATAATGGAAATTTATACAATTTTAAAGGTTTTCATCTGGTGGCCAGGGAGACCACGCCCTTTTGCTCTGCATGATGAAGCAGTGGTTTTAATTTTTCCTTCGACTGCGATACTGGTGGTCATCGACAGCGCATCTGAGATGTAAGACCAACAGGGTTTTCATGTACTCTACAACTATGGTCATCCAGTCTTCATCGGTTGATCACTCATCTGTATCACGAGGATACAAATCAACTCTACGATGCCGTCACCGTCGTCGTCAGCGTCATTGTAGGCTTCGACATCTTCGACAGCGTCTTCGTCTTTTCATCGTGAGACCATTCCATCGTGATATCAGGACTGGGCCCATTTCAAAGTTAAGAGATTAATATTATTATGGACAATGGGAAAAAATATTTTTTTCAAAGAATTAATGTATATGGATTATATGGATATCCAAATGAATTATTTGACAGTTGAATGATTTCCAATGTTTTGATTAAACATATTGAATGTAAATTCATGTATCTTGTGCATCTTTTCATGTGTCTTTGACTACATCACGTGGCTCTTCATTAGAGAGGATTTTTTTGGATGCTTGGATCGTTGTAGTCGTTTATGTGTTTTGGGTATGGGTCGCCAAACACTGGATAAGCGAAATCCCAAGTTGATCCTGACATTTGGGGGCTTGTCCGGGAGGTAGATCTCTCGCAGTGAGGAGTAAAACGTGACTAGTCATTTGCACATAAGTTGATGCTGTACTAAGGTGTGATACTGTGATGAATTTATTGTGGAAATACATAGTAGGTGTCATGTTCTAAACTGCTAGTCCTTGTTACGTAGAATATTCTTAGCACTACCTACTCTGAGAATCATGGATCTCTCAAAGTATATTGAGTTAGGAGAGAAAGTTGGTTTACAGGGTGAGAAATTGCTCACTTTTGCTTGTGAAGAAAGAGACAAGGAATTTAGTAGGCTAGAAGCTAATGCCGATAGGGATGAGCGTCAAAGAGCAAGAGAAGAGGTTACTAAACAGAAAGAGATAGAATTAAAACTTGCTGAGTGTAGGAAAGATAGTATTGATACTCAGGGTTTTCAGAGTGCGCTGCCGCGCATGCAAGCGTTCAACGCAAGCTCTGATGATTTGGATGCATATATCTCACGCTTTGAGAGACATGCAACACTTAGCAAATGGCCAAAAGAAGTTTGGGCTCCTGCGTTAGGAAATCTTCTGACAGGCACTGCGCTAGAGTGTTACACACGTTTGCCTTGCGATGAAGCAGAAGACTATGATGCACTCAAGCATGCTTTGTTGCAGCATTTTTCGTTGACTGCGGAAGGTTTTCGAAGGCGCTTTCGCGAAGCTAAGCAAAAGGAAGGAGAGTCCTTTTCTCAATTTGCTGCGCGCATTTCTGGTTATGCCCACCGATGGGTGGAACTCTCAAAATGCGATGGCGCCTTTGCAGCATTTCTTGACTTGTGCGTTCAAGAACAATTATTCACGTGTTGTTCGCGTGATTTGGCGGTGTTTGTTCGCGATCGTTCCCCTCAAAATGTGCATGAATTTGTCCACCATGCAGAAACTTGTGGCAAGTGGGGTCATATCTCACCAAAGTGTCCTACGAGGAAGGATGCTTCTCCGAATAATCATCCAAAATCTTTCCCAGTAAAGGGTAAGGTTACAGGTGCAAGCTGTATCACAGGGATATGTGACGAGTTTGGAGACCAAGAAGTTAAGGATGGTAAGACAGATGCAATCCAAACAGTTAAACTCATGTGTGGACACGAGGTGTTTGTGTTGCATAGTGGTTATGATGAGTTAGGATCGGATATGCCAACCTGTCATGGTGAGGTAAATGGTAAGACTGCAACTGTCTTAAGAGATTCAGGATGTAATGCTGTAGTAATCCGGAGTGATCTTGTACACAAATCACAGCTGACTGGTGAGTTCCGATTGTGTTTATTAATAGATCGTAGTGTCCGCAGATTAGCTATTGCATCCATTTATGTGAGTTCACCTTACTACACAGGAAATGTTAAGGCATTTTGTATGGATAATCCTTTATATGATTTGATAATCGGCAATATTCCAGGTGCAAAGAGGCCGGAGTTTAGAGATACTGTCGACACGGCAACTCAGACGGAGGCGGAGAATCAGACAGAGGTAGATGGTGGTACCCTAGGGGGTCGAGGCCACATCGAGAAGGGGATAGAGGTAGGAGACACGACCGCGTCAATAGGTGTAGGGGCGAGTGTAGAAACTAGGGGGATGAAGAAGAAGGAGCAGCCTTGGCGGAGTCTCAAGACGCCGAGTAGTATCGAAATCTCTGCAACAAGGGATGAGATGCTGAAGTTTCAGCAACTGGATGCAACACTGGAGAAGGCGAGGAAACTTGCAGATAGTGAGACAAGTAAGTCAGTAGGAAAAGGGGGAGAGGTACGTTACTTCTATGTCAATTCACTCTTGTATAGGAATTACAAATCACCATACGTAGAAGATGGTAGAGAATTTAAGCAGCTTGTAGTACCGAAGCCACTTCGTCAGTCAGTACTTAAGTTAGCTCATGATATGCCTCGGATAACGGCACTCAGTTCACTGCGGGTGTTATGAAAGAAGCAGCGCGTTTAGTAGGAATCAAGCAATTCTACACAACGCCTTATCATCCTATGGCGAACGGCGCATGCGAGCGCTTCAACGGTACGCTGAAGCAAATGCTGAGGCGTATGTGCCAAGAGCGACCCAAAGATTGGGATCGGTATTTGCCGGCATTGCTATTTTCATATCGGGAAGTACCGCATGAGAGTACTGGCCATTCTCCGTTAGAATTAATGTATGGTAGAGAAGTGAGGGGGCCTATGACAATACTCAAGGAGCTATGGACGGAGGAAATTCTTGAAGAAGAGGTGAAGACAACCTATCAATATGTCTTAGATCTTAGGGATAGGCTAGAATCTACTTGTGAGGTTGCTAGGAATGTACTTGAGAAGTCATCTCTAAGGTACAAGAAATACTTTGATGTTAAAACTAAGGATAGGAGATTTGAGAAGGGCGACAAAGTGCTACTGCTGTTACCCACTTGTTCCAACAAACTTCAAATGCAATGGCAGGGACCATTTGAAGTGCTTGAACGTGCTCGACACAACTACAAGCTTCAGGTGAAAGGTAAGGAGAAAACTTATCATGCCAATCTCCTAAAGAAGTATGTAGAAAGAGACAGTGTAGATTTGACAATTTCACAGGCTAACTCGATTAGTGTAGCAGTGGAGCAGCTAAGTGATGATGGATCAGTGTCCATCGAGTGTCCGTCTGTCACGCAAACTGAAGGTGTGAATGACGTGCACATCAGCGATGAGATCGATGATGAGGAACGCAAGGTATTGGTAGGTTTGATTAATGAGTTTTCTGATGTGTTAACTGATGTACCAGGTCGTACCAATCTTGTTAATCATACTGTTCAATTGAAAACTAATGAACCAATTCATTCTCGACCATATCCAGTCCCACAGAGTATGAAAGAGACCATCAAGGAGGAGATAAACAAGATGTTGGAGATGAAGGTGGTAGAACCATCTACATCGCCTTATGCATCACCAGGAGTTCTGGAAGACGTACACGAACAGGCGTTTTGCACCCTCCAAGAGAGATTGTGTAAGTTCCCAATCTTACGACTACCTAACAGTGACAAAGAGTATGTGGTTAGAACGGATGCTTCTGACACAGGTATAGGAGCTGTGTTAATGCAGGAACAGGATGGAGATTTATTTCCAATCAACTATGCAAGTCGCAAGCTGCTAGATCGCGAACGAAAGTATTCAGTAATTGAGCGCGAGTGTTTAGCTCTGGCTTGGGCTGTCAAGAAGTTTTCCTACTACCTGTACGGAAAGAAATTCACGTATCAAACTGATCACTACCCTCTTGCATATCTGTCAAAAGCGCAGCTGAAGAATCCCAGAGTTCTGCGTTGGGCGCTGGCATTGCAAGCGTATGATTATAGTGTTGAGGTAATAAAGGGATCAGAAAATATAGGTGCAGATTAAGTCGATGTCCTTGATTTTAAATCATAGCTGTCATCTTGAAGGAAGGGGAAGTTTGTCACAAGCATTTTAATTTTTTGTTTCTCTCTGACAGCAGAATTTTAAAATTTCTCTTTTTGGACGTGTGATGGCGACATTGCTCTTTCCGTAACGGAAATACGGCAATGAAGATTTATTTAGATTTCTCGCATAACTTACATTCCAATAATTTGCATATTCCTACCTACGCCCAAGAAGCCGTTTCGTGTGTTAAATTAGTGTACGGAGGTCACTTTATGTTCAGCTTTCGTTGTAGCAAGATGCTTCCGCAATCTATGATATATTTGGAGAGACGCGGCAAGATAGGCCGTAATTTTGGTTAATTTTGGGATCAAGTTCAACCCACGATGGTGGTGAGTTTTTAAGACATTTATCGGCATTATTTCAATAGAAGAAAGCCTGAATTATTTGTCTCAAGCTTGTCATAAAACTACCCCCCTTGTGCGTTTTTTTTAGCGTGTGCGTGAGCGGTCAAAATTGTGGTTTGCATTAAACACGCATTCGATCCACATCACAACACCAATTAATGGATAAATTTAAGCACCATCCTCACAAGAAAAGACTAATTAGATTCCAGAAATGCATCATTATATTTTTATTACTATATCACACAATCATTGAATGAATAATCATCATTATTGCATAACGCAAAAATAACAATTTTGACAAGACAATATTGATAATAATAATTATAATACCGGTATCCTATATGGAAGTAATGAGAGTCCATGCAGACCAAAGTTCGTAGTTCACAGTCAGTTGTTGTAGAGTCGGATGCTGGGGTCGATCACTGAACAGCTCGTCCAAGGAGAAATATAAGGTAGTCAATCACAACGATGTATACCTCCAAGGCCGTACGCAGCGGGGGGGGGGGGGGGGGGGGGGGGGGCAGTTTTCGTCTTTTTTACGTCTTGTCCAACCGATGTTCCTAAGAAAAGCGAGGAAGTCGGGAGCAGTGAACACGTAGGAGTTCGCACAAGAAGAAAGTTGAATAGCTGTTGGCAGGTCGGGGCCACCCTGATAGCAGAAAGTGTTAAAAATGACGTGATATTTACGTCGTGGTTTTCGTCTTTTTTACGTCCTGTAATTACGTAAATAAGACGACAACTTGCACCAACGCAAGACGTCAAGACGACGTCTTATTTTGACGTCATCTTTACGTCTTCATTCCTCTTCATTGATAGCAGAAAGTGTTAAATGACGTGATATTTACGTCGCAGTTTTCGTCTTTTTTACGTCCTGTAATTACGTCAATAAGACGACAACTTGCACCAACGCAAGACGTCAAGAGGACGTCTTATTTTGACGTCATCTCTACGTCTTGTACATTGTAAAACCTAAAGTGCTACTTTTAGGGGCATGTATAGTGACTGCACCTGAAATGCTGTTTATAGCACTTGTAGTGTGCTAATTTACCAGCAAAAAAAATGTGACCGTGGCGAGCCTCGAACCAGGTTCCGCTCATTGAGAGGCGCTGACGTTACCGATGGACTAACGAATGCTTCTTGCAATCCCGTTTAGTCATGGGAGTCAAGTAGATAACATGAAGTATGTGGTGTCGTAAATTCACTATGTAACAATATGATCTGTTCTAAATCGTACAATGTGAGTTAGTCTAGCGGTAATGCCAGCAATTCTCGATCAGCGGACCCTGGTTCGAAGCTCGCCCAAATCATTTTTTTTTATGAATGTTTAGCAGTTTAAGGAACCGGTCCAGCTCCCGTGAAAGTGCTGAAATAGCACGCTGTGTGCATTCAATAGCACTTTGAGTGCAGTCCCTATGCATGCCCTCAAAAAGTGCTATATACAGCACTTCAGTTTTTACAGTGTACAGATGACGTCAAAATAAGACGTCCTCTTGACGTCTTGCGTTGGTGCAAGTTGTCGTCTTATTGACGTAATTGCAGGACGTAAGAAAGACGAAAACCACGACGTAAATATCACGTAATTTTTAACACTTTCTGCTATCAGGGTAGCTGTCAACCAGCAGGCTAACTTAACTGCAAAGTCGACATGATGCGACCCAACGAGGATCGGAGAGTGAACTTAATCCAATATGATGTCCAGTGTGGTCTGACTGTATAATGTTGAATGTTCTCCTTTTTGTGAGTTCCCTTATGATGGTATTTATAGCCTCACAGAGGATCGAACGGCAATATGCAAATATCAACCTTGACCCCATTGGTCAGTTAAAACAAAATGTTAAGTTGGCAAGAACATACTGGAGTGTGCTAGTTTGCAATTTTGTAAGTTAATTTGTACAAATATAAAATGACATATGAAAACAATTAATGCTGTAACAAGAGCAAGTTAAGATAAACGGAGTTATATAAATGGTTTCATCATAATTCTACTAGAAAGGTGTAAAAATACCATAATTTGTAGGAAATGTATCAATACTTCTCCAGTTTGCTGGTTCGAGTGAGCTAGGATACTGTGTGTCTTCTGACACCCTCTTTTCAGAGCAGCTTAGTGCGCTAACAAAAACTCTTTTGTTTAGCTTGTTGACTGAGCTGCTCTGGGTAGAGATGAAGGGATTATCCTCTCGTTGCGTGTGCATAATGGAGATGACTCATCCTAGTTCTCAAAATTAACTGATATTCAAGATAAGAAATAATAATGTGTATGGCATATTCATTCTCAAATTATCATAATAATAATTAATATAAACATTAACAAGAAAGGCGCTACAAGCGTAAAGTACCGACTTTCTCCAATTTTGATAAAAATCGCATCAAAGTTTGGCTTAGATCTAAGATAAGAAGTTTGACTTGTCGGGCGCTTACAGTTTTAAAGCAAAATTATCTTCCAAGATAATCTCATACTTACTACTACATGTAGGCCTACATGTGTGTGAATGAATAATAACAGGAAAACATATTGAACATGTGTAAAATCATATTATGTGACATGTACATCATCCAAAGCCATGCAGGAATGTTGTTCGCTAAAGATGATGTACAAGTCAAATAAAAATACAAGAACAGGCCAATAATTTTTTTTTAAAATTAGAATGCACTCCAATGACCTCTATGCCATCTCCTACAATAATGTTACTACTTCTTCTAAAACTGCTGCTACTTCTACTACTACTCCTACAAGTCTAATTATTATATGTAGTACTACCCCTGCTACTACTGCTACTCTGCTGCTTCTAAGGCTGATACTACTTCTACTATATGAAGCAAATATCATTTCATCAGATATTTCGCAGCAATATAATTTCAGTAAAGGCACAGGCCATCGTAAATGATGAGCCATTTTTTAGTTGGGTGACGGGGGACATATGGCTAAAAGTACTATCAGTGGATTTGATAATAACATTGAATGCCTTACCGAAAGGGCACTAGTGATTGGAATTTGGTACATGGCACTCAGGAACTCTTGCTCTTTGGACTTGGCCATCGATCGTCACTTTTGTTTTATTATTTTGTTTTATCACTTTTGTGGACATGATCCTGGTCTGAAAATTATTTTCCTATATTAGACATTTTTTCAGACTTTTTTCAGTTTATTTAATTGGATTGCGACAAGTTTTGCTACAACATGGCATAGATTATCATATTTATGCAGACGATATAGCAGATCAGTCTGCTGCGGAAAGGGCTGTTCATCGCCTTGAATCATGCATGGTTGATGTTCATGATTGGATGCTCGCACGTTCTCTGAAACTGAATTCAGATAAATGTGAATTCCTTATATTTGGTTCTAAAGTGCAGCTTAGTAAAATTGATATTAATTCCATCTCATTTTCTGCCCACACAATTTATTTGTCGCAGGCTTGTCGCAATCTTGGTGTTATGTTTGACTCATATATGACAATGTCTAATCAAATTTGAAATATCTGCAGATCAGTTAGGTACAAATTACGTAATATCGGTTTTATTCGGAAATATTTGTCCAAGTCTGCCACTGAAAAGATAGTTCACGCCTTAATTTCCTCCGGTCTCGACTTCGGCAATGCCCTTCTGTTCATTATACCCCAAAATCTGTTGTCCAAGCTCCAGAAGCTTCAAAATGCTGCGGCTCGCATTGTTATTCTGTCCACCAAGCGTACTCATATTTCCCCTGTTTTGCAGTCGCTACACTGGCTCCCTGTCAAACAGGCTTTTGCTAAACAGTCGGGTAACATCGCGTCACGTTGGTAGAAATTTTCGAACATTTTTCAGGAATTTTATGTATGGTATCTTTTTTTAGCAGCAAAAAAAAAAAAGAAAAAGAAAAGGAGAGGGAAAAAAAAAGGTGGCCTGATGGCAGCCTGAATTAATTACTGTATTTGATTTCTTATGACATGAATAAATCGATTGTTGGATTAATTAATCAATTATTCAATTAATCACTGTTTTATTGAACTTTGGATTGAAAACACAGAGATGTTTAATAATTTTAATAATTTTAGCTGTGTTAACGTTTTCCGGATCTTGTCTTCCCTCTTTGCTTTCCATCTTTACTTTCGTTATGTTATCCTGTGATTCCTTTTATCTGTTCTTCCATCTTTTATGTTACTCTTTATATTCATCCATCTATCATTCCTTAGCCTATCTTTCGTAGTGTTATTCTTTTTTGTCCCCGCCGAACGAAGTTCGCGAGGGGACTATGAAACGAACTCCGTTCGTGTGTGCGTGTGTGTGTCCGTCCGTCCCTCCCTCCCTCCGTCCGTATGTCCGTCCGTCCTTGTGGGCTCAAAATCGACGAAAAATGCTACTTCTCCTCTATTTCACACCGTATTTTGAATCTGATTGTTTTATCTGATAGGGCTGGGTAGGGGCTGTCAAACCTTTACACAGAATTTTGAAATTCATTAATTATGCAAATTTATTGTAATTTATTCAAAATCAACAGAAAATGCATTTATAATCATAAAACATTAATTTGATAATTCATTTCTCACATTTATTTTCAAGGTTCTATCAGAAATTACATAAATTAACAGCCATTCCACAGATCTACACTGTAAAAAATAACTGTAGATTAACAGGGTTTTTTTGACTTGCAAAATTACAAGTTTTGGCCGTTTTTCTGTTAATACGGTATTTTTCTTGTGAAATGGCAGGAAAATTGCAAATTTTCCTGCCATTTCACAAGAAAAATACCGTATTAACAGAAAAGTTGTAATTTTACAAGTAAAAAAACCTGTTAATCTACAGTTACAAGTAAAAAAAACGCATGAATGAATGAATGACAAGTGGCAGTGGCATTATCCTTCTATTGTTTTCTTTATTCCCTTGTTTGTCGTTTTTAGCCTACATGACTTAGAATATAGTCTTATTTCTTCCACTTACCATTGCCTGATTTGTATTGCATCAGGTTAGGTTGCAGATCGAATGTATTGTAGGCTAGACCTCGGCCTTTAGGTCACCATTATAAATGCAAAAGTTGTAACGTTAAATTAGTTGAATGATCGATCGCCTCATTCAGCCGCAGCACAACAGTCCAAATCCAGGCCAGGGTAGCTAGCTAGCTATCGATAGGCAGCGGTACGCTATACGGTACGTACGCGATGAGCGCTGGCACCATAGCACACGACACTCATTCGATTAATTATTCATGTTTTGGGCGGGCCTAAGGCACCCTTATTAGCATATAAGGGAATTTATTTAATAAATAACCAAGACGCACGTTCCATTATTTAATATATAATAGACTCGTACGCTAACATTTATTTGTATTTGTAATTTTGTAATTTCCATTATTTATAAATATGCATTATATATAAATAATGATAGTTTACATTTTCATTACATAGGAGCACAACACAGGAAGAAGTCCGAAGACTTAAAAGAACGAAACCAGATGATATAGCTGCTCAGCTATTTATACTACGAGGAAAAATCATTGAAAATCCAGTAGCGTGTGAGTTAGAAGTCTCTCTAAACATCTATTTTAATTAATTCTAATTTTATGTATATTTTACTCTTACGGAGTTATTAAGGATCATATTATTCTTTATCTTTATTATTATTTAAAGTTTGAATTATTGTTTTAAAGAGAGATTTATTGCTTACTTACATAATTCTCAGGAATGCATATATTTTTCAGCTGGATATTGAATGTCAAAATATTTGTAAATTCGAAAGAGCCACCATACTTTATCAAGGGGAAACAAACACATTTTTTTTTTTTTTTTTTTTTTTTGGGGGGGGGGGGGTGTATCAAGGCTAATGAACCTTATTGCAATCACTCGACATTTCACTCTTAGACCCATTATATATACACTCATAAATTTGTTTATAATTGTAAGCATATAAGCATAAGTCGTGTATTCAGATCTAATCATGATATTTTATTTGGTCTTCAACCTTGTCTGAAGTGATTATCCCTTTCATCATGCAGTTCCTTGAAGCTATCCTGAGATGATATGATGAGGTATGATTCTTTTTCTTTAAACACAAATGGTTCTAAAATATGAAATTCGTTCCTTCTTTATGATCTGTGCAATGAACAGGTCCACATCTACCTCAATTTGTCGGTAATGAAGCCAAGCGCTTTACTTTTTAGGTTTCAGCACTATCATGATATACAGATCTAGGGCAAATTGCTGATCTTTTTTGAAAATTATTACCAGTAGACTATATAAACGAGTTTAAGAGAGGAGGGACTGGGTGGGATGTGGGATAATACGTTTTGTACAGTGAACTTACTCGCAGCCTCGACGAACACATCCCAATTATTAAGAGGAACGTTAAACAAAATACATATTTACTTAGATTTCATGGCACCATACCGCATTACTTTGATGAGAATTTCCCCGGGAGAATTTTCTGCTTTCGTGAGATTCACTAGACAAACTCCTTCTAGAACAAACATTTCTCAAAAGTAGCACTACTCTCCTTCGGAGGCCAGGCATACTGCATATGATCGAATCTCTTTGGCTCGCTGCACTGATATCTGAGAGAGCATAGCCCTCACCATTGACTTGTATTTAGTTAATTAGTTTTCAGTTTGTCGTTAGTTTCTAAATTTTTATGTTAGTTTGTTCATTTTACGTTAGTTCAATAGGAAGTGGATTGGTTCGCAAGTTCGCAAGAGAGCTTCGCCCTCACCGTTGACTTGTATTTAGTTAATTAGTTTTCAGTTTGTTTCTAAATTTGTATGCTAGTTTGTTCATATTATTGATTGATTGTTAATATTATTGATTGATTGTTAATATTATTGATTGATTGTTCATATTATGTATTGATTGTTCATATTACTGGTTGATTGTTAATATTATCTCCCCTAAATCCGCCACGGCTTTGGAACAGAAATTTGGTGTGAAAATGGTGGTATTCTCCGCGGCACACACCCACCGCACACTATATGGGCAGGGGGCAGTTTTGTCTTATACACTCACTCTTTACCATATTTTATAGACAAAATGACAAGAAAAATATATTTTCTTAACTGAAAATAGTTGTGCAGGTTTATATATTTTATATGGATTTTGGGTACCTCCAGACATTAGGAAAGTACTTGAATTTCTTGGTGGACTAACGGAAATTTTTGTTTCCTATTTCTATATATGTAATTCTCCATTTCTTCTCCCTCTCTCTCTTTCACTCTACCCCCACCCCCCCCCCTCTCTCTTTCAAAATTTGTAACAAGTTCAGTGCCTATTGTATTCTGTTTGAGAGCTGAAAAAACTGTAATTGGACAATACAAACAATACAAAAACCAATATTTAAAAGACTAAAAAAAGGGATTTAACTGTAATTCAAATCTTTAAGCACCTTTAACAAATAGACCAATATGGATTTTCCGTAAAATAGTACATTAAAAAAATCATGCAAATATGAAACCAAATAAACTAAATATCTTATCAATTATGGTATTTTAAGCTCCATTACAGTGCAAATTAAAGTCATCCCCCAAGAATGTATGATGTAGTAAGCAAATACAATTAGCTCTGACACCCACCCCCCCCCCCCCCTTCTAAAATACTTGGGACATGCTGTAAAATGCACCTCAGTCCCATGATTAAATCTGCAATGGCCTAATGATTATGTAAGGGGGAGGGGCGGACGTAACTTGATATTCAACGACATTAACCACAGTTAGATTTTGAAATAGAGATTTGGCAGAAGTTTAAATGTCCCCACTAAAGAAATTACTTATGGCAGACTAATAACAATCTAACCTTCTTCATTTCCCTAAAATGATCTGTGCTCCTTAGGTTGGTTGGTTGGTTCTTGATACTTCAATCTCTTCAGATTATTTGCGCCAGTGACTTTAGTATAGGTTTGGCGTAGGCTTCGGAAAGCCCACGAGCGACTTATTAAATGAATATAAAAACACACATTGAACTGTGTGTATATTGAAGTATATGCTTTGTATCTTTGTATTATCTTTGTATTATCAGAATCTGAAGAAGGCCGTGAAGGCCGAAAGCCTGATCTAATAAAGTTGAAATTCAGCTATGTCCTTTGTATCCTGTCTCATCAATCCCCACGCTATACAATTTACCGAGACGCCGTCGAAATGTTAAAGTTGGGTATATTTGCATCTATATACATATATATATATATATATATATATATATATATACATACACACATACACAAATACACACATATATTTTTCTGTAATCTTTACCAAATTGTTTTCAGAGCAGTTATATAACAGGATCAATGATAGCTAATAACGGGCTATCTAAAACGATTGGTATCATATAAATAACCCAATAATTCACGAGTGAAAATTTGGTTAGACATCAATAATTATTTTAAATTTGGATTTTTTCAATTTAATCCTTTCTTTTAAGAGATGTCTCTCTTTATCGTACTTTGAGCAATATAAAATAAAATGTTCAATGGTCTTAAATTCTTGGCACGATTCACAGAGACCAGTATCATGCTGGTTAATTTGAAAAAGGTAATAATTTAACCTGCATTTACCTACTCTTAGTTGTTGTATCAAGCACGGTCTGAAAACATTGAAATTTGTGAGACATCCTGAGCAAGCGCCATGAGCGCCCATTTGAGGCGGATACCGGCGCTATAGAAGAGGCCATCATCATCATCATCATCATCATCATTCTTCTCTGCGAGACAAGCCGTGTCTGTGTGTGGGCTTAGTAACGTCGCTATGTATAGAAATCTACCGTGCATCGGCATTGTCCCACTCTCTTTGCTATAATTTGCTTTAATGGATCAAACGAGAGGCTGCTAGTTCACTTCTCGTGTTTGGTATATCTATGTCTATACACTCTTTCATGGCTCCTTTTTTGGCGATCACAAACATCATTCAACTTCCAAATATTAATTATGTATAAAATTTCATTCACAATAGCCCATCTAATAAAGTATGAATCGATCATTTGTAAAGCTGACAAGATTACACCAAGAGACACCTTCATGCAAAACTTGAACGACATTCCGTCAAAAGAGTTTTCTTGCAAAAGGCCCTAAATCCACTTCACCTACTTCTTAGTAAATTGAGATTTTTTGTTTCACACAGTTCTATGAATTCATTCAAGAAGATCTTCATGTATATTTAAGAGACATCACCACAAGTAACAATAATCACAATTTTAAAAATCCTGCGGCCGTCAAATATTTTATATGATTTTTTATATTTATTATTTTTTTGGATTTAGGGCCTTTTGCAAGAAAAGTCTTGAATGATAATAGTAATTTACACATTAAAAATCTTTCTAATGAACCAAAAATCTACCGCCCTTGTTCACCTAACCTCTTGTGCTGCTCCACCTGCCTATGTTCAATGGGTTATAATAAACTTTGCCCGATATAACAACATTATAAAATCAATCAAAATTTAAACTTCGACAGATAATTGGGGTGACTTATCGAAAATCATCATCTGACCTTAAAAATAAAGCAGACTTGCTCTAGATAACTGCATAAAATATTTGCTTTGCTCGGATAAACCTTGCCTGATATAGCAACATTTTTAAGTCGATTCCAAAGATAATTTGTATTGTCTACTGACAGTAGCCAGTCATTATCTGCCCTTAATAAAGCAGATTTGCTCAAAATAGAAGCAATATCTACTGTATCCAGAGTAGAATGCATCATCGTAATTAACATCACATCACGTAACCAATACCATAATTATCACCCGTATAATTGCCATCGTCATCACACCATTACCATCATCAGAACATTCAGCATCACACCGTCATACACATGAATGAAATCAGCATCAACATCATCATAACCAACATCATCATTGTTGTTATCATCATTATTGCCATTATCATCACCATCATAACCATCACCATCATCGTCATTATGGAGATCGTAAATACCTTTATCGCCTTTATCATCACCATCATAACCATCACCATCATCGTCATTATGGAGATCGTAAATACCTTTATCGCCATTATCATTGCCACCACTATTATCATTATCTCTATCACCTTTTCTACCATCATCACATTTATCACTGTCATCATCAACATCACCATCACTAACAGTAGCATCATCACCATCATCTTTGTCATGGCTGTATTATTCATGTCATTAGAGTTAACAGCACCTGCTGAACCTTTTTCAATATCACACCATCCTCATATCACCTACTCATGTACATCCAATAAGATTTCATTTCATTTCATTTTTCTTTTTTTTCTGGGATTGTTGGTTATATCTGCAAGCTCCATTGTTGAGTAATTTTCAAGATCTTGATAAACTATTTTGTGTATTTAATTCCCATAAAAAAAATGTCAAAAAGCTGGAAAGATTCTCACACAGAGTCTCTGGATAGATGGTTGTGTGGAGGTGCGTGATTGGTCATTCATGCCAAAAACCTATTCTCTTAGCCAATCAGGATGCAGGATAGATGAATGGATATAGGGCTTTTTGCAAGAAAAGTGTTTTGGATTTAGGGCCTTTTGAAAGAAAACATAATTTTCATCTCATTTTTTAACAAACTTCCTGAAACTTTTAGAAGTTGAAATATAGCCAGCTTGATGCACATGGTGAATGTCTATTAAGGCATATAAAAAAGTGCCATATGATAAAAAATGGATTTAGGGCCTTTTGCAAGTAAGCTCTTCATATGCAGAAGTAAGAGTGCAGAAAATAATGGACAAATGACCTTTGACCCTATAAAGGACGGAACAATGAGGGCAGCATTACCAAAAAGTAAAGATGTGTAGATTATACCAAGATACATCGCCATACAAAATTTGAAAGAAATCTATCCAGAAATGTGGCCTGCAGAGTGCACTCATTCCATCCCTGAAGTATGACCTTTGACCCTATAAAAGACGGGACACTGGTGGCAGCATTACAAAAAACTCTAGGTTTTTAGATAACACAAAGAGACACCTTCATGCAAAATTTGAAAGATATCCGTTGATAAATTCCGCTAGAGCGCACACAAGAATGTGACGCGGCGGCGGCGGCGGACGCTGCTGAATCCAAAGTATCCTCAGGCATTCTGCCGGGCGGCCGTGAGATGGCAAAACCACGTATGTCGAAATCCAATAAGATTTCATTTCATTTCATTTTTCTTTTTTTTTTTCTGGGATTGTTGGTTATATCTGCAAGCTCCATTGTTGAGTAATTTTCAAGATCTTGATAAACTATTTTGTGTATTTAATTCCCATTAAAAAAATGTCAAAAAGCTGGAAAGATTCTCACACAGAGTCTCTGGATAGATGGTTGTGTGGAGGTGCGTGATTGGTCATTCATGCCAAAAACCTATTCTCTTAGCCAATCAGGATGCGGGATAGATGAATGGATATAGGCCTTTTTGCAAGAAAAGTGTTTTGGATTTAGGGCCTTTTGAAAGAAAACATAATTTTCATCTCATTTTTTAACAAACTTCCTGAAACTTTTAGAAGTTGAAATATAGCCAGCTTGATGCACATGGTGAATGTCTATTAAGGCATATAAAAAGTGCCATATGATAAAAAATGGATTTAGGGCCTTTTGCAAGTAAGCTCTTCAAATGCAGAAGTAAGAGTGCAGAAAATAATGGACAAATGACCTTTGACCATATAAAGGACGGAACAATGAGGGCAGCATCACCAAAAAGTAAAGATGTGTAGATTATACCAAGATACATCGCCACACAAAATTTGAAAGAAATCTATCCAGAAATGTGGCCTGCAGAGTGCACTCATTCCATCCCCGAAGTATGACCTTTGACCCTATAAAAGACGGGACACTGGTGGCAGCATTACAAAAAACTCTAGGTTTTTAGAGAACACAAAGAGACACCTTCATGCAAAATTTGAAAGATATCCGTTGATAAATTCCGCTAGAGCGCACACAAGAATGTGACGCGGCGGCGGCGGCGGACGCTGCTGAATCCAAAGTATCCTCAGGCATTCTGCCGGGCGGCCGTGAGATGGCAAAACCACGTATGTCGAATTTTTTTGAAAATTGACTTTGTCCCATATTTCACTTTCTATTAGCATAATCTAACTCCTCACCAATCCTTGAAATCAGAATGCGTCCCGTTATTGAGATATGCCACCCCCTCCCCGTGAAAAATGTTACAATGGTGATGGCAAAACAATGTAAGCGGCGATACGCTCGCCCCTTCTCTAGTTGTGGCGATTATGGAGATGACAAAACAACGTAAACGGCAATTTGTAAATTTGCCGTGCGCGCATCGCTAGACGTTGTTGGTAGAATGACGTATGTCCCATTTGTGCGTGTACAAACTCAGAGTCTACGGACGGTCTGTCGCGCGTCGCCGAGCGCTATGCAATGCGCGCGTTGCATATGCGCTGATTTTTTTTTCAGCGCTAGTGTATATATTATATATTATACGTAGCTGCGCCGCAGAAAATGGCGTTGAGAGGGAAGAAAATCCTTTCTCTGGCCCTGGATAAACTCAGTAAAAAAGCAGTAGGTAAGTTCAAATAATAATTACAAAAAAGAGAGAAAGCCTAATTTTAATTTGGAACAATTTGTTCTAACAATATGCACGTGTTCGTTTAAATGAACGCAACTACCGATAACACTAAGAGATACAAACGAATTCAGTTCAGTCTAACGACGTACCGGTAACTCATATTCAAAACGTTACCGAGTTAACTTAAGTCTGGGGGTCTTATTATTATGTCCGGACAACTTTGCATCTGGATTAAACAAAATATTCTCATGGGGGGGGGGGGAGGCGGGGGCGCTCAAATTTTGCTCCAGGGGGAGGGGGTGTATGTCCTGTTGATCATTGTTGGGAAGGGGGGGGGGGGGGGTTCTGAGGGTAATTGTACCTAGGGGTAATTGTCCTGGGGGTAATTGTCCTGGGGGGTAGTTGTCTCCCCCCCCCCCCCCCATGACAACAGGCACCTGTTACGCCCCTGGTGTGTGTGTGTGCGTATTTCAACGCAGGGATGGAAATTAACAAAAAAAGGGCGTTGTGGGAGACCATTTAACGTAGAATTATTCAACGGAGATTTCAATAAGTGTCTCGGTCAACACACGGCACACACACACACACACACAGACCCACGCACACACAGAGCGACGGAATAAGGCACAAATTCATTGTTCGACGTTCGAGGACTATTGTCCGCCTTCCGAGGACCATTGTTCTCATGATTTTTTTTTTGTCGGGAACTTTATTGTTTTCTCCTATTGTATTTTGTACCCCACAAGCACTTCTCCTATTGTATTTTGTACCCCACGAGCATGACGGAATAAAGGCCATCATTGTGCTCTATTGTTCTCTGTACCCCACAACTGAATCTATGTAACCCCCCCCCCCCCCCACACACACACACACACACACACACAGCCATGAACCCATCGAATGGCGGGAGGGAGTGAGAAAGAAAGGAGAGTAGAACAACGCGAAACAGAAGATTATAAGACTCACTTCAACCCCTTACCATCACTCGATGACTTTCTTCTCTAGCATTTCATCCACCCCACAAGGTCTCTGTGCCTCATCACTGACCTAACCCAAACTACACAACTGCGCACACACACACCATAATTATCCCTGATCAAGATCAAACAACAACTAGAAATTTTGACTCCACACAAATTTCTAGTGGTACACAGGAGGTAAACGTTTTATTTGAAAATTGAAAACTAAGTGCGACATTGCAATTGTATCATAACACATCTACACTCATCTATAATCTAAAGCTCAATGTTCACACACATTAACAATTCTTTGATCCAGATACAATTACCCTGATAGCAGAAAGTGTTAAAAATTACGTGATATTTACGTCGTGGTTTTCGTCTTTTTTACGTCCTGTAATTACGTCAATAAGACGACAACTTGCACCAACGCAAGACGTCAAGAGGACGTCTTATTTTGACGTCGTCTGTACACTGTAAAAACTGAAGTGCTGTATATAGTACTTTTTGAGGGCATGCATAGGGACTGCACTCAGAGTGCTATTGAATGCACACAGCGTGCTATTTCAGCACTTTCACGGGAGCTGGACCGGCTCCTTAAACTGATAAACATTCATTAAAAAAATGATTTGGGCGAGCTTCGAACCAGGGTCCGCTGATCGAGAATTGCTGGCATTACCGCTAGACTAACTCACATTGTACGATTTAGAGCAGATCATATTGTTACATAGTGAATTTACGACACCACATAGTTCATGTTATCTACTTGACTCCCATGACTAAACTAGATTGCAAAAAGCATTCGTTAGTCCATCGGTAACGTCGGCGCCTCTCAATCAGCGGAAACTGGTTCGAGGCTCGCCACGGTCACATTTTTTTTGCTGGTAAATTAGCACACTACAAGTGCTATAAACAGCATTTCAGGTGCAGTCACTATACATGCCCCTAAAATTAGCACTTTAGTTTTTACAGTGTACAAGACCTAGAGATGACGTCAAAATAAGACGTCCTCTTGACGTCTTGCGTTGGTGCAAGTTGTCGTCTTATTGACGTAATTACAGGACGTAAAAAAGACGAAAACCACGACGTAAATATCACGTCATTTTTAACACTTTCTGCTATCAGAGTTACTCATATTTTCAAGAATTACGATATATTAACTGCCATGTTTTCGAAAAGCGCTCAGGACATAGTTAACACATATGAACTATTTCTTACATAAATTATATTATCAAGTTCAAAGAATAATTCCTTAGCTAATGTGTGATCACTAAGTAGTATACCTGCACTGTTACCGTATCAACAAGAATAAAACAGACATGTAGAGTCCATGAACATCAACGAGTAGATAATAAACTATCAAAATTATTATTTACATTGTTTATTTTAGTCATGATTTTAATGATACAATGAATAATATAGGAGTGGTAAAACGTTTATTTCGTCAGGAGAAAGAAGTACATGTAAGATATTATCAATTAAAACCTGAGAGCACAAAAATGTTTATATTCAATATTAAAATTTATAAACATTAATACGCTGACACCAATGAACTTATTTTTTTTTATATTACAGGTTATCAAATTCCTGTTCGTGGCGTACAACTCAAATTAAGAAATAAGTAGTCCGTATCCCTGGGCGCTACGGCACTAACTATAAATCTACAAAGTCTACACTAAATTTTGAACATAACCCAGTTTTCATTACATCAAACATGCATCTTTCTTCAAAATTAATTAAACTTATCCCCTTTAAAAGTGCATACATTACTCTGAAATCGACAATGATGCAAACAACACAAAGTGAATGTCCTATTCAGTTCGCGAATGAGAAAGAGAATTTCACCGACTCGGTCTCACCATTTTGTGCGTTTAATATTCTCTTTTTTCACTCACAGAAGTGCAGAAACTGACTAAACATAATCTATATCCCCTGAAAAGTTGCGAATGATGACAGACGTTACAATCTCACACACTTTTAGTTTGTGCGCCACTGTAAGTCGATGCAATCACTTTTAGTGTGATGGTCTCTTATACTGGCTGAAGTAATAGTTACTTGATGCTTCAGGTTAATCGAAAAACAACTTGTACTTCAGCCAATCAGAATTCTAATTTTGCAGTACAGCCCTAGATTCTCATTGGTAATTATATGTACTTAAAATTGTATCAAACATGCAACCACAGGCGTACGGGGGGGGGGGGGGGGGGGGGCTGACAAACACCCCCTTTGGCAAAAGGAGGGTGTTCTAGGTGTTCAAACATCCCCTTTGAGCAGCGTTTTAGGTGTTTAGAAATATCAATGAAACAAAACCTTGTTTTTAACCCCAAAATGCTGATAACCCTTTTTTCTCCTTTTTTTCTTTGGCTTGCAAGAAAATTTGTGTAAAAACTTAAACACCCCCTTTAAAAAATCCTGGGTACGCCACTTTATTCAAGAATGCCTTTTTGTATGAGGTCAATGGTGATCAGGAGGCAACGGAATGCAAGAAAGTCTTTCTACTCTAGGCACAAACTAATTTCTTGGAAATATTAAAAAATGAATTAAGAAATTATTACACATGATAGATGTCTCTCTGATATTATAGCACCATCTGCGATAACCTCCAGCACATTTCACATAGGTTCCTAAGATAGTCTATGGGCCAACGTAGACCCCCCCCCCCCCCCCCCCCCTTAGGCACAATTTTTTGTGATGTTTTCCTGGTAGCTAGGACCCTAGACTATCAGGATCTGCCTGTTTGCCAAAGAGTTAGTGTGGGTGTGGCCATCAGGGCCGTTACCATGGCAACGCATCAAGGAAATATGGGAATTTACTAAAATACCTAATATTTCTAATTCAGAAATTTGAAAAAGGACCGGTAACCATCTAAATATATGTATTTTTAGTTTCCTGATTGATTGAAACCAAAATCTAGGTCATTTAAAGTCACGGTCATGTCAAAAAATGGCCGTTACTATGGAAACGGTAACATAAAAAGTTTATATTTTGGAAAAATATCTTATCAGTATCAGCCTTATCAGTATAAAATAGACAGAAAGGTGTCTACACAATCTTAGATTATATTTTTCTGTTAGCTAGGACCCTCAGCTCTCATAATCTGCCTGTTTTCCATAGAGTTCATGGTGGGCGTGGCCACTAGGGCCGTTACCATGGCAACACATAACGAAATACTGGAAATTAGAAAATACCGTATATTTGTCATTTAAGAGCATAAAATATATGGTAATGCCTCTGATATATGTATTTCAACCTGCCCCACGGACTCCAACTACAATCTGAGCCATTTGAAGTCGTGGGCGTGTTAAAAAGGGTTGTTGCTATGGAAACGGTCCCACAAAATGCTTATATTTGTGTAAAATATCTATGATTTATCAATACAAAATAGAAAACAACTGTCTGCACAATCTTAAATCATGTTTTTCTGTTAGCTAGGACCCTCAGCTCTCATAATCTGCCTGTTTTCCATAGATTTCATGATGGGCGTGGCCGCTAGGGCCGTTACCATGGTAACATAACGAAATACTGGAATTTAGAAAATACTGTATATTTGTCATTTAGCAGCATGAAATATACATGGTAAGGACTCTAATATATGTATTTTAAGCTGCCCCACTGATTCCAACCACAATCTGAGTCATTTGAAGTCATGGGCGTGTAAAAAAAGGGCCGTTGCTATGGAAACGGTCCCACAAAATGCTGCTATTTGTGGAAAATATCTATGATTTATCAATACAAAAATGAAAACAACTGTCTGCATAATCTTAAATCATGTTTTTTTTTGGGACCCTCAGCTCTCATATTCTTCCTATTTTACATAAAGTTCGTGGTGGGCGTGACCACTAGGGTTGTTACCATTGTAACACACCAAGGAATTGAATTTTAGAAAATACTATTTATCTGTAATTCAACATGACAAAACAAATTGTAACCATCTAACTATATGTATTTTGGGGTGTTTGCGTTTGATTGCAAGTAGAATCAGAGACATTGGAAGGCACCGTCATGTCAAAACATGGCTGTTGCTATAGAAACAGTATGATAAAAATTGAATATTTCTGTAACTAATCAACACAAAACAAAGAACAGGTGAATGTACACCCTAAAACGGTTTTTATCTGTCAGCTAAATCTGAGTCATTGGAAGTCACCGTCATGTCAAAACATGGTTGTTGCTATAGAAATGTTATGGTGAATTAATAAATATTAGTGAAAAAATATGTAACTATCCAATGCACTTTATAAAGTAAGGGTCTCCACAACCTGAAATGATGTTTTTCCCCTGTACGTTAGCTAGGACCCTGGATATCATATCCTCCCTGACTGCCACAAAGGTGGATACTGGGCGACCACTTGGGCTGTTACCATGGTAATAAGATAGGAAATAACATATATGTCTAATTCAACAACGTGAAAATATTTAGTAGGCATTACATCTATTTCAAGCAGCTCTTTTGAGTGCAATTTTTGTTGTGTGCTTTCAAGGTCACAGTCAGGTACACGATTATAATTCTTATTATCCGTTTGGTCTCAAACTGCCGCCGATGGTGGGTGTGAGCACCAGCCCCATTACTATGGCAACGCACCATCAAAATATTGGAAATTGTTTGAAAATTACATATATATATATATATTCTGTTTCAACAATAGAAAACACAAAATATTGGTCTGGATATACATATCATAAACTTTCAGAGTTATTACACTAAAATACAGTCATAATCCGAATCACTTAAGGCCATAGTAATGTCAAAACATGGTTGTTGCCATGGTAGTATTATGAAAACTGAGCAATTTAAAAAAAAAGGTGACAGATTTTTGTTATTACACAGCAGCAATTATGTTGCAAAGACATTTTTAATTGTTCGCCGTGTTCGGATAGCTCCGGGCAAGATGTGGGAGTCCATGTGGGGGACCGTTGCAGTAACAACAGCTGATCCTAACTGGTTAGCTGTACTTGAGTAATTATGCTTCCACCTCTATGCCTTGGCGTTGGGAGGGAGGCAATGGAGGCTTAATAAATGGATTCACCTCAGTCACAGAACCTAATGTATTCATAAGATGATAAACTTGTCGGTCTGTAGCTAAACCTGTCTACTTGAAATAAATCTGAGAAGATTGGAATAGAATTTAGCATATTTTCCCCTAATCCTACCCATAAGAAATCTGCATGTTCATTAAGGATTAACAGCATGGCCAAGGTGGTCTAGGATTTGGACTTCATCAGAAACAGGGCCAAAGAATTGAATTTTGGGTGCCTCATCATAGATCAAGTCCAGGACTAAAGTGTTGATACCTGCCTGGATTTTTTTATATTTGCTAGAAGGTATTCAAAAGAGTCACTGAGAAGGCCTGTGGTGCAATTGCAGCTCAGCATTCTCATGACTTGCATGATTGGGGTACATGTATATTAGCCATGGACTTGATGTGTTGGGGACCATAAGACCTATAAGTTTACATATTGGTTGCCCTTACAGTTAAGCTGCAGTTCTTTTGGCTTTAGAGGAGATATGGCCTATAGTTTGTGAGATTGTTCCTCTAATACTATCTTGCCTTAAGCATGGTTGGATAAAGGATGGGGTATATTTTTGGCAGTTTAGTGGCTAAGTCCATAATATTTTGAAATTAGTGAACACCAGCGGGTTTGTCTATCTATCTTTTACAGCTTTAAGGCGTTCTGCAGCCTTACTTGAACTGAGTATTCTCTTATTAAAACTTGGTTGACTTTCTTACAAGTCTGATATGGTGAGGCACTCTTAACTGGCTTGAATCACAGGCTAAGAAGGTCATGGTGAGGAGATTATCCAACCCTCCTCCGGTTTGGTTTGGCAGAATAAAGTCAGAACTCAGGATGGAGATATAGGTGTCATCTATACCTCCACCACTATGTTAGAAGAGAATACATTTTTTGCAATACTTGAGTAATGTCTCTATGGTTAGGATGAAGATGATGAGTGAATCCTCACTTCACCCTAGAGGGAATTCAAATTTACTTAGTATAGTTTGGTATGTAATTCTGAAGTCTGTCAATGCCTTATTGTATCTGTTCTTCATGATAACTCTGATGGGTAATCCTCAACCTCATCCAAAGTAGCGGGTGTTGCTGCAAAAGGAATCCTGCTGAAAATGTTCCGTACCTCTATCCCAACGATGCTCTCTAACTTCTGATTCCTAATGGCATCCATTTATAGAACTCCTTGAAGGGGCAAAGTGGAATAAAAGTAGCTCTCACTCATGTCAACTGGGTGTGGACACTTATGTACCTCAGTTATCATTTCACAGATGACTGTGAACTCAAAACCGACACATTAATTGCAGTTAGCAGTACAGTCAGAAATTAACTTTATAAAAATATATCATCACTAACATTATCTTTCGTGTTGTGAAATCACAGAAATATGCCACTATTTTCTAAATATAGATTTCTCGATCATAATCTGCCTTAGCAGCGACCATATTTGGATATGATCATTGGGAATAAATGATTAACATTTTCAATGCAATCATTCAGGCTGCTAGCATGTCTATACTCTTATATTGTTTTAAAGATGCTTTTGGTGCTCACAGCCACAGTACAACACCTACCAAGTGGTCAAAGTTAATACTGTAATACAACAGCACAGTAGATGAGAGTATCTCTAAGTACAGTGGTACCTTTTTAATATGAATTGGCTTATAAAATACAATGAATTTTCAGAAGCCTTGCATATCTATTTGAACATTTGCATCTTCGTTTGTCATAGCAAGTGTCCTACCAGGCATGAACTTGAGGCCTCCAACCTGGAAAATATTGTTGATCTGGATTTGAACCAATAGGACAGTTGCACTTGTTTACAATTCATTATTTAGATACATAAATATCCCTTTCTTAAAAATCAATATTAGCTTTCTTATCATTCTTTTCCTTTAGCAACGGCATATTTTTATATCACTGACCTAAACTAATCCGGCTTTTGATTGCAATTAAAGGCGCAGCTTCAATTGTGTATAATTAGATGCCTACATTATACTTCGTTACATTACAAATACATGGTGGAAGCACTGTGGTATATTGGTGAAGGCCTTTCACTCTCATACGAGAGCTCTTGGATTCGATCCTTGATCGGTGCTTACATCCCTGGGCAAGGTGTTTTTGCCCACATTTGTTTTGCTTGACCCAGATGTATGAAATGTGTACAAGGCAATGATAGTTGCAGGGCAGTAATATTACTGATGTGGTTATCTTGGGTAAGTAAGATCAATTTATTATTATCTATTATTCTAGAGCTCTTGTTTTTTGGTACCTTACCATGGTAGCTACCTTGACAGTCTCACCCACAACCAACTTTGTGGCTACTAGGAAGCTTTCGATTATGATAGCTGAGAGTCCTAGCTGACAGATAAACACCATTTTAAGCTGTATATACCACTTGTTCTTTGTTTTGTGTTGAAATTTTTATCATACTGTTTCCATAGCAACAGCCATGAAGGGGCAAAGTGGAATAAAAGGAGCTCTCACTCATGTCAACTGGGTGTGGACACTTATGTACCTCAGTTATCATTTCACAGATGACTGTGAACTCAAAACCGACACATTAATTGCAGTTAGCAGTACAGTCAGAAATTAACTTTATAAAAATATATCATTACTAACATTATCTTTCGTGTTGTGAAATCACAGAAATATGCCACTATTTTCTAAATATAGATTTCTCGATCATAATCTGCCTTAGCAGCGACCATATTTGGATATGATCATTGGGAATAAATGATTAACATTTTCAATGCAATCATTCAGGCTGCTAGCATGTCTATACTCTTATATTGTTTTAAAGATGCTTTTGGTGCTCACAGCCACAGTACAACACCTACCAAGTGGTCAAAGTTAATACTGTAATACAACAGCACAGTAGATGAGAGTATCTCTAAGTACAGTGGTACCTTTTTAATATGAATTGGCTTATAAAATACAATGAATTTTCAGAAGCCTTGCATATCTATTTGAACATTTGCATCTTCGTTTGTCATAGCAAGTGTCCTACCAGGCATGAACTTGAGGCCTCCAACCTGGAAAATATTGTTGATCTGGATTTGAACCAATAGGACAGTTGCACTTGTTTTACAATTCATTATTTAGATACATAAATATCCCTTTCTTAAAAATCAATATACTTTCTTATCATTCTTTTCCTTTAGCAACGGCATATTTTTATATCACTGACCTAAACTAATCCGGCTTTTGATTGCAATTAAAGGCGCAGCTTCAATTGTGTATAATTAGATGCCTACATTATACTTCGTCACATTACAATACATGGTGGAAGCACTGTGGTATATTGGTGAAGGCCTTTCACTCTCATACGAGAGCTCTTGGATTCGATCCTTGATCGGTGCTTACATCCCTGGGCAAGGTGTTTTGCCCCACATTTGTTTTGCTTGACCCAGATGTATGAAATGTGTACAAGGCAATGATAGTTGCAGGGCAGTAATATTACTGATGTGGTTATCTTGGGTAAGTAAGATCAATTTATTATTATCTATTATTCTAGAGCTCTTGTTTTTTGGTACCTTACCATGGTAGCTACCTTGACAGTCTCACCCACAACCAACTTTGTGGCTACTAGGAAGCTTTCGATTATGATAGCTGAGGGTCCTAGCTGACAGATAAACACCATTTTAAGCTGTATATACCACTTGTTCTTTGTTTTGTGTTGAAATATTCAATTTTTATCATACTGTTTCCATAGCAACAGCCATGTTTTGACATGACGGTGACTTCCAATGACTCTGATTCTACTTGCAATCAAACGGGCACCCCAAAATACATATAGTTATATGGGTACAATTTGTTTTTGTGATGTTGAATTACAGATATATAGTATTGTCTAAAATTCAATTCCTTGGTGTGTTACCATGGTAACAACCCTAGTGGTCACGCCCACTACCAACTTTATGTAAAATAGGAAGAATATGATTTAAGATTGTGCAGACAGTTGTTTTTTTTTGTATTGATAAATCATAGATATTTTCCACAAATAGCAGCATTTTGTGGGACCGTTTCCATAGCAACGGCCCTTTTTTTACACGCCCATGACTTCAAATGACTCAGATTGTGGTTGGAATCAGTGGGACAGCTTGAAATACATATATTAGAGGCCTTACCATATATTTTATGCTGCTAAATGACAAATATACGGTATTTTCTAAATTCCAGTATTTCGCTATGTGTTACCATGGTAACGGCCCTAGCGGCCACGCCCACCACCACTTTGATGTCAAACAAGCAAATTATGATAGCTGAAGGTCATAACTAATATAAAAACATTATCAAAGACTGTGCAGACATTTTTTTTTTCTATTTTGTAATGGTTAGTTATAGATTTTTTCACAAATAACAGCTTTTTGTTGGACCGTTTCCATAGCAACGGCCTTTTTTGACACGCCCATGACTTTAAATGGCTCAGATTGTGATTGCAATCTATCAGGCAGCTTGAAATACACATAATGGGATACTTACCATATATTTTATAGCTATTGAATTACAAAGATGCAGTATTTTCTAAGAATCCAGTATTTTTGGTGTGTTACCATAGTAACGGTCCTACAGGCCACACCCACCACCAACTGTACATGAAATAGGCAGATTATGATAGCTGAGGGTCCTAGCTAATAGAAAAACATACTTTAGGCTTGTGCATACACCTTTGTGGCTATTTCATATTTATAAGTTTAGAAAGTTGTCAAAAAACCCGCTTTTTATGGTACCGTTTCCATAGTAACGGCCATTTTTTGGTTGCAATCGATTGGGCACCTAGGATGCTTACCAAGTATTCTTAGCTTCGTGAATTGGAATTATATGACTTTTCCTAAAATTCATATTTTTCTTGATCCGTTACCATGGTAACGGCCCTGGTGGCCACACCCACCACCAACTTTATGGCAAACAAGCAGATTCTGATAGCTGAGGGTCCTAGCTAACAGAAAAACATCATTTAAAATTGTGCCTAAGGGGGGGGGGGGACCTTTTCGGTTTCTGGCCAATGGACTAAGACATATCGAATGCATATTTCGCATAGAGATAATGATCTCTATGATATTTCGCTACTTATATTCTGTACATAATTATGCATGTACAGCGAATGTGAAAATTGACAAAAAACTGGCTCTAGGTTATTCTATTTGAGCCGTGACGTCAATTTAAAAGAATCCTCAATGAATTTGCATTTAAGTGTTATTTCTAAATGTACAATAATAAGCCTCTTTGAATACACCAAAACGAGTCTCGTTTCGTGATATCTGTCATACGATAAATTGTAATATTAGTAATAAAAGTGTATCCGCATTAATACTACACTATCGATTCGTTTTTATATCACATGAATAAAAAAGACCATCTTAAGTTTCAGTACGGCGTACGGTTTTATGACACACAACCTTCAATTTTAGACAGTATTTTGAAGTTTCCATAGCACACCACAACCAGTTAATATAGAATGAGCTTACTAGATACGTGTAATGCGCTTTGGAACGTTCCACATCTATCAGACACACACACCAGCTTGGTCAAGTGACAAGTGAAAGCTTGCGACGCAGGCAGGGAAGTTCTTGGAACTCGAAGAATTGTGAAATGAATATGGGCAAACCCAATTGTTTTGTATAAGGAACGGGTTAAACAGGAATAATGAACCTCGACTAATGTCGAAATAATTATTTTAATTGACATTTTGAAAATTTTATCGGGATTTCCAGGAAATTTGTTTTCGGACCACACGACTCATTTCCCGTCGAAGGCCAAATCGGCGGTATCACTTTTCTTTCTCTCTTCTTCGCTCAATGACACCCACGTTTCCTCCCACCGTGTCCACTATACATGGCTCTCTCCACAGTGTAAATAATACCCACATCGTTACGAACATCGTTGAAAGTTTAGTGGTGGTTATACATAAAATTGTAACGAACAGGAGTGAATAAAAGGGTCTTCACTTTGTGATCCACCGATACACTATATAACTGTTCAAAAAATATTTTGTGAGTTATTATAGTTGATTATTATGATTATTTGTGATTATTTGCTTCGGATCCTGATGGGAGGCGCTTAACGCGTGAAGATCGTGTGAAGACTCCCCTTCACTAATAACGAATACACTCACACTCGCATCAAGTGCCTGCAACATACCTCGCTTTTCATGCCCGTCATGACCCTCCAAATTGGGGTCAAACATGTCCACGTCAGACCCCACGTCCCGCTCTTCATCTTCCACCGCAGGTTCTCGTCCCGCATCCTCTTCACCACCTCGGCTCTAGCTTGCCTTTGCGCTCTCTCGCTCTCATCCTGCGCTCCTGAAGGAGACGAAACGTCGCTTCGTCCTCGGCGGTCCACCGTGTTTGACTCATGATTGTCGATATTTTGCGAGTCCCGACTTTTTCTTTCCTCCTCCACTCTTCAAACACTTTTTTTCGATATGATTCCAATATTCAAAAACACAAAGGTACTTTCCAAAACACCATCCACGCCGTTATCACCATCGTTAAACGTTAAACGCTAATTCTGAGTCGGTGGTGAAATCAGATGTAGAGGTGTCGTAGTCGAGTGGTTTAAACACTTGAATGGAGATGGGAATGTCGTGGGTTGGAACCCCGGCGCGGCACTACTGTTCTTTGGCAAGACTTTAATATACATTTGCCACTCTCCACCCAGGTGTTAAATGGGTACCGGCAGGAATTAACTCCTTGAATTCCTTGAATGATGTGAGCACCGATTTCGGTAGCCTAGCTAGAGCGGGGTAATATTGGAGAGCCGCTTGAGTACCATTCATGATGGATATGAGCGCTATATAAATATCCAATATTATTATTATTATTATTGACATCAACCATCCTGTCGACGAGTAAATGCATGAGCCTTTTATCTCCAATCTCTCATACCCTTTCCACGCCGATTGCACCATCCCATTCTCTAATAAAAAGTTTTGATCAAAATTTAAGCCTCTGCATTGCCGGCCGCAAATCGATCCACTTGACACATCTACTGGTAGGCAGAAAGAGAGATAGTTTTTCAGTTTTTATTTTTCGAATATGATTACCACAGACGAGGTTATAAAAATAAAAATGTGTGTATATTGAAAAAACAAAAATCTTTCTTGAAGTCGGCGCGTTGCCTCGCAATGGTGCAATACCCCTTGTCCCCTATCAATCATCGTCGAAGTCCTCGGGTTACCTACAGTTTCACTCATAACTCGGTCAATCCCGACCCTTTACCGCAAATCGATCCACTTGACACATCTGCTGGTAGGCAGAGAGAGAGATAGGTTTTGGATGTCAGGTATTCATTACTTTGTACTATAGTTCCTCTCTGTAGGTTTCCATGGGGAGTGAGAATTCACGATTGAAGGTTTTCGGTGTGGGAGCCTCTGTAAAAAGGCTGTTGATATAATTTTATTCTTTCGTGAAAAAACCCACTTATGGGGCGTTTAGAGGAATTTAAGAGAAGTGAATGGGTACAATACCCCAAATTCGGTCATGGGTAACGTCACGATATGGTGTAATACCCCAATTACGTCATGGGTGACGTCACGATATGGTGCAATACCCCAATTACGTCATGGGTGACGTCACGATATGGTGCAATACCCAATTACGTCATGGCTGACCGCAAGTCGGTGTCAAAGGTCAAAGGTCATCAAAACCACCATGAGGTCTAACCTTATCTACTGCTGTAAAATGAAATTCTTCATGGGAGTAAGACTGTTATTCAGAATACCGAAATGAATGGATTCTGTCACTTTCATTTTGTTATGCCTTTTGGTGTGTCCTTGCACACTCCGTTGTGAGATCATTTGAGAATTGAGATCGGGGGGGGGGGGTACTGGGGTACTAGGAAATACAAGGAAGGTGTGGTGACACAGGGAGTATTGATATTAGCAGTCGATGAATGGCTTCAAGTTCATTCCCTTCGACCCCCTCTTGTCCTTGCGAGCATCCTTTTGCATCAGCTACCAGGTACAATCTCTTGTAGATGGGTGCCCTACAAAATGAAAAAAGGAATTAAACAATGATATAGCTTTCCTAACATCATTACATCATAGCTACATAGTGACTAGTACAATTGTATAACATTTTTCTTCACAAAACACATACATCAAAGTAACTAAACATTTACTTGAATGAACAGAACTATAATAAGATGAGAAAACAGCACTTCCCTTATAAAAAAATACCATGGTAATTCTACGTATTTCATGGTATTACCGCCATAATACCACGAAAACATGGTAAATCCGTGGTACACATCGTATTGCCACTGTATTACTACGAAAAACATTGTATATTCATAGTATTTGCATCGTGTACCATGAAAAGCATGGTACTGTAACGTGAGACCCTCCAAAAACCTGTTTCCTGCCACAACAATAGTTTATAGAGTTATTGAGCTCTTGACCAAAATAAATAAAAATATTAGGTCATAATAATAATTCCCAGGTAAGCGTAATTATTCGAGCTCGACAGGGAGTTCCGTTTTCTTTAAATATACAAGGTTGGCCTTTTATCTTATGTAATTAATTCCTATAATAATGATTCCTACATGTAACTACGTCTTAGTCCTGGTCACAGCATCAGTCATTCATCGCTACTCAATCGATCACCAATTCTATTTCTAAGTCTTAGAAATAATCCTAACCATCAGTCCCTGCAATCATCGCATCGCTGACCAACTGTCAATTTCGCAAGTGTGCATTACATAAACGTCAAGTAATTATCATTTCAAGCATGAATAAACTTCAACAGAACTTTAATGAATAGTTTAGATATTTACAATTCAATTGACTCCTGTCAACAATATCAGTTTCATGACTGATTAAATTTACACAAGATAAAGAATAGATTAAATTCATTGAAATGACCATGAGCATGGTAACTATTTACGTGAATAATTGAACGATATATAATAATCAACAGCTTAAATTCTATATATCCGAGTGATATTTCAGTCAGTGTTAAAGTAATACATGTAAGCTACATTACAACGACTCTCGATTTGATGAGAGTTAATATAGACTGAACCTACATCTACTTTATACCTTAATCCGAGTCGTATTTAAGTCGATGAATTATTCGAGCTTGAGTTTGTAGTCTACAATCCACAATGGTTCCAGGACCGAAGGTTCTGATCTGTCGATCTAACTAAAATAAGCCATCCTCTTAACAACTGCCTGCAGTTACTCAATAACTAGCCCCTGCTAAAAAAATAATCTCATTCAAAAAATACCAAACTTTCTTCTGAAAACTACTTCATATCAAACCCTCAACGGGCCTTGTTTACCAGCCTTACAGCACCTACAAACTCCCACTCATTTATCGTCGGTGCGAAGTTTGCAATTTTCTAGAATACCTTCATTCTATGTAAAAAAAATAGCCTCGAGGTCCGTAAACGCCTCCTAATGTTACGGGTTCAAGTATAACCTATTTAGTTCCTTTCTAAGCATTAGAACTGTCGACTAACTCTAACATCTTGCCTGCTGTCTGAGAATACAACTAAGATCAAAACTATTCTTCAAGCAAATACTTATTTTCCTATGATAGCTTCACCACCAAAGAATCGTCAAATTGGTCTTTCCAAATAAATGCATCCTCAAAAAGGCAGACTATCAGCAAAAAAGTTTAAATACGAAGAGTGCTCAGTGCCGAAATAAAGTACGCGTATATATTGTGGTACACGTCGATCGGCGACGAAGAGGGAAAGGTTATAGTCTTAATCAAGATGTTTGTATATTTTTATTTTCTTTATTTTTCTTCTTTTTCTGGACAGCGCTTTTGCCTTTTGGTAAAGCCGTAACTAAAGGGCATAATCTTGATATTGTCCCTTCAAATACAAACTTATGTCCCCAAACAGATAGGAATCAACTATAACTGCACCAGGGAGGAGAGGGTGAGAGTTGGGAGGGGGCTTCGGACTAGATGTTTGTATTTTTTGTTAAAGTTATTTGCTATGAAATTTGTTCCCTGATATTAAGCTCTATATGAGCAAACACTGCGATATCTGACGGGAATGTCGGGAAAAGTTATTTAAAAATAATAATGTGCTATCTTTATTTTTCTATTAAATCACAATATTTCATTTGATATGATTTATGTAAATTATAGTGATTATAGACCTGCAATGTAATTTTATTAGCCTTATTCTTTTAAAATTCAAGACAGAAAAGGCTTTAATAAAATGAGATTGCGTGCGAGCAATTCCTTATATAAATATAAAGATTACATTAAGAGTGGCGTATCCAAGATTATCCAGAACGTACATGCCCCTATGTGCCAGCCAAAACAAAATCTGACATGATATGAAAGGAAATGTGTACCCCCCCTCCCCCCCCCCCCCCCCACAGAAACTGAAAACTGTGATAATTTTTTCCTTGCTTGTCCTAAAAAATTCAAAATAGAATGCATCTGATGATTTTTTTGTTGGCGTCAGGCGTGAGCCTCCCCCCTCTCCTATTCTGTCTTTGTAGGAATATCCCATTACTTTTGCCCCCATCTCTCTTTGTCTCTCCCCCCCCCCCCTCATTTTTCTCATACTCTCTTTTCTCTCTTACAACAGATCTGTAAAAATGACTCCAATAGAATTGAGGAAAAAATAATGATCTCTTATTTTTATAATTTGTGTTTTTATTAGGAAATCAACAGAAATCACAACAATTACAAGTGATATACATGATTTAAAAAAAAAATCACTGAGCAAAAAAAAAACAAAAAAAAAAAACAAAAACCCCCAACAAAAACAAACAGTAAAAATAAGCAATTGGAACAAAATAAAAAAATAAAATAAAATAAAAATGATCTCTTATTGCTCCCCCCCCCCAATCTTTCAATTTAATGAGATCGACCACCAACAGTATGCAATTATATTCTTCACATCCATGACAGAATAGCAGGGGCGGATCAAGAGGGGGCGAATCGGCCGCGGCCCCCTTCTTGAAACCCAAGTTGGCATATACGGGATCTTGCCTAAATTGTGAAAAAACCCGGATCGAGCACCAAATTTAGTTTGGAAGCCCAAGAGCCTAACAATGTCGTTCTATTAACCCGAGAAAAAGTTGTAAAAAGGCCCACCTCGCAAGACTGACCTCACATTCCGGCATGGATCAGTGGTGGATTTAGGAGGCTTTTAAATAAAATTGTATCCCCCTTTTAGAACTGATAACTTTTTTGGCTTGTCAGAGAATTATGGAGGAAAACTGGACTAATAATATCTGATACCCTACACCCCTCCACTGAGCGACTTTCGGAGGGCTGGCGAGAAGAAAAAAAAATTGCCACCCCGCCTCCCCCCCCCCCCCCCCCCCCTCCCCACTGAGCAAGTTTTGGAGGGCTGGCGAAAAATGAAAAAAAAAAGAAAAAAAATAATATCCTTTGACAGCCCTGCATCAATTTTGTGCCCCCCCCCCACCCTTTAACTACATCCCGCATTCGCCCTTGTCATAGAATGTCAGTGTCAGACTCATATCCATAACAGGGTTCAGAAGCCCCTTCCCCCCCCCCCCCCCCCCACACACACACACACACTACATTGTCGGTCTCTAGGTACCAAAGACAAGCAAACAACGAACAGCAAGCAAAAAAAACCTTGATGAGCCAAGTTTTGGCAAACTGACATATCATCGGCAACGCCACCGGCAACGCCACCACCTCGATCGGGATCGCAGATGGGTAGACCAAGCCTAGATAGTGCTAGACACCTATCATGTCCATGCACCTATTCCGCTCAGCTATTCCATGCTGCTTGCATGAACATCAGCCATTAGGCTAGGCGTAATGCGGTG
The DNA here is from genome assembly GCA_025617745.1 of Heliocidaris erythrogramma. Lineage (NCBI taxonomy): Eukaryota > Metazoa > Echinodermata > Echinoidea > Camarodonta > Echinometridae > Heliocidaris > Heliocidaris erythrogramma. The sequence goes on along the minus strand of CM046864.1, from coordinate 51,233,798 downwards.
ATAGAACATTGATGATACGAATTTATGAATTTAACACATTGAATTTTGCCTCTGGTACATTAGAAATATAGTAGTGAACTGGAATTTAGTTAGATTTTCTTCTAACCGGCTAGGTTGGGTTTGCTTTCGGGTGGACGTACGTCTGCTACATGGTCGTCTGCTAGTGCACGATCTCATTGGATGTCGTCACTCACGTGATCGGTACACGCCCATTTACATTAGGTCATCGATAACAAATTGGAATGCACGTGTAGTATGGCAAATTATTTTTTTTGGTCGAAAGCATGCATATTCCCGGGGATTTGTGCGGGGTTTATTGGACTCACCGAGCCTCAATTATACCCTTCCATAGCTTTAAATTCAATGTAAATCACATTTTTCATAATTTCAAATAAATACTAGGGGAATTAAAATCATTTCAAAACCCCTGTTTTCATGTGTTAACCAATGGGAGCTGGAAGGCCAAAAGCATGCATATTCCCGGGATTTATGGGGGGTTTATTGGACTCATCGATCCTCAATTATACCCTTTCAGAGCTTTAAATTTCATGTAAATCACATTTTTCATAATTTCAAATAAATACTAGGGGAATTAAAATCATTTCAAAACACCTGTTTTCATGTGTTAACCTATGGGAGCTGGAAGGCCAAAAGCATGCATATTCCCGGGATTTATGGGGGGTTTACTGGACTCACCAAGCCTTCATTATACCTTTTCAGAGCTTTAAATTTCATGTAAATCACATTTTTTACATTTTCAAAGAAAAATTATGGGAATTATAATCACCCTAAAATTCCTTGTTTTTGCGTGTTAACCTATGACAGGCGAGACGTTTTTGGTCAAAAGCATGCATATTCCCGGGGATTTATGGGGGGTTTACTGGACTCATCAAGCCTTCATTATACCTTTTCAGAGCTTTAAATTTTATCTAAATCACGTTTTTTATATTTTCAAATAAAAATTATGGGAATTATAATCATCCTAAAATTCCTTGTTTTCGCGTGTAAACCTATGGCAGGAGAGACTTTTTTTTTGGTAAAAAGCATGCATATTCCCGGGGATTTATGCGGGGTCTATTCAACTAGTTGAATCTTAATTATACATTTTCAGAGCTTTAAATTTTATTCAAGGCACATTTTTCAAAATTTTGATTTAATTCTGCGGGAATTATAATCATTCTAAAATTCCCGTTTTTGCGTGTTAACCTATGGGAGATGGAAGGCCAAAAGCATGCATATTCCCGGGGATTTATGCGGGGTCCCTTGCACCTTTTGAGCCTTCATTAAGCCTTTTCAGAGTCTCAAATTACATGTAAGCCACATTTGCACTAAATTCAAGGTAATACTAGAGGAACTATAATCATTTTTAAAATCCATGTTTTCACGTGTTAACCCTATGGCAGATGACTTTGTCAAAAAGCAGGCATGATCCAAGGGATTCATATCGGCATTTATTGACAAAAAAGGTTCAAGAAATGTTTTTTTAACTATCCATCCTTTTTCTCGTGCAAAAATCAGACTTGAAAAGATAGAGTAAGATATGAAATATCAAGAAAAAGTGAGACATCTTTTCACGTGTTATACCTATGGAGAACGTATTTTTCCGAGTCTGTTTTTAACACAGCAAAGTATGCCTCCAAAATGTACTACGGAAGTAGGTCAGAGTGATCTGTCTTGATACTATTTAAAGTCTTTGCTATCAGTAAGAAACTACCTATCCTATATTGAAATAGTAAATTTACCTAGAGTAAATTATTCTGTCATTACACTGTATTACTTCCTACGCAGTAAATCAAATTATTCTAAGAATAAGATTTAGGCTATTTACAGTTATTAGTAATCATGTATAAAGAATCACTGAGATTATCCTGTTTACAATCTATTAATTTATTCTTAATAACACGCTACAATAACCATTTTAAGTAATGATTATTCTACGGAATAGCACGCTTGACAATTATTCATAATTAAGTGACAAAATCTCTCAGTGGCCAGATTAATGCCATGGTGGATGTTTTTGTTGCTAGCTATAAGCAATATAAAGAAAAAAAAGAATAATCATTATGAATGTCATAATAATTCCTAATTAAATCTGTCACATTCATAAAAATAACTTTGCTCTTAAGTAAATACTGTAAATAATTCGATATTCCATTCATGAAATTCCAGAAACTGAAGACCTGATAAATTCATCCAAGTCTGAATATAGAAATAAGAAGGTTTCGTATTGCTGCCCAAAGACCTGAAAATGTTGCCTAAATTTGCAGACGACCGTCACGGTGACGAGACTCAAGCCAAAAATTGCCGAATCCGTCATCAACCAAGGATGACGAATAATTCCCAAATATCCGCCCTAAATGCAATCTTGTAACTGCAATCCTTGAATGGAATCTCAAATATTTGTCGACGATTTAAGCTACTCACGGATAGAAGATGTAAAGTTGCCAAAAGAAAATGACACTCAATCTCAGGACTGCTCAATCTACCTTCGCTTTGGTGAACTGGTGAAAGTCGGCTAAAATGTAAGTGCCCGAACCCCCAAATTCCACCCCTATTTATAGATTTTCGACAGCCCACAAATTTCGAACCTCCCGTTTGTTCCTGTACAAAAATGCTTACGCACGGAAAAACGCACGAACCCCCAATAACTGTGTGTTTTAAGACAGTGCACGTACGGTTCGTACTCGAAGGATTATTACAAAAATTCTGCACAGGAACTCGTCCCGGAATAGAAGAAAATAACATATATTTGTACTCCATTTTACAAATAGTTGGGATATTCGACAATAAAAACAACTTCCAAGTATTTTACGAGATTGGCAAGTGTCTACTTTTGTCTCGTTCCAGTCTAACCTATTTTATAGTAACGAATTGGGACTTACCTGTCCCATAATTAATTATGCTGTAGTAGCTTTTAACGCGTATTGCAAACGCATTTCATGTGATAGTCACATGCACAAAACGCGACTGAACTCCATTCTCAGTCTTAAATACTGCGCTGAACCGCTGAAGAATAAACAGAAGAATTTCTCCAGTCTAAACATCAAAACTAGGACAGAGTTCAACGATGCGCGTAACAGCTGATAAGAGAAAATTTTGATTCCTCAACACAACAGCGTAAATAAGTGAATTCATGTAATGCAATGCTTACATGTACTATGTAGGTACATGTAACTGACTGGCAAATGTAAACACTTTCCAATTTACAGCACTACTTTGATGAATTAATTAAATACATTAGGGGTGATTTTCGCCACAGTACATTCATAGTATTTTCATCTTGACAATGGGTAACGCGGTAAATTCATGGTACTTTCACAGTAATACCGTCCCAATTTACCGCGGTATTACGATGGTATTACCATGGTACTTTTTTGTAAGGGTTAACATAGCAAGGGACTATAACCATAGACAAATTAAATAGTATAGACGAAAAAGGTAGCACCCGCAGATTTGCCTCATTTGCATATAAGCTACAGCGTCACCATTCAATCTAAGCGTATTTAAGCGTATTTACGCTCCGCCCCCCGAGAGACATTTCATATCTCCCGAAGCCCCCATTAGCATAAAAGTCCAATTTCACTTCATGCATTAATTATTTTTGCTTCGCGTATCCCGAAAATATTCAGCTCTGATTGGACCTTACCTCATGAATATTACAATTAGCCAAAAGAATAAATCGACAACAAATATGACCTTTTTCGTCACTTCCGCTGTGTGTAAAGTCAATGTAATGACGTCACCCGCACGAAGTGTGAATTTCTTGTGAAAAGTTTACCGGTGAGTACAGCTATAATTACGCTTAAATTTCAGAAATAGAATAACATTCATATGAATTACTACCAATGTGAGGGATCTCCTGGAATTTCTGAACATTTTGAAAGTATTTGAAAGTACTGTATGTTATAAAAATGAGGGCAATCTGTTGTCGAACTTTCATTCCATTTTCTATCGTTCTGAGCTTATGTTTTAGCTGGATTGCCATTACAAACCCTAGTAGTACCCCTCTTGACAGCTTACCCGGAGTTTCGGGCGGGACCGTGTCATAAAACTACATATAGCCAGGCCCTAGACTATTAACAGAGAATTTCAGTGGTTAAAATAATAAAGAATTAATCCCCATCAGTGTCAATGACAGTGATCAAAACTAACTGTTGGAACAGATAATTTCAAAACTTGGTCGGAAGAAAGAAAGAATTTTTTTTTAAAGCTAGTATGATGTGAAAAATTCAGCAGTACACAAGTTCCCAAGCAGCCAATGGCAATGTCAGTGATAGAATTTGATTTTAATTTTTATGTAGAGAAGACGGTAGACCTATCGTAGATTTGCATTTCAAGTATAGTTGATTAGGCTAAACTTCTTTGAGAAATCCGTTATCTAAGTTAGATGTAGACATAGGGTCTAACGTTAAATCTAGTTATTAGATCTCACCAGGCCTAACAAAACAAGTTGGTCTAGTCTCTAGAAATAGATGTAGGCCTAGGTCTAACTTTGTTACCTAGTAGTTAGATCTAACTTAGACATAGTACTACTACTCGTACTAGATATACATACATGTAGGTCTAAGTCTAACGTCACAGATGTTTGTTGTTTTTTTTTTGTCGGTAGGGTCTACTATTATTTTTCTTTTCATGAAGCCAACCAGTCGACGTAGTTCTTGACAAATGACAAGTCCTACATAGTCATAGATTTGATCTGATCTAGGCCTAATCTAAGTTAACTTAGATTCCTACTCAGGGTCTAGGTATATAGATATAGGCCCTAGATCTAGTATAACGTAACAGTTACGCATAGACATACTCTAGAGTGTAAGGCAAAGCACATTCCTAGCCTACTGAAATAAAGCCTTGTCAGTGATTGAATTAATTGGGGGCTGGTCTAGTTACTTTTTACTCTAACGTTAGAGTCTAATTTTAAAATGACTGACATTAGATTAGAATGAAAAGAATAAACCTCTATAGCGTTGTGAACTTTTAGCCAATGTCAAATGAAACGAAAAGTTATAGTTTGATTGAATTTGAAAAAGAACTTTAACTAAAGCTACAGTCCCATATGGGGACACCCCGGATCTGAAGCACCGGATCTATCACGGACTGCCGGGACCTAATCCGGGATGATTTTCATCCCGGACCACGAAAAAATGCAAGATTTCCTCTCAGTTGCATACCGGCCCGGATAGTCCCGGTAGAGTAACGGACCTTCCAGGCAGAGTCCAGGATCATCCCGGCAGAGTCCAGGACCACCCCGGATGTGACCCCGGACCGTCCCGGACAGGCCCGGATCATCCCGGTTCATCCCGGCAGAGTCCAGGACCATCCAGGCAGAGTTACGGATAGTCCCGGATGGTCCCGGACAGCCCGGCGAACTGAAAGAGGCACTTGACAAGAACGTTCTCGGTCTACCTGATGCTGATCCTCTGCCCAACGACGATCAGCCAATACCATACTTCCTTGCTGGTGACGACGCCTTCGCATTAAAGACCTGGCTCATGAAACCTTTCGCCAAAAGTCCTGGAAGGTCCGTGAAGCCGCCGGCATGGTCCTGAACATTCCGTAACAGTCCGTATGTCAAACGGGATGATCCGGCATGTATTTTTCCTTCCCGGACTGTCTAGGATCGTCCAGGACCATGCAGGCGGCTTCACGGACCTTCCAGGACCGATACGGACCTACCCGGCGGATTCCAGGATGTGTCCCGGTTTTGTCCAGGATGACTACGGATGAACGCTCGTCACGGATCATCCCGGAAGTTTTTGACAGTCAGAAACTTCCGGGACTACCCCCAGGACGTTGGCGGATGCCCAAGGATCATCCCGGACATACAAGGACCATTCCGGACCATTCCGGCCAAGTAACGGATCGGACCCCGGATCGCTACGGACTAATCCGGGGTTATCCGGGGCCTATATGGGACTGGGGCTTTAGAGAAGTCAAGCCCAAGGCATGCATGTTTTTTTTTTTTGGGGGGGGGGGGGGGAGGGGGTTATTCAGTGTAGGAAAATCAGATGCGCTAGTCATTTTCATTTTCAGGCAGGACCAACAAATTGTTGAAGGTAATAAAGAGTAACACTATCAATTATCATTTTCATTTTTTTTTCTTTCCAGTTGGACATGACAGGAAGAATATGCAGACCTACCAAGTGTTCAGTTCTACCGTATCTACCCATCAATTCACGAATGCATGGCTGAACGTACTATTGCCACATCATACTACAAACTGTTGGAGATGAAGGATGAAGTGGAAGATAGATCTACTTTGGATGCCACTTTATTTTCATTTCACAGATTGCATGACAGGTATAGTAGTTCTAGATCTAGAGCTCTGATTTAAGAAAATAAAATAAAGTGGCAGCTCAATGGTTATTTCAATGAAAATTTAGGCCGGGGATGTTGATTACATCCCTTACTGAATGTCAACATAATTTAGACAAGTCAATGATTATAATGATAGACTATTTTGCTTTGACTTGGAGAAGGTTCATGTGTCCCCTTCCCTTGGACACTTATTCTGCCACCAATCATTTGAAATTAAGAGCATACCAAAACTTAACATAGGTACATGTACAAGATCCAGTTGAGGAGGTACAGATCTTAAAGATGGAATGATAGCTTGACTCGAGCTTTAGTGTCCAGGATAGATGTATACTCTCTGAAGTATATTAATTGGCTTTAGATGTAATGTTGAATTAAGAAGAGGGTTTTAGTGGATCTCAAATGTGGGTTTTAGTGGATCTCAAATGTGTTGACAAGTAAATACATTATGTTATTTCCTTTGAAAGTGTTCTTCAAACCTTTTCAAAAATACATGTACGCAAACAAAAAGCAAGTTGATTTTTTTTTTCAAATTATATACTTAAATGTATTTTGAAATATTTCTGAAGAAAAACATTAAAATTTCAGCTAGTATCTGTTAAAGGAACCTATGTCTTATTTTTAATCTCTTTGAGAATCAATGAGGCCAGCATGAATGGAGAATAAATACTTAGAATGTGATTTATGTATGAACTATTTTATTTCTTCCAGGATGATGCTTTTCGTCTTCAGGAACAATAGATGTCAAAGGCATATCCCACTTTGAATAAAGAGAGGTAGGCTCAGCTGTATGAATAAGTTTCTTTGAATACACTCACCTGGATGTCAGTGGTTCATTCAAAAAGATTTTGTAAAGGGGGGGGGGGGGGTGGGGTCTCAGAAAAAATTTGGTCCAGTTTTCCTCCAAATTTCTCTGACAAGCAACAAATAAAAAAAGAAAAAGAAATTTATCAGCTCAAAAATGGGGGGGGGGGCACAATTTTAAAAAGAGAGGCCACAATGTACACTGCTCTTTCAAAGGGGAGGAGGCACAGGCTGGAAGTGCCCCCCCCCCCCAATCTGCCACTGTGTTTAATGATTTGCATATCATGTGATTTCAACGTGATTAATTTCATTCCTTTCTCATTTCATTCAACAGACATGCATGGAGTTCAACTTGACCTCTTCAGCTCTGATGGCGGCTACAACAGATCAAATCCTTCATAATTTTATTACAATCCGGAGAGTCTGAAGTTATTGTAACAAGCACATTTAAGGGAAAATGATACTGCGTGTAATGCTTTTCACATGTGGCACCTTCACCTGCCCCTCCACATGTCACTTTATAAATTCTAATACAGCCTATCCTTTCATGTAGATGTATTTAGCTCATTAATGAGTTGAGGGTTTCCTCTTCGAGATGGCCTAGGGATATTGCTTGTTGTTAATGTTAATGTTCATAATATTCTTAATAATAATAATAATAATAGATTGGAAGAGGTTCATCGTGGTGAAGAATAATTGAAGAGATTGAAGAGATTGAATATATATATTATTGGATGAGCGCACAAGCATTTGCACATGCTTTCTGCTTGCTCTCCAAAATTAGCTTCTGATTGCTTGTTATTTTTAGGGATTTTGTATAATTTGTGTTACTATATTCTTGTATTAGTAGCCTGGAAATTACTAGACAAGTTTGGGTTCATGAAGTATTGTTTGTAAGTCATTTTTTGATGTGTTACGTCTTTGATTTGATAGTATCTGCAGTATCTGGTGGCCATGTATCCCCATGCATGTAACTCTATGTAAGTACCATTAGTTATTGTACAGAGCTTGTCTGACTGAACTTGAATGTATATAGGGATTACAGACTATACACAATGAGGTCTATTCATTTTAGTGTCCTTTGTGTACTATGTGTAGGCCTAAGTGCCTCACTGACTGACTTTGTGCGATGCAAGGAACAATCTTTTGTGCAGTCCTTTCATTATGGTTCTTCAATGAGAAAGCACTTTCTAAAGAGAAGGATTGCATATCACCCAAATGGTACAGCGTCTTTCCAAATAGAACTCTTGAATGCTGGAGATGTTCATCCGAATCCAGGACCGGACAGAGATGACGGTGATACGCTCTCGTCTTTGGCAAGACACCATACTGCTCATCGTCTTCAACATGCGATTAAGTATTCCCCAGCTGAACTCCTGCAACTGAGACATCCAAGGATTCATCTTGCTGAGGCTGTTCACAACATCATTCATTCACTTGGAATTCATCGAAGGAGAACACGAAGAGGATCTCGGGGAGGTAAAAGAAAGAACAGTATCACATGGAAGAGACAAGGTAATCCATCTTCAAACTTACACCTCTGCTCAGTGAATGTTAGGTCAGTCTGCAACAAGACTGCTTTGATACAAGATTTCATATGTGATAGCAATGCAGACTTGATTGCCATGACAGAAACCTGGCTGACGGACAATGATGCAACAGTTCTTTATGAACTCATCCCTACTGGATATAGTTTTGTTCACCAACCACGAAAGGGTCGTCGTGGTGGCGGAACTGGTCTCGTTTATAGAGACACAATCAATGTCCATCAAGCTGCTGCTGGTGAAAAGAACTCTTTTGAATTTGCAGAATATTCTATTTCATGTAAATCATTTCGTTTACAAGTAATTAATATCTATAGACCCCCCTACTCAGAAACTCACCCAGTTACAGTTACAGCGTTTGTTTCAGAATTCAGTGACTATATACAGAGTCATTTACTGTCAAACAATCCTTTATTAATCGTAGGGGATTTCAATATTCATGTGGACACTACCAACGCAGATACTAAATCCTTTGTAGATCTTGTTGAATCTCTTTGTTGTAAACAGTTGGTTAATTTCTCTACACATGTACATGGTCACACCCTTGACCTAATGATATGCCGTCACTCTGATGACATTGTACTAGGGACACCATGGCCACATTGATCTTTGATATCTGATCACATTCCAGTTATGTGTTCTCTGAATTCTTATAAACCTCCACTACCTACTAAAGAGATATCATATCGAAAGCTTTCTGCCATCGATGTCCATAGATTGAACTTAGACATAGCAGAAAGTAAGCTTTGTAAGCAAACACCTAATACCCTCTCTGAACTAGCCTGGTTGTACGATATCACCCACAGTGAAATCTTAGAGAAACATGCTCCTGTTGTCACCAAACAGGTAGCTGTACGTCCTCAAGTACCGTGGTATACTAACTGTATTAGGACACAAAAAAGGGAAAAGAGAAAGGCTGAGAAGCGATGGTTAAAAACTAAGGCTGATAGTGACTGGAATAAATATAAATTAGTTCGAAATGCAACAATACAACTTTTGAATAAAGCTCGTAGAAAATATCATAGAGATCTGATCATAGAGAATAAACTCAATCAAAGAAAACTATTCAAGGTTGTCAATGATCTATTAAACAAGTCAAATAAACAACCTGTAATACCTTGTAATACTGATAAACATAAGTTCGTTAACGACTTGGGTGATTATTTTTGTGACAAAGTTCTGAAAATCCACAAGAACATTGAAATAAGATTAGATGCGATGAATGAACCCGGGACTTATTCTGGATCAACTTACCACGATGTTGATGTTCTGAGCAATTTTAAATCTCTTTCGGAGTATGAAGTTGAAAAACTTATCCTTAACCTCAGTAAAAAATCATGCTCATTAGACCCTATGCCCACACAACTCCTACTACAATGCACTAACATATTGCTACCTGTGCTCACATCATTAATCAATCTTTCTCTTTCGACTGGTCTTTTTCCAATGTCATGGAAAACTGCTCTTGTCACACCATTATTAAAAAAACCTGGTCTTGATGCAGATTTTAAGAACTTAAGGCCTGTAAGCAATTTGAAATACATCTCGAAGCTGGTCGAGGGTGCTGCTACCCGGCAAATCATGGATCACATCAATCAAAACTCACTTCTACCATGTACTCAGTCTGCATATAGACAATACTATAGTACTGAAACTGCATTACTAAGAATAAAAAGTGATCTGTTAATGGCCATGGATTCTCAGAAGGTTACTCTCTTACTTTTATTGGATTTAAGTAGTGCGTTTGACACCATTGATCATTCTTGCTTATTGGAAACCTTAAATACCCATTTTGGAATTGATGGTGTCGTTCGGGATTGGATAGAGTCGTATCTGACAAATAGACATCAAAAGATCAAAGTAGATGGGGTCATCTCAGATGAGTTTTCAGTACCTTTCGGTGTTCCACAGGGGTCTCGGCTAGGTCCTCTGCTGTTTACCTTGTACACTGCTAACCTCATTTCAGGTGTCCAAACGAACTTCCCCGAGATATCTTGTCATTGCTACGCAGATGACACACAGCTCTATGTATCATTTAGACCTGATGAACATGCTCAAGAGCGATGTGTACTACTCCTCGAAACATGCGTCAACTATGTACGTGGATGGATGTTGAAAAATAGGCTAATGCTCAATGCTAGTAAAACAGAATTAATGATCATTGGCACACCTAAACAGACCTTCAAAATCAACTTAAATGGCGTGTCAATTGGAGATTCTATAATCAAACCATTTGTGAATGCAAGGAATCTCGGAGTACAGTTTGATGTGCACTTGAGTATGGGTGATCATATCACAAATGTCTGTAAATCATCATACTACATGATCTATAATCTTAGACGTATTCGGAAATATTTAAATAAGGATATTATGAGAGATATTGTTCATGCATGCATCACTAATAAGTTGGACTACTGTAATGGTCTACTGTATGGGATTCCTGACTGTCAAATATTGAAACTGCAAAGAGTTCAAAACACTTGTGCGAGGCTGATTAGTGGCTGTTCCAAATTCACCCGTATCACCCCAATTTTGAGAAATCTGCATTGGCTACCTGTTCGCCAAAGAATATCTTACAAAATCTTGCTTATTGTATATAAGGCGCTTCATGGTCAATCTCCTATGTACATCAGAGAATTGCTGAATCTCAGAGTTAACCAACATAGTCGAAACCTGCGCAGTTCCCAAGATACTCTGCGTCTCGAAATTCCATTCGTAAAAACAAAAGTAACACTGGGTGATCGTTCATTTGCTTGTGCAGCCCCTAAACTCTGGAATAACTTGCCATTGGAAGTCAGAAAATCCCCATCTGTGAATATGTTTAAATCAAAACTCAAAGCGTATCTATTCAATTAATAACAAGCATATCAGGAACTCATGCAGCGCAGTAGAATATATACACATTGTTGGATAGTTACTGCGCTTTATAAATGTATTATTATTATTATTATTATTATTATTATTATTAAGAGAGTTAATCAGTTGTCTCACGATGTGCAAACGTAAACGTAGGAAATCTGACGTTTCGGCTGCTATATACTGCTAGCCTTAGTCATAGACAATGAGCCGAGATCACGCTGAGCGGGTCTTAAATAGCGGCGGGAGCGCTAAGATGTCCGATTTAATTGACTCCGGTCCGTATCGCGCTATTAAGAAGGATCCAACCGAGCGCCTCTGCCGCAAGCTTACTACCATCCTCCGCGGCTTCCTGAAGGATGGAGATATAGACGATTCTGTTTACCGCCGTTTGAGACCTGCGCAGATACAGCCGCCGAGGATCTTTGGACTTCCAAAGATCCACAAGCCCAATATCCCGTTGCGCCCTATTGTATCATGCGTTGGCTCTTTTGCTTATAACACTTCGAAGTTCATCGCCGATATTCTCGCGCCTCTAGTCGGTTTATCCGAGCACGCCGTCCGCAACTCCGCATCCTTCGTTGATTTCCTGCGCAGCGAGACCATACTTGACCACGAAGTTATGGTCTCATTCGATGTGGTATCGTTATTCACAAACGTACCCATCAATGTCGCATGTGACGCCGCCCTTCTCAAACTTAGCTCTGATGCATCTTTGTCCGAACGCACTCAACTGTCACCGGCGAAGATAGTTGACCTGCTGAAGTTTGTGCTGCATTCGACTTACTTCATGTATAACGGTGATTTCTATGAGCAGCAGGAGGGAGCGGCAATGGGCAGTCCGGTTTCCGCTGTCATTGCTAATCTCTACATGGAGTCATTTGAGGAGATCTGCCCACCTGATTGCGCCCCGAGGGTGTGGAAGCGCTACGTTGATGATACTTTCATCATCACCTCCAGATCATCCGCCAATGATCTACTCGAGCACATGAACGCGCAGCAGCCCTCTATCCGTTTTACTATGGAGACAGAAAGGGACGAGCGCATCGCCTTTCTTGATACCATGGTGCACCGCGACACTGAAGGCCGTTTGACTTCTACCGTATACAGGAAGCCCACGCATACCGATCAATATTTGGCTTTTGATTCGCATCATCCGAAGTCCGTCAAGCGCGGGGTAGTGAAGTGTCTCTACGAAAGAGCCTCACGAATCGTGTCCAAACCCCAATGCACAGCGATAGAGAAGCAACACGTCTCCTCAGCGCTCATTGCCAATGGCTATCCCGAGTCATTTGTGAATCGGGCCTTCCGGAAGAAGCACACAACTCCCGAGGAACCTAGCCGTTTCAAGTCCACCATTGTTCTACCGTATGTTGATAACATTGCGCACCTACTCCGCCGGCGCTTGGAAAAGCATGATATTCGCGTTGTGTTTAAGTCCGACACAACTATTCGCAGCCAGCTGGTCCACCCGAAGGACCCTGTCCTCCCTGATAGGCGCGATGGAGTTGTCTACAAGATCCCATGTTCGACCTGTGACAAGGTTTATATTGGCGAGACTGGTAGACCCGTCGGGGAGCGCATGCATGAACATCGCCGGGATGTTCGCCTCGGACGCACTGATAGCTCGGCTGTTGCTGAGCATGCTTGGACTGCCGAGCACTATCCCGGCTGGGATAATATCAGTTGCGTTGCGCAGGACAAGCACTGGTACACGCGCCGGGTGAAAGAAGCTATTCAGATCCGATTGCACTCGAATAACATTAACAGGGATAACGGCATTGACATCCCTAACGAATGGTTATCTGCTATTCAGCGCCACGCAGCTAACCGGTTAGAACCGGTCAAGGATAGCGCGCCCCCCGCCGACACGGCAGGGAACAACGCCGCGCCCGGTGATTGGTCAACGGCAGCGACCAATCACGGCGCCGACACGGCAGGGAACAATGCCGCGCCCGGTGATTGGTCAACGGCAGCGACCAATCACAGCACGAGTGGTCCGAGCGTACATCCGGCCGCTCCGGGCGGCTCCCGCCGCTATTTAACACCCGCTCAGCGTGATCTCGGCTCATTGTCTATGACTAAGGCTAGCAGTATATAGCAGCCGAAACGTCAGACTTCCTACGTTTACGTTTGCACATCGTGAGACAACTGATTAACTCTCTTCAATTAATAATAATAATAATAATAACAATAATTATAATAATAATAATAGAACAGTTCTTATATTGCACATTATACCTTTGAAAAAGGTCTCAATGCACTGAGGAAAAGATGAGAAAGAGAAACAAGTAAAAAAGCTGCCGGAAATGTAATAATGATATTAATCAGATGAATTAGTATGTTTTTAGTGCAAATTTGAATTGCCCTACTGTATTAGCTGGACTTACATAACGGAAGTGATTGCCAGGCCCCATGAGGTTATGCTTTGATCCATTGTGCATCTCAAGTAACGTAAAACAAAAAATTAATCCAATTAACTGATCTTATATCTGATTATTGAAATTATCATTTTGGGAAAGTCTGTACTATCAAATACTGTTGTATGATATAAAACTATTTAAATTTCAAAAAAGTAAGTATTGAGATTTTGAAGAAAAAAAAAACGTTAGTTCATCTAGAGAGCCTTACAAATATTTAGAGAAAATTTACATATCCATCTTTCATTTTCAAGTCAAATAATTATGCCCTTGGTATGTGTGTATCAAATTTCAACCAACATTCCCAATGACTCTGAAATGTACATTATTTGGTCATTGTTTCATTGGAGACTTTGTGGCTTTGGGGTTAGGGTACTAGTAGCCGGAGGGGGGGGGGGGGTGGGGGCAGAGGGGCAGACTGCCCCTGACAACATTTGACTAAAAAAAAAAGGGATATCGGGTTCATCAGAAATTCTTTGTCAGTGGTGGATTTAGGGAAGGGAGGCAATCTCAGCTCATGCCCCCCCCCCCTCATTTTTGAAAGAAAAGTGTATATTGTTGTAGAATGGAAGACCTTTTTTTTTTTTTTTTTGCTTTTTTTGCTTGTCAGGGAATTATGGAGGGAAACTGGACCCCCATAACCCCCTACTGAGCGAATTTTGAAGGTTTGGCAAAAAAAAAAAATTGTCGCAAATTGAAAAAAAAGATGCAAAAAACATAAGGTAAAACAATTGATTTGTGATCAAAGATATCATGTAGAGAAATAAACAGAAGGTGAGCAAATCTAGCTGTTTTAGATCAACTGGGCATCATAATTGGAGATATCATCACATAAACTGTAAACGTGGTAATTTAGATTGTAATGTAAACTAGCAGTAATCCAATAGTACATGTATTTCTTTTCTTTTTCTTCTTTTTTCAATGATTCGAATCACACTCCAGATAGAGTGATGAAACAGGACGTGAGGGAGAAATAAGAATATGAGAGAGAAAAGATAGAGAGAGAGAGAGTTAAGAGATAATGGGAGAGATAACTTGTGAGATGATATGAGAAAGGCAACGATGTGAGATAGTGAGAGAGATGAGAAGAAAAAGGGGACAAGAAAGTTTCCAATATCTACCCCCCCCCCCCCCCCTTTGCCGTATTAGAGTTACTGATTCTTTTTGAGAGGGGGAGAGAGCTGGTAAGTCTGGCCCAAGCCCCTAAAGCGGCCGCCATTACGCTGTAACATTTGGGCACGATTTGAACGCGCCCGAAGCCCCCGATGCATTATTCATTTTGTACGATGCTCCCCTACAGTGTATATGCTTTACACACAGGTAAAATATATATGTGGATCAGTGTCACGCATGCGCATTAAGAAAGGTCAAATCCGCCTAATCTATTCATGTATGCTAATGTATTCATCACTTGGCTAATGACGGCGCATCGAATGGGCGTCATTCATATGGTGTCATTAAATCTTTATGATAATTAGGTCCCAACATGTGATCAGTCAGCACAAAAGGGTTAACGTCGTTCCACTTAAATAACGTTACTTGGTCGAGTTCAATGAGTTGTATACCGTAGTTATGAAGAAGATAAATACATGCTGTTCACATTAAATTTATCACATCTCATGAATTAAGAGAAAAAACTTTTACATTCATAATAAGTAATTTTTAAAATTACTTTTTAATAAATTTACTATCTTTGACCAGTAGGATAATGTTATAAAAAAAGGGGGTGGGGAGGGGGAGTGTGTATAATAATTGAAGGCCAAATTAAGGTAAGAATAAAATATCAGCCGTGTAGAAGAAGAGGTATCCTTTGATTTTCTTGAGGGGCAACTTTCGCATTGATACCAATTTGTGAATCTTATAATTGTACCTTTCAAAGAGAATTATGAACCTTGAAAATTCGGCCATTTTAGTTGACCCGAAAACTATTACATTTTTATTCTTTACTTTCTTTCCCTCTTTCTCACCCCCCCCCCCCCCCCCCCCCCCCTAGCATACCCGGGGTGGGGGTGGGCAAGGGGACAGACTGCCCCCTAACAGCTTTTGACCCCCCTCCCTCTATTTTTATACTTGAAAGACAAGTATAAGCCTATTTAAGTGTGCCACCCCTTTCTTTTATAACATATAACCTTTTTTGAAATTCATATTTTGCTTGTCAGAGAATTATGGAGGAAAACTGGACCTCATCAAATCTGGTAACCCCCGCCCCACCCCCTGAATTTTGGAGGAGGAAAAAAAATTCTCGAAGGGCTAGCTAAAAAAAATTCCCCTCCCCCATTTTCATCAAATCTTCTTTCACCTTTCCTCATCTTTTTTCTTCCCTCCCCTTTCTCTCTCTCCCTCTCTCTCTCTCATACACACACCTCGATCACACGTCCTGGTTCATTTTGGAGGGGAAAAAAATCTTGGAGGGCTGGCTAACCCCCCCCCCCCCAAAAAAAAAAAAAAAAAAAAATCATAAAATCTTCTATTTCACCTTTTCTCATCTTTTTTTCTTCCCTCTCTCTCTCTCTCTCATACGCACCTCGATCACACCCCCATCCCCATATGGTTCATGTCATTGATATAACGTGAGAGGACCTTTATCATGTTCACATGCAAATTTTCAATAACAATTATCTTTCTTACAATCAAGATTTAAGGTGCAATTTTATGCACACGTCAATTCGGGAATAGTTAGATTTTCTCACTTTTTAATGAATATTTTTGTACATGCAGAAATGATAACAGTCTTTAGAGATGTTTAGACATTGTATTACTTCTTAAATAAACCCATCATTTATCTGCAGTCATACTCTTTCATGAGTTCTATTACAACTGACTTGTCATGGTCAAATAATATCATTCTTTTCTTGACAGTAGTACAAATATGTACATGCATTAAAAAAATGAATTTCAATATAAATGAATCATACATTATTAATTTCAATCCCTATTCAAAAGGTAAATTATTGAATTTACACTGGAGAAATAGATACTATTAACTTTTTACCAATACACCCCACAAAAGAAGAAATAATAAAAGAAATAAATGACCATCTAATTTCCATGTTCAATACGCACACCATGTTACTCTTGAAAAACAGATAATGTGAGTCTTTAAACGAAGAACCTTGATGGGAGGAATTTTAATTTGTAAACAATTTTTTAGGCATTTTACTCCCAGTGTTAAAGATCTTATGCTCGATCTGTAATGAAAAACACAAGTCAGAAAAAATTGGAACCAGCTGGTTCCAATTTTTTCTGACTTGTGTTTTTCATTACAGATCGAGCATACGATCTTTAACACTGGGAGTAAAATGCCTATTTTAATTTGTTTACAAATTAAAATTCCTCCCATCAAGCTTCTTCGTTTACTAACCATTGTCTACGGCGGATCGTTGAATATTAATGAGTCAGAAAGAAGAGGATCTTGGGTATTTGATTCCAGTTCATCGTGACTTGGCCGTGAACCAGAATAGCCTGGTGGTTAAGTCGCTGCCCGGAAAGCAGTAGATGACAGGTTCGAATCCCGCTGGTTCCAATTTTTTCTGACTTGTGTTTTTCATTACAGATCGAGCATACGATCTTTAACACTGGGAGTAAAATGCCTACTAATTTGTTTACAAATGTGAGTCTTGTTGACACTTCTAAGAAATATAAATCAAATGATTCATCTTCCTTTTAGTTGGTACATGTATATTGCATATTAATAGTATTAAAAGTCTAACTAAAAAAGGGGGGGGGGGCGGGAGAAACACACACAGAGATCTAATTCTATAGTTTGAATCTAAATAACAGGGATGCCAATTAGAATTGATAAAAAAGTGGGAAAATCATCTAGAATGGGCCCTTGGGTACTACATAAACAGTGGTTTTATATGGCTAAAATTATGTTGAAAAGTAGGAATTGCTACTTTTGTCTGAACAGTGGCATCCCTGAAATAAAGTGTTGAATAGTATGGATTTTCTCTGAAGATCAATAATAGAATAGTAATTAAATTAGCACAAATTCACAGAATCAGTTAATTATTATTATTAATTTGTTATACATGGTGAGAAGATTTAATAAAGGAGAGGCCAAGTGGCTGTGGCAGTGCTTATCTTTATTTCATTAGGGGCCATGTAATGTCACTAGGCCACATAGAAGAGGAAGACCTCCTCACAATAACGAGCTACTACACAAAATGGCTGCATGTGACTGCAACATTTGACATGGGGAGGGGGTGGGTACGATGGTTAAGATATAATTGAAGAATTTTAACAGGGACCGCGGAACCGGTGGGGGGGGGGCTTCAGCCCCCCACCTTTTTCAGTAAACACGTGCAAACGTACGGCAGTGCAAAAAATGTGGTAATACACGCAGCCCCCCCCCCCCCCCCCCCCCCACTAAGCCCCTCCACTTTCCAAGACGTTCCGCGGCGCCCGTTTAAAACTCCTCTTCCGCCATTCTAATGATGCATATTAGACTGGAATCCAGGTATGATTTCAATATGAAGAAATTTAGATGTTTATCAAAGCAGGGGTCTATTTCACTGAAGAGTTGAAGTAGAAATCCATGTCTGTTGAAAGAAAAGAGGAAAGAGTTTAGAAAATAGCATCCATTGTGTATTTTATAATTTAGCAAGCAACAATTAGAATTTGCAAAAAGACTGAAATTTAGAGTTTCCTATTAATAGTTAACATCGACTCTTTAAATGATATTAATATAATAATAAGTGGGAATTCTCAAAAGTATTTAAAGAGGAAAAAAGTTTTTCCAGTTGGACAGATAAAATTTTCAAGGCTATTCAAAAGAAACTAAATTAGTAAAGCCACAAGAAAATGGCTTCTTAAACCAAAAAGTGTGTACCTTGATTGTATTGAGGTACTAATAACAACCAGGGGCGTTGATTATGGGGTGGTAAGTGGGCAGTAGGAGGGCAAATAATAAAGTTTTGCCCCCCCCCAAAAAAAAATAAATAAATAAATAAAAAATAATTATATTTCCCTGACTCATGTTACCTTGGAGAAGCTGGCAATTAAGAGGCATTGAAAAACCATGAAGGGTGCTATTAGGCTGTTTTGCCCCCCCCCCCCCCCTCCGAAAACACATTGACGCCCCTGAAGGCTGATAGCAATCTTACTCTTAAAGCATATGCCTACCATGCAAAACTGAAGCAGCTAAGTAGTAATTGTTCCTCTCAGAATTTGTCTTCATTCTCAGTAGGTAAGCATTCCTCTTCATCATCATCATCATCATCTGTTGTAGAATAGATGAGGTAGAGAAGCATTACCCTGTATTAAGAAAAAAAATCACACAAACACTCATCCTCACCCTCTTCATCTTTTCAAAGAGGAGACTAACTACAATAGATTTATGGACTGTAATCAATAGTGTCATATTTGGCCCTAATATTACTACTACTACTACTACTACTACTACTACTACTACTAACAATAATAATGATCATAATGATAACAATAATAATGAAAATAATATCATCAATAACATACATTCACCCATCTTATTTTGTTTTGTTTCTGTTTGCAGGAATTAATGAAATGTTAAATGTAATAATTAAGGGGAATAAAATTTGTATTTATGACATCCCACTGAACATCCCTTAAATATATCATAATTGATATTTAAAGACACTAAACAGCTAATTTCATATTACACTGAAAACAGATCTCAGTGGTGGATAAAGGAAAAATGACAAATGAATTGTCCATTCCTCAGAAAAAAGAAAAAAAAATTGTTGTTTTGGTTGGACAATGTTAACTAAAAATGCCACTCTTTATTGTGAACACATCATCACCCCCACCCCTCCCTCCCCAGTTAACTGATCCTGGATCCACTACCACCACCAGACCTAGTCTATAATTTTTAGCTGTAATAGGTATAGGTCTAACTAGTTAGGTCTAGTCCCTAGCCCAGGGATGCTGCCACGAACGCTATGCGTTCAGGCTGCCGCAGTAAGGTCTAGACTTACCTGTTTATTTCTCATGTCTCATCAAGTAGGACTTTCCACTTCATCCGGCACCTCCAACAGTTGTTAAGTTATGTAAGGAGACCTAGTAGATCTTCAAGTAGATCAGCCACAGGTTAGTTCCTTGCCATGATGGCCCATGTTTATCTGATGGAAATCAAAGTCAACATGAATGAGACTAATGAATGCAATACTGAAACAAAGGCCATCCAGCTATTTAATACTCAGGGGAGATTTATTACCTCTTTAAAAAGGCCTTTGATTCTGGTCTATAATCAACACTAATTTATGTACCCCCTCCTCTCTCTCTCTCTCTTGAAATGTAAAAAATATAAAACCTCATCACCATGATGCTAGCCTAGACCGAAATTTCTCTCTCGTTCGGTCTAGATCACTAGATGCTTGCCTAGCTAGCCTTGGCTTTGGCCTTGGCTCAACTTTAAAAGAAAAAAGTTGGCCAAAGCTCATCTAACATTAGTACACCTAAGCAAATTAACTTTTACTAAGAACCACTACGTTAAAATTACAACCCTGCATTACCAAACTCTGTACATGTAGGGCCTACTCAAAGTAAACCTTGACCTGGACTGGTCTCTGGAAAATACTAGTATCAACATGAAACCCCCTCTTCATTCTCAAAAAAAAGAACAAGAACAGCCTACGCTACAGAATCAATTAATTAGAAAGGGTCTCACCTGGGCCCTTTGTCTTTCAGAATATAACGGGGTCTATGCGTCTACATCTAACTTAGATAACCAAATATATTTTTGGATGAATGTTTTTCATAAGCAGTATACCATGGTACTGGTATTGACTTTGGATTTAATGGGTCCTATCTGTTATCAGACTATATACTGTGTGTACACAAAACATTTTTTAATGATTAAGTCTGGATAGAGCATATTTCAGTACTATCATTTTCAGGTTACACGTAACATCAGTCACCCCAATTACTGCATTCTTGCGCCAGGAAATGGTATATTTGGATCTGAAATAACAGGTTTTATACATGTATGTTTGCACATTTGTGCTTGCACCCTGTATTCTCGAAGCCTCTTCAATAGACAGTTATTACGTTTATTTTCAAGTGTGCACCTCCTGATAGTGTGTTTATTGTTATTAATATATTACCTCACACGATGGTATTAAAAAAAAAAAAAAAAAAAAAAAAAAGGTGATCAAATGATCAAATAAACAATATGAGGTATATGAGTGTTAGAGGAGCAAGTACCAAGGGGTATATAAGTGTAAGTGTCTTTTAACATTATTTGGTAAAATCCTGGGTACAAGTTCAATCCTGTGTACAAGTTAGTAATCATACGACAAAGAATATGGGCCATTTCGTTTTATTCCTTCTCTTATTTAATCAAATGTTTTGTCATACTCAGTCCGATTGGACGATAACATTTGTTATTGTTAAATATTTCTTTATTCTGGAGATAGGCAATGTGCATCATGAGGTGTAACAAGACAAAGTGTATTGAAAACTGTTGGTTGCAATGCGGTATGTTCCCGCACATTACAAATGGTTTTTATTAATAGGAAAGCACAAAGCGAATACATTTGTTCAATTTGAAGAGATGAGCTGCCTATCAAATGTTACAGTTATTATTCCACACAATGTCAAGTCAGGAAAACAGAAGTTCTAGTTATAGTCAGGCAGACACAGATTGTCTGGCCAGTTGATTACTTGGAATTTGGTTTGATTGGATATGCATTGGCATTCGAATGATTATAGCACATCCATGCTTTTTTGTTATAGTTTATTAGAATCCATGAAGGAAGCATATGAACAAATGCCTTGTTTTGTGATGAAAGTCAGAGTTTTGATTAAGACCAAGATAAGTTTGGTTGTAGCTTATTAAGTTGGTTTAGGATGATATCCTTTGTTTTCTTTGTAAATAGTGTTGTCCAAAAAAAAAAACAACAACAAACAGACGTATGCCCGTGGTTGATATTAGCATAAAGTCTCTGTAATAATGGTTTTGTAGAAGAAAAGGAAAACCACTCACAAAGCAGGGGTGTTTTTATAATTGCAGGTATATGCTTCTTTACTAAAGGTGGGGAGGGATGTAGTATCCTGGAAATCATTTGACGATCAACATATTGTAATACCATTGTGGAATAGCGCCATCTACTGGCGGGGTTTGATATAGACAATATAGCATGGAAGAACAGAATAAACAGTGGCAGTTGGTAACATGGCGAGAAGTCTATCGTTAAGAACATTCGTGTAACGTGCCTGTTTTATGGCTACATATGAATTTCTCACCCCTGATTTGTTCACATAATTTGAAGGTTTAATTCTGCTTTAGACAGCTGTGCGCACATACAAACGCGACTCGAGTACCACGCTCGATCAGCTGGGTGGTCGAGGGCATTGCTGTGTATAAATCGGTGTTTTGTTTGCGGCTGTTCTATTATATAGCAATAGGGGGGCAACGGAGAAGGGAGGGACAGAAGAGCTGCTATTTACGAATCTCACTCCGAGTACACAACAGTGTGTATATACGCGGGAAGGAAGAATTTTACACTTTCTCATTCGACATGATTCATCCGTTTCATCCACGGTATGCAACATATCACTCCACAGCTGTAACGGCTGGTCAATTCGTATTCACGGTCGTTCAACACGCACATTGGATTGATGCACCCCGTTTTAGAATGGCACAGTCCAAATCGAGCCTACATATACGCAGCATATGTACATACTGTACGTGCATACTGTACGTGCTTTATATACATGACATCTTTTTTGCTATGTTTCTTTTTAATTATGCAAAATAGACGGCGGTTTTTTTCAACCAATCAGGGCGAACCTGATATCACAAGAAAGAGTAACATCTTGGCTATCTGCTAGTCTTTGCCCCCATACATTTTGACACGTAAGTCAGAAGCTATAGGAGGAATACGAGAGCAATGAGTGCAAAAAAGTGCTTCTCCTCACACAAAAAGCATGAAACCATGCATTTTCAGTCGAAAAAAGACGGCGGTTTTTTTCATTCAATTCAAAAATAACTGATATCATGAGATGTAGAATTAATCAAAGTTTTATAAACCGTTTGCCCTCATGAAAAATCTTGCGCGGTTCCCGAGATATGATTTAAAATGTGCCGAAAAGGACGTGTTTTCACCACATTTCTGTCGAAAGATCGGGATCACGACCGGTTCGCGTTAAGTGAACATGACAAATTCATATGCATTTAACCCCAGTAATTATGTGTGGCTGGATGAATCATGAATGGGTGTGATGCAGACGATAACACCATAAGGAGAATATGACAATATCTAGAACTACAAATGAGAAAAAGGGTCTCTGACTTAGATCTAAGTTAGATCGACATAGACTCTAGCTCTAATGTTAGTCAGGGACATGTAAATTGATATTAGGCCTAGATACAAATATTTTAAATTCAGAGTATAGAGACTAGACGTTTGCCTAACTTAGAATCTAGACCAATATTATTTTGCCTAGGCTCTAGATCTGGACCTAATACCAGTCAATTTGATGGTCTAGTAACGTTTAAAGTCAGTGACAGGTTCGAAATTTGCAGCCAGTGTTTTTGTTTTGTTTTTTTGATAGTCATATCCAGACCATAGCTCTGACTTTAAACGGATTGATGGCCATACCATGCACAGCCATAGTCCATAACCTGCCCCTCCGCTTGTCAGGCCGGCCAGATACACTGCCTAGACTCCTGGACCTGGAATGGTCCTGGGACCTGACTTGAGTTTAGCTTTAGACTTTTAGTTTAACTTAGTTTAGTTTAGTTTATATGTTAATGTTAGGAATTATATCTAGACAGCTGAATCTATTTTTAAGTTGGATCTGCAGCCAGGGATCTAGATCTAGATCTACTCATTGAATTTGCTCATAACCTAGCCTAGGCTATAGGGCTAAGTAAAGTTTTGTTTAGCCACCATTTATTCAGTCTGCAGTCTAGATCTATACTGTATTGCTAATACGTTAACGTTGGTTTTGGTCTTTGTCAAGTTGGTCAAACATTGGCCTTTGATAAGTTGGTCAAACATTAAATATATAAACATGCATATCATCAAAACACAAGTTACAAGCTATGCTTTCCAGTAGGTTCCTTTTTCATTTCATGATTCTGTACATTGTAATCATATTGTTTTGTATATGGAAAAATGAGATGAAATAAATTTTGCATCAGTCAATCAAAATAGGCTTAGTTTTACTTACCGAAGATAAATTTTTCAGCAACCTTTCAACCAAAGGATCAATCAGACAAGTATGTAAATTGGAAATCTCGTTTTGGTTGGACTCGACGAAAACATAACCAGTGCTGTGTTTTTGTGTATAGCTCTATGGTACTTGTTGTGCAGTGCTATAAAATAATTTACACGTAAAATCCCATAGAGATATGAGCTGGAGGAATGAAAAGTTTCTGCAATCAATTAGCAGCCTTGGATAAATATGACGTCACTGCAAATCCTCCACGCTAATTGGGTGGTGGGAAAATTGCTCGCTGAGGGATTTTCTAAACCGACTAAAAAACCCTAAAAACGTCGTGGCAGTGTGAACGGTGCCATAGGGTTTGCATTAGAGCGATTTTTCAGACAGTCGTTCATGTCGTGCTGTCGTGTCGTTGGTCGTTTGTCGTGTTTGGTGTGAATCCGATTTAAGTGTGGTATAGGCCTGGTTTAAGTCGCCATATTTAAACCTGGGTTTAAATTTGGTATTCCGATAGCGAGGTTTAGTCCAACCTCAGCAGCCAATCCGCAGGTCCGCGGTATTACCATGGTATTACCATGGTACTTTTTTGTAAGCCAGGAACATCTCATTTGCAAACTATTGAATGGACTACTTATCATTCACCAATTGCCATGAGTTATACATCAAATAAACGAAGATGGATCAGAGATTTGTGACATGCTTTTATTGTGTTCAAAATAAAAGATGAAATTGGTAAAAAAAATGTTTTATGACAAAAAATGGAAATGAAATGAAATGATCACGCTCCTATGAGGACTGTATAATAACGGAACTCAACGAGAAAACCCAGGAACTTAATCTTGATTCAGATTCTGATTTAACTCCTAATCACACCCCATCCAAATACTTTACTGTAAACCAGTTCCATTCTTACTCATCCGAAAATTTTAAAGACGAATTCTCTTTACTCCACTGTAATATAAGAAGTATGAACAGAAACTTTGAGTCACTGAAAATTTTACTTGATAACTCTGCTATACCACTCTCAATCATTGGAATAACCGAAACATGGATTACCGATTACCAAGATCAAAATTTATTCTCGTTGCCACATTACAAATTCGAATCCAATCATAGGATTAACAGACATGGGGGTGGAGTTGCATGTTTTATATCCAACAAACATGAGTACTCTGTTATTCCTGAGCTCTCTCCTTTAACAGAGTGCGTTGAATCACTTTTTATTCATATAA
Source organism: Heliocidaris erythrogramma (assembly GCA_025617745.1). NCBI lineage: Eukaryota > Metazoa > Echinodermata > Echinoidea > Camarodonta > Echinometridae > Heliocidaris > Heliocidaris erythrogramma. The sequence continues at coordinate 51,208,481 of CM046864.1, read as the reverse complement.
AAAATAATGGAACCAAAGATATTGTTGTTGGCATAATTTATAGACCTCCCAATTCAAATCTAGATTCATTTTTTCTCTCATTACAAGATATTATTCACGATCCTCGATTGAGCAATAAAAATTGTTTTATCATGGGCGATTTTAATATCAATTTGTTAAACATGCCTGACGGTCACTCTTCCTCGCACCGATTTCTTGATAATTTTTTAGCAGCTTCTTTCTTGCCACTTATCTCCAGGCCTACCCGATTGACAGACACTTCCGCCACACTCATTGACAATATTTTCTCAAATGTTAACCCGTCACCAAAAACTGGTATTATTATCTCCGATATTTCAGACCATTTCCCCATATTTGGACATTTCTCGTCATTGAAAAATGTTTACAAATCATTTGATTCTAGATATGCCCCCTCTTTAAGACGACACACTACAGAAAATAATATGAACAAACTAGCATTATCGTTAAATAAGGAAAATTGGACCAATGTTTTTAGCTCAAAAAATGTTGACGATTCATTCGATAATTTCATGAATATCTTCCATAAACATCTTGATAAAATAATTCCTTTGTCTAAAAACAAGCCTAAATATAAGAAGAACCCCAAATTACCCTGGATCACAAAATCTCTCTTACGATCAATTAATAGGAAAAACAATCTTTTTTATAAATATAAGTCCAACCCTTGTGACAAAAACTCGTAATAAGTATACATCTTACAAAAATGTTTTGACTAATCTGATACGAAATGCCAAAAAATCTTATTATTGCAATCAGCTGGATCTTTTTAGAAACAACATCCAAATGACTTGGAAAGTAATTAACAATGTCTTTAATAAACAGAAAAAGAATAATCAAACCATTAATAAGATTTGCCACATGAATAGGGAAATAACCAGTTACAACGAGATATGTGATGTTTTTAATAAATGAAGAGTTTTCTTGCAAAAGGCCCTAAATCCACTTTACCTACTTCTTAGTAAATTGAGATTTTTTGTTTCACACAGTTCTATGATTTCATTCAAGAAGATCTTCATGTATGTTTAAGAGACATCACCACAAGTAACAATAATCACAATTTTAAAAATCCTGTGGCCTTCCAATATTTTATATGATTTTTTATATTTATTATTTTTTTGGATTTAGGGCCTTTTGCAAGAAAAGTGGGATTTAGGGCCTTTTGCAAGAAAAGTCTTGAATGATAATAGTAATTTACGCATTAAAAATCTTTCTAATGAACCAAAAATCCACCGCCCTTGTTTCACCTAACCTCTTGTGCTGCTCCACCTGCCTATGTCCAATGGGTTATAATAAACCTTGCCTGATATAGCAACATTATAAACTCAATCAAAATTTAAGCCTCGAAAGATAATTGGGGTGATCGAAAATCATCATCTGACCTTAAAAATAAAGCAGACTTGCTCCAGATAACTGCATAAAATATTTGGTTTGCTCTGATAAACCTTGCCTGATATAGCAACATTTTTAAGTCGATTCCAAAGATAATTTGTTTTGTCTACTGACAGTAGCCAGTCATTATCTGCCCTTAATAAAGTAGATTTGCTCAAAATAAAAACAATATCTACTGTATCCAGAGTAGAATGCATCATCATAATCAACGTCACATCACGTAACCAATACCATCATTATCACCCGTATAATTGCCATCGTCATCACACCATTACCATCATCAGAACATTCAGCATCACACCATCATACACATGAATGAAATCAGCATCAACATCATCATAACCAACATTATCATTGTTGTTATCATCATTATTGCCATTATCATCACCATCATAACCGTCATCATCATCATCGTCATTATGGAGATCGTAAATACCTTTATCGCCATTATCATTGCCACCACTATTATCATTATCTCTATCACCATTTCTACCATCATCACATTTATCACTGTCATCATCAACATCACCATCACTAACAGTAGCATCATCACCATCATCTTTGTCATGGCTGTATTATTCATGTCATAAGAGTTAACAACAACAACCTTTTTCAATATCACACCATCCTCATATCACCTACTCATGTACATCCAATAGGATTTCATTTCATTTCATTTTTCTTTCTTTTTTCTGGGATTGTTGGTTATATCTGCAAGCTCCATTGTTGTAGTAATTTTCAAGATCTTGATAAACTAAGGAATTTTGTGTATTTAATTCCAATAAAAAATGTCAAAAAGCTGGAAAGATTCTCACACAGAGCCTCTGGATAGATGGTTGTGTGTTGTGTGGAGGCGCGTGATTGGTCATTCATGCCAAAAACCTATTCTCTTAGCCAATCAGGATGCAGGATAGATGAATGGATATAGGGCTTTTTGCAAGAAAAGTGTTTTGGATTTAGGGCCTTTTGAAAGAAAACATAATTTTCATCTCATTTTTTAACAAACTTCCTGAAACTTTTAGAAGTTGAAATATAGCCAGTTTGATGCACATGGTGAATCTCTATTAAGGCATATAAAAAAGTGCCATATGATAAAAAATGGATTTAGGGCCTTTTGCAAGTAAGCTCTTCAAATACTTTTCTAACATTGGTTCAGATTTAGCAGAAAAGATCCCTGCAACTGACATACCTTTTATTTTTTTGAAATTTTTTTGAAAAATCCCGTCCCTAATTCGTTATTTCTATTTCCAACTAATACAAAAGAGGTATTTGAAATTGTAAATAAATTACCTAGCAAAAAGAGTTCGGGATTTGACGAAATTGACAATATATTGTTGAAAAATATCATTCCACAAATCGCGCAACCTCTTGTTCACATATTTAACCGTTCACTCACATCTGGAATTGTACCGAAAAATATGAAGATAGCGAAGGTTGTCCCCATATATAAGAAAGGCGACCAAACAAAATTAGGTAATTATAGGCCGATATCACTCCTGACCTCTTTTTCAAAAGTTTTAGAAAAAATTGTGTATTTTCGAACCATAAGATTTGTCCGCAATAATGATATCTTTTCTGATAATCAATTTGGTTTCCGTGAGAAGCATAGTACAATACACGCAACTCTGACGTTTATTCATAAAGTAGCAACTGCAATAGACAACCACTTCCATACAATTGGTATTTTCTTAGACTTCTCCAAGGCTTTTGATACAATTAACCATAAAATATTATCAAAAAAATTATCTCACTATGGGATAAGAGGTAAGGCCTTGGAGTTGTTTCAAGACAACCTTTTAGATAGAAAACAATTTGTTATTTTGAGTGGCGAAAGGTGATCAATGCAAAGTCTTAACTGTGGAGTTCCACAAGGCAGTTTACTTGGGCCTTTGCTTTTCTTAATTTATATCAATGACATTCAGCATTGCTCTCACTTTTTTTCCTTCATTTTATTTGCAGACGACTCCAACATCTTCTTGTCAGATCCCGACCCACATAAACTTCTCAGAGCTGCAAACTGCGAATTGGAAAATGTTTCTCAATGGATTAAATCTAACAAATTGTCAATTAATCTACAAAAAACAAAGTTTATGTTATTTAGCAACACTCTTCATAAATTTCCTGGTGACTTGATAATTGATAATACCACTCTTGAGAAAGTCAGCTGTACTAAATTTTTATGTATAATAATTGACGAAAAATTATCTTGGAGAATTCATATAAACGAAGTGTGTAAAACAATTTCCCGTAATGTTGGAACTATAAATAAATTAAAACATGTATTTCCACCTTCCACCCTCCTCATGCTCTATTCTACACTAATCCTACCACATCTTACGTATGGTATTCTAGCTTGGGGCAACGCTTCGAAAGTTCAGCTTGAGAGACTTTATCTACTGCAGAAGAAAACGCTTCGTATCATATTTAATAAAAGTTTCCTTACTCATTCCAATCCAATGTTCTATGATAACAAAATATTGAAAATTCATGACGTATATCTTTTTCATCTTGCACAGTTTATGCATAAATACAATAATCACGAATTGCCAAATATATTTACAAATTTACTGTACTAGAAATAGCGCCATTCACAAGTATCCAACAAAACAATCAAATTTCTTCCATACACCTCTTACCCGAACACTATTTGCCAAAAAAATATTTACCTTTGCCGGCACCAAGCTCTGGAATTCATTGGATGATAGTTTAAAGCTGCCACAAAGTCTTTTCAGTTTTAAACAAAAAATGAAGAAAATGTTGATTAATAACTATAAAAGTTCCTTATATTGATTGACCTGCTCCCTCCCCTTCTCCCTCCTTTCTCTCCCTGCTTTTTTTTTTTTTGCATTTCATTGTATGTGTGTGTGTGTGTGTTGTCCTGTACCTTCTTTACTTTTTGTATACGTTGTCAACCAGTGCTGGGCTAATCTCATATTTTGTGTGAAATAAATTTGCTAGTATAAATGCATAATCGTATTTTTGGGACCTAAGTAATACAAGCTTTGCTTTTAATTTAGGTTCCACCACTTTTGTTTTACTATAAGTTCCTCCACAATCTTTGTGAATATCTCATTGAATCTTTGCACTGTAGTTATGATCTAGTTTGTATAGTTATTATGTTTTACCTTCGTGTTATATTCTTTACAAACATTGTAATTATGTCATTTTTGTATTATCTTTCTTACTTTGTACTTTATTGATATTCATTTATGATTGTCATGTATATTGTATTTCAATTTGTTGAAAAAAAAACAAAAGTGGAAAAAATAAATTCAAATCAAATCAAATCAAATAAAACTGGCAAAAACTACCATAGTTTTATTGTGAGCCAGGCAAATTTGACATGAGCGTAAAGGGCATTTTCTGTACTTTCCAAAGATTGAAATAACATTAATGTGCACTTCATGACAGGGTCAGGATCTAGCAATAATATGTAACCAATGTACACACTTTGTCTTTAAAAAAGTCAATTCCAGCATTCCGATTGGTTACCACCACGCAAGATGTTTTCTCACGGCCAGGCAACAGCTATGCGCATGTTTGCGCAAGGATGAAGCAACAGGTTGCGCATTGTTTCATTCAACGCGCACTTGGTTACAGATGGCTAGCTTGCCAATCACAGGGCTAAGATTCGATGGTCTTGACCATGGTCTTGACAACGGATAATCTGCGGCTGAATATTGCTGGATCCTGACTCCGTCATAAATTTATGGATGTTTTGAATGTCACGATGAAAAAGATGAGATTCCAGCGTTTCCATACATATGTGTCTTGATGGCGGCTCATATACTTTTTATATGTCTTTTAACAACTTGAAATCTTGTGAAAAAAAAGGCTTTTGTATGACTATTTCATCAGTTATTTTAAACAACTTATTTCTAAAATTCTGACTGAAACAAAATATCGCTGTGTTGGTAAGCTATTCATTTATTTTTGCTGAAAGTCTAATGAGCATAGCATTAATATTTATTGAAGAACATAACTTTAAAGATGACCATGCGATACAGCCGACTGGGTGCAGGGAGAGAGTCCATTTCGGGCACTGGAAATAAAATGCGCGATTTTTGCTCATTTGCATACGACCTGCGGTCTGACTGTGTCTTTTTTAAACATACATTTCAAGCCCATTTTATTTACATCATAATTACACAGAAATATAATTCGACCACCCAGTGCTCTAAAATAAACAGCCAAAGGTTGCTTTCCAACCTGATTTTTTCCCCTCCATATTACCGTTTAATCTACATTATTCGCCGATTCTTGACAAATATATCAAACTTCGGTACTCTAAGTCCCCGACACTATAATCTTGGTATATATGTTGAGTTTTGTATCTCTTCCTCCCCAAATAAAATTGAAAGAGATTCTTTCGATTTCTTTGAAAATGTTTTGTGTGACTGTCATCACAGATGAACCAGAATTGAATTTTGAAAATACATATATTTTCAAGAGTTTTATTTTACCAAACATGGTTCGATCTCGGTGCTTCCACCAACCGATAAGTCTTTTTATTTTACTCAAGATTTCCTTATAGTTCAGGTCATCCTTGCGAAGTATACAACCAGGTTTCTTGTAGAATGTATGACATTTGCTCCGGCGGCAATTGCTCCTGCGACAAATGCTCCTAAAAATACGACAATTGCTCCGCGACAATTGCTCCGCGATAATTGCTCCTGCGACAATTGCTCCGTCGACATTTGCTCCTGCGATAATTGCTCCGACGACATTTGCTCCTGCGACAATTGCTCCGTCGACATTTGCTCCTGCGACAATTGCTCCGTCGACATTTGCTCCTGCGACAATTGCTCCGTCGACATTTGCTCCGATCGAGCGACAATTGCTCCGCGACAACTGCTCCGTCGATAGAAATGCAAATATGCGACAATTGCCCCTGCGACAATTGCTCCGCGACATTTGCTCCGATCGAGCGACAATTGCTCCGTCGATAAAATGAATATATGTGACAATTGCTCCGTCGACATTTGCTCCGATCGAGCGACAATTGCTCCGCGACAACTGCTCCGTCGCTAGAAATGCATATATGCGACAATTGTTCCTGCGACAATTGCTCCGTCGACATTTGCTCCGATCGAGCGACAATTGCTCCGTCGATAAAATGAATATATGAGACAATTGCGACAATTGTTTCTGCAACAATTGTTTTGTCGACATTTGCTCCGATCGAGCGACAATTACCTACTCCGCGACAACTGCTCCGTCGATAATAATGAATATATGCCACAATTGCTCCGCCGATAAAAATGAATATGCGACAATTGCTCCGCGACAATAAACTCAGTAAATAGAAATAAATATTTGCTCCTCGACAATTGCTCCGTCGACATTTGCTCCGGCGACATTAGCTCCGGCGGAAAGCACTCGATCCGCCGACATTTGTTTCATTCGAGCGACAATTCCTTCGCGACATTAGCTCCGTCAAATAAAATGAATATGTGACAATATCATTGCTCCGCAACAATTGCTCATGCGACAACTTGTCCGCCGACATCTGTTCCGTCAGCCGTCGTTAATGCTTATGTATGTGACAATTGCTCCAACGACAACCTTATATAAAATCCTCATCAAAAGCGAACACAACGAATTCAGAACAATAGCTGTTGTTGGTGTTTCGGGATTTGGAAATAAACCTTTTTAAAGATTTTTTCTACCACTTTCCCTTGTGATTTTGCCTATACCTATTAATTATTCATCTATATGTTTTATTATTTTGTCCCCCCCCCCCCCCTCCCCCTCTCTCTCTTTCTTTATCTTGGGCATTTTTAACACAACTGAGTAAATGATGGCGAACATTTATTTCTAAATTATAGCCATTCTATCTACTAGTCATGACACTTGCTGGTGGGGAAAACAAGCCAGTCCTGTATGTGGGTTGTTGCGAATTGCTAAAGTTCATAGGTTCAATTTAATATTGTAATAGTGAGGGGAAGGGAATATACGCCCAAAATATGGGAATTGGTGAAATTAAGTGTTCGCTCCCGGGCCTCCCGCCACGTGGAGCTTGCATAATGCCTCGCAAACAAAACAAATTGACATATACATGTATTATACTTATTAATATGGCAGTACTCTATCAAACAGAAAATATCATAATAATGCCTCTAGCTCCCTGACTCCCCGATGCAGAACTGCATGGTTTATATATATATATATATATATATATATATATATATATTATATATATATATATATATAAACAAAAATAATACAAACGTGAAAGATAGAATAATTTATACCAGTAATACAAAAGTACGACAATCATTCTGGGTTGCCAAGTTCAACTTTTTAAACTGGTCAAGCGGGGTATTAAGTGTTCGCTCCCGGGTCTCCCTCAGCGTGGAGCTGACAAACGCCTTGCAAACAAAAACAAACAAATATTGACTAAACTGTACAGCTTTCTTTTTCTGAATATGCTTGTCTTACGGTTATTTGTAAAGCGAAATAAATTACAGAGTGAGTACAAAGAAACATATGCTACGACCCAGGAGGCTGTGGGAGACTTGAAAATTAATGATATTTATGGCCATAGAATGTGATATTTGGGTAAAAAGTGTGATAATTGGACCAGAAAATGTCATTTTCGGGCAAAACACCTCACCCCCCCCCCCCCCCCCGAACATGGATTCTTTAAAAACATCTAAATGCAAAGAGAAAATGTGCACTAAAGGTTAAAGGACTAGATCAAAATATATTGTACACTCACCATCTTCACTTTTTTGTGCGGGGGGGGGGGGGGGGGTGCCCAGGGCTGAATGTCAGAGCCCCCCATTCGCCCCTGTCTAGCCATAAATACATTTTTAAAATAATCGCTTGTAGAGGTGGAAGAAGGGTGAATGGCGTGTAAAAAATATACCCCCAATTTTTAAAGAAGAAATAATAATGGAAAAGAGAAAGGAAAAAGAGGAATGACAATGAAGGGAAAACCTGAACGTGGCTGTTTTTATACAGCAACCAGTCTTTTTTATGTTTTAATAATTACATGCAATTTTAATGACTATGCCCGTCTAAACACACTAAACTATATCATAATTTCTTGCATGTTAATGTTAATGATACTCTTTTATATATGAATCTGAATAAAGCTGAATTGAAAAGAATTGAATTTAATTTAATTTAAAGCGTTGCTCGCTTCGCTCGCTTGATTTCACTATCTTAACCTATGCCGGTTATATTTATATTATCAAGAAAGGGAATAGGTTTGCATCTTGTCTTTTATCCAATATTTATGCTTAATTCTTTAACTCATAAAGTGATAGTTATGTCTGCAAGGATTCGAGCGGCAAGTTGACCTAAAATAGATGAATTTTCAGGACATGACCGCCTGTGACTATTAGCCTATTCATATCATCACACCCTGATCATACTCTCTGTGTGAACGGAAGATGCCGATAAATGTACGTTACTAAAATCACGAGAAGGGATTGTAACAATACACTTAAACCTGTTCTTAGTATTTAAAAAAAAAAATCAATATTTGCCCGCTTATAAAATCTAGAAACAAGACGTTTTCGATTAGCAATCATTTTTATTCCAGCAGCGGATGCCCGCATATCATAATATTTTTCGCTGCGCTCACTGAAAAGCTAGAGTGAAACTTATTGGGAAGGCAAACAAATTGGGCATGCAACGGGAGGCGGACGAATATATTTTAGAAAGGTTATAGGCCTGTGGTGTATTTTGATGACGAAATGATACTTTATCCCCAAGAGAGTGCGTTTTCCTTGCTCGCAATGTTTAGAAACAGTGTGGTTTTGGACAGTAAACATTTGCAACAGCGAAGTATGTTATATTTGGCAGTGAGGTAACCAAATATACCATTTAAAGAGGGGGTCTTACGGGTTTTTGTATGGTTTAAATTTGCAAATTATTGTTTTATATGGTAAGGATGTTGATTAAGTAACACAATTCTTCATAATTGGCACCTTAAAAGTCCTTAGTATTTTTATAGCATATAATTGAAAATGTTATTTTGTAAGGATTTCTAACACGGTTTGTGAAACATATGGTATACTGTCACGTGACCGAAGGTCAACCGCGTGACGTCATGTCAAGTAGTCGATCTCGCTTCGACCTGGCCTGGCCTCGCCTGGCTATAACTATAGCTAGCTGACATGCATGCTGCGCGTAATTATAATGAGCAATTCGTAATCATCGTATTCGTAGTTTACATCGACCCCGCATCGACCTCAGTTATTAGTCTTCATTGACAGTTCCATCGTCAAAAATGCCGACTAACTGCGTTGTTGGTGGATGCAGGAAGACAAATAAGGATAAAGATATGGCTGTCAGTTTCCATCGTTTCCCTAAGAATCCAACAGTTATAGTAAAAAATGGATCAATTTTGTGAAGAGTACCGGTACACGCAAGGATTTTGCAGCGCCGGGTACGGTACAGTGAATTCGTAACGGTGTGCACTGCCAGTCAGTCAGTGCCCATTTCCAGAGAAATCACTTCGAACCAACATGTGAAGTTGCTGATAAACTGATAGAAAGCGGAGGATTTGCCCCTAAATTCCAACTTTGCATGCCAATGATGGTCAAGGAAGCTGCACTCCTACAGTACAGATCTAGCATTTAATAGTAGCATCCGTCAATATAAAACGAAGACTATCGCGTTTAGGTTTCAGCCTATTGACAATTGTCTATTGTCATGATGGTGAGAATGAGATAAGTCTTTGAAGTGATGCAAGGATTCGAACACGGTCATGACGGTCACGAGTGAGTATAAGTAACAACTTAGTTCTTTCACAATTAATAATCCGGCCTACACTATGAACATGACGAACAAAGAAGCGGACAAAATATACAGCTCCTCATTTTACCTCCCACACTTGCTCTGGTACTAGACAAAACTAGAACATAGTATTAATTCAAATAATTGTAAAAGTAGGCCCTATGTAAATTATAGAACAGGTGTCACTTACTGCGGCAGCCCGAACACGTAGTGTTCGGGCTGCGCTTCGCAGTCCTTTGATCGCATGGATGTCACATAATTACAAGGTCGTTTGTCAAAATGATAGCCATGAAACATGAAATCAGTTGATTTTAGGCTATTTTAGGTACTTACAATACTTTACGATTGACTGTCGTCTTTCTTTTCAATGAGGATGATACAAAAAAGGCATATTTATCTCCAAGAGCCTGTAGTAAAAACTTCCGAAGGTCGGTGTTTTGCTTGCAATGCGCATGCGTCAGCAGCTCCAATTATAATACAGACAAGAAGGGAGGATTATGAATATTCATTAGACGAGCTTGAGCGAGAGCGCTAGATCTATACGCTAGCGATCGGCGGATTACAGTGGGTATATGAATATTCATTATTCCATTGACGAAAACTATGCCGTCATTGTAATAAACATTCATAGGCGCATGCGCAAGTGCCTATTTTCAATTTGGCTTTAACAACATGGCGAATGGGACTGGTTTCGAAAATTGAGAGTAAAAAGTGACATTCATCGATTCTACACATTTTTTAGGAAAAGCTGATTTGCGTAAAGTCTGTTTAGGTAAGTGGCATCGTATATATGATACTTTAATTAAAAAATAATAATTACATGGCCATTTTTTAAATGGTCATTTGAACATTGGTAGATTGTGAGACCCACCGAATCGTACTGGTTTCACTCAGGACGCTACCACTTCGTGGCAGCGTCCCGGGGCTAAGGTGTCACATGCATATACACCTGTTCTATTATTATTAATAGCAATGAAGGGATGTTCTTTTGTTACCAGAACAATTGTGGAGGGTACAATCAGACAATGAGGAGCTGTATATTTTGTCCGCTTTTTTTGTCATCGTGTTCATAGTGCTAATTCCTGGCATGCACATTCGTAGGCTCCTGCGCCTGGTTTATTACAAAAATACTGTAGCCTCATTTGAAGTTGAATTACTGCTATCTCCCTTTCCTCTCATCAAGTCAGCATTCTCGTGAAATAAGCCACCCGCATCCACTTAGTACATGCAGTTTATTGCGTGTAAATGAGGGTTCACATCCTCCATTGACTTTACACGGCAGTGTGTACACACTCGATGACCAGGCAGTGGCTTATTTCACGAGAAGGCCATAAAGTCTCGCCTTGGCCATGTTGGCTGTGAGTGTGATTATTTATGGTTTTAAATTTAATGCATCATTAAGCTAAATTCGCCGTACTGTAGCGGTAGGCCTAGTCTATTTTGGTTAGTCTTCGCTTGCTACGCTCCTCCGTTCACAGTCGTCGGACTCGACTCTCAATGACAATCAATGGTATCGCTTTGCGAGATCGCAGGCGGAGGCTCACAAGTTAGACAGCCTTAAAAGACTTAACTTGTTAATGAGTACAAAAATTCGCGATTTTGATGGAATAAACTCAATCTACCTGCCAGGTGAGACTGAATAAGAGAGTGATGGAAATAGTCTAGAGACTAGAGGCTTGAACAGGAAATACTTTAGTGTGAATGCTGGGCCGTACTGAAGTGAATTGCATCACCATTTCATTTGCTAGTATAGAGTATAGTATAGGGCCTGGACAGGGGGTTGGCATTTCGATACTGTTTTACTAAGATCTAACTTAAAACTAGATCTAGCGCTAATTCGATATGATCAGATGATAGGATTAATTGTATACTCTTTATTACCTCTATAAAATATAGAGGCTTTTCTGCACAAAGTACGACTATACTCTTTTAAGAGGGATGTACTGCACTGGAAGAAGAAGAAGTAGGGTTTTTTAGTTGGCTGTAAAGTCTGAAAAATGTGATTTTGACATTTTATGGGGAGAAATTTCTGCCGGTTACAGAAGAAATGTTGAGAAATTTCAAAGGTACATCGCGATATAATTTTGATTCTCTCTCCCTCCCCCCCCCCCCCCCTTTCTCCCTGTCTCCCTCTCACTCATTCTCTCTCTCTTACCTTTCCCTTTTCATCTTTCCTTTTTCATCTTTCCTTTGTTTCTTTGCTTTTATGCTAGAGCTAGCCCTATTGAAGATGCTACGGAATTGGCTACCCTGCAGTGGAATATCATTGACAGATGCAGGCGGGAGCGTAAGGGGCGCTAGGTCTCAAGAAGAAGCTCCGGACATGTGGCATGAGGAAGGACTGTGAGTGCATTTTGCCCTGGATAAAGAGCATCACCAACCGTATGTACTGGACTGCTTGTTCAACGCCAGATGTCAACCCAGATGTGATGGCCGCAAAATGGATCTCTGTGTTCATACTCATAATAACATCCATTTCAAGACCTGCTCACATGCACCTTTGAATGACCAAACCATTCAGGAAAAAGCATGGATCTCACCAGGTTAGTTTTTTAAATGTTAAAGTATTTGGATACATATACTCGAGTCTCTATGAGAGTTCGGGAACTAGGGATTGCCGTGTTGTAAAATGGATCCAAAATCAAATTATAGTAACTCAGTAAGTCTTTCGTCCCAATTTTTCTTTTTAAATTCATGATCACACATTTTTAGTCTTTGATTCTGTGACCACTAAATTACGATTAGCATGTATTTTTAAGCTCAAATCTAAATCTCCCATTTTCAATGTCAACAAGATATTGCAAAAATTAAGATATTCAGCTGATGTGATGTGACTGTATTCTTCACCCCCCATACACACATACACACACAAAAAAAGAGAGCCTTAAAGGACCAATGGAATTCTGCTAAATATTGATTTCTCTTGATGTGTATTTCTATTTACAGTACAAAATTAGCAACCATTTTTTTTATCTCAATATGTATTAAATATTTCCAATTTTTTAAAATAAATTATGTTATACTTATTTAGCCCTACCTCAAAAATATCTCCTGGAGTCTCATCATGACATCATCGGTCACCTAAAATAAACCAAACAATAACATTGTAGGTACTTATCACTTAGTTGAGCACATGCTCAGTAGCGGTTGCTATGTCAGAAATTCTCCAGCATCACAGGAAAAGAATGGAACTTAAAAACTGTGGTATGAAATCATGTGGTATTATTGTGAGCAAGTACACAACTGTGAAATGCATGTACTATCACTATGAAGACGATGACAAAGAGAGCAGACAAAATATACAGCTCCTCATTGTACCCTCCACAATTGCTCTGGTAGACAAAAGAACATCCCTTCATTGCTATTAAGTGAAATAAGTAGAACAGGTGAATATGTATGTGATTCCTGTTCTACATATTTTTACATAATAGCAATAAAGGGATGTTCTTTTTTCTACAAGGGCAATAAGCCAGTTCGGGGTTAGCGCATGGTACAAATGACCCCAAATATCCACAGATATTTTAGACATGGAGGGTCCCTTTATGTGCACTTCAGAAAAATAACTCTGGGAGTGATAGAGGTGCCTCATGAATAGCTTTTGTTTCCCCCTTTAAAAAGAATACTTCCACCTGGATATCGTGGAATGCACCATTAGTGCATAATAAGCCTTTTCGCAGTCTTGACTGCGCATGCGAGACATTTTCTTGTCTCCAATTTTTTGGACATAAACAAACAAGCCTGAGGGACCTGACCGTGCGATTGTGCATTCACTCGTACTCCGTACTATATCAAGAATCGCTGGATTTCCTTCATTTCTATCGCTATTTTGTTACTTACGAATGTAAGCAGTTTCATTGGCAAATATCTAAGCCCTGATTTGTATTGTTAGTCTCGTTTAAAATGTATTTTTCCTACATTGCTTTCAACGAAATTCCACCAGTAAATTAAAACATAACACATTTTATTACAAGTGGGACTGTAATATAACTACGATTAAAATACTTCCGAGCCGTGCCGTGTGACAAAACACAACTTAAATCGTGATTAAAATACCGAAATCTTATTCCATATTTACCATCTGAGCTAATTAGGTAGTACAGACAAACTTTTAACGGGAAAATGTCGATAATTTTAAGGAAAAATTGTTCATATTGAAAACAAAAATCTTGTTGTCATTGTGTCTTTCACAATTAGTCAAATGTACTTAAAGACCCAAAACTTATCTGGTTATATAGCCTTATCCCAACATTAACAAGCTTGATGATTGTTGCCCAAAGGTATTTATGAGCTTAACTGTTAAATTTGTTCAAGACTAAACTGAACATCGTCTCCAGTCATTTTGAGTCATATAAAGTGGTCTAATATCCAATATTTTGCGAGTTTAATGAGCAAAACACTCAGGCCAGCGCGACTCGGTGCACTCGGTCCGTGTGTATTGCACTCTGTTACGCATGGCAACGCTCTTTGTTTATCTCCAGCGATCCGCGAGTCTATCCCACAATGCACCGCGGCGCCGAGATAGCGAAATGGCTTATTGAATAATGATTACATGACATTCATGAGCACATATCGAATATTAGTGTCAGTGGGTTTTAGAATTTGGTACAGATGACCTTTATCTGCTCATAATTGCATCTCCGAAGTGGCTTATTGTGGAAGGTACTGTCCACTGCAATGTACTTGTTTTTTGTCTTATAGTTTTCTGTTTTGGTTTGCTTGTTTAGGTACTAAGCCAGCATCTGAACTCGAGAAGATATATGCGAGGCACTGCACCTGATACGTGACATCAAGCAAATGTACCCTTGCCAGCAGACATCCAGTGTTGAGGCGTACCATGGCACCATCAACTACTTCGCACCCAAGTTGTGTGCATATAGCTACACAGGAATGCTATGCAGGTAAATGAAGCCAAAATAGAGGGAAACAAAAATGAGGTCCATGGGAGGATGGAACTTTGTTGCATAATTTTTTTTCTTCCTATTTCTAATGGTGAATACCCAAAATACTTCCATTTGGCCTTGGAAAATATACTTCGTTATAGTTGAATATTTTATCAAATTTCTTTATATCCAGTTTCCATGTCACAATTTTGGCCTAGTGGCAATATTTTATAGAGTTTCCATGAATTGAGAGTAGCATTGAATATGTGTGGGGCATTGACTGCCAAAAAAAATTTGTTAATAGCTAAAATAATTTCATCCTTTTGTGTTTAGGTTACGTGCATGAACTTTTCAGCGAAGACCTTGAGGGACAACATGCCTCTGTTGCAGAATGTTCCCCAGCCTCTATCGTCTACATATGACCGGCCAACTCCGGAGGAAGACAAGCAGCATACACGAACACGATATTTTAAATTGATGTGAACTGAAATTTGCATTCGAGATTCAAGACTGTTCTGTGAAGAGTACCTAACCATCGTGTATCTATATGGCTTGCCATATACACTGACAATTGAAAATCTAAGTAAAAGAATGGCCCAACTCCAACCAAACCTTTAAAGTTTTAAAGAAACACACTATTTCTGGAAGTGTTGAAGAAGAATTCAAGTCACCCAGGAACTCCAATAACAAACATTTTGTCATGTGGTATTGATTTCTGCATTTTCATGGCAACTATGGAAGACATTAAAATGCTGAAGTTCGGCCCTTCTTTGAAGAACATACATTCTTAGCATCAGCCATGTTGTGAACTTTGTGTGTGCTGCTTCACAAGTGGTGGTGCTGTAGCACTGCTGATAACAAACGTCACCCTGCCCTAAATTACAAATTATTAGAATATAATACGTTAAGGTATTAAAGGCCAAGTCCACCCTAACAAAAGTTGATTTGAATAAAAAATAGAGAAAAATCCAACAAGCATAACACTGAAAATTTCATCAAAATAGGATGTAAAATAAGGCCAAAAAAAAAAAATTGTATTGGCGTAACCCGCCCGACCCTAAAAATGTCGCGACCCTAGGTTTTTTTTGTTTTTTTTTTGACTATCGATATCGCGTATCGTGCTGCCTTTGCGATCGCGATTGTGATCGAAAACCCGGAAGTGCTGCGGACAGAACTAGCTGCGTGTATTATGTATTATACTGTTGTAAAAAAAAAAAAAAAAAAAAAAAAAAATCCCGACCGACCGACCCTATTTTTCAGAGACCCGTTACGCCAATACAACAATTTTTTTTTTTTGGCCTAAGAAAGTTCTGGTATTTTAAAGTTTCGCTCAATTTCGCAAAACAGTTATATGCACATCCTGCTCAGTATGCAGTATTCTATATTTATTCAAATCAACTTTTTTTAGGATGGACTTGGCCTTTAATGAGTATTTGATTTATGTTCTTGTTTATTTTCTTATCAGTATCGATCGTGCCTATGGGAATGTAAATAATAATGTTTTTTAGCTCACCTGAGCCTAAGGCTCGAGTGAGCTATTGCGATGGAAATTTTTTCGTCGTCCGTTTTTACACTTTTACATTTTCATCTTCTCCAAAACCCAAGATCGGAATTCAACCAAACTTGGTATGAATCATCCTTAGGGGTAGGGGATCCAAAGTTGCTAAAATGGTACATGTGGCCCCCAGGGGGGCCCAGGGGGACGGCCCTAATTGTAAAAGCTATGTAAATTTCAAACATCTTCTCCAGACCCAGGCATAGCTCAGACTTGGTATTGTGTATGGAGATACCTCTATAGATGAAGAATGAATGTTGTTCATGAAATTTCTCTGAGTGGCCCTATAGGGGCCCTGTGGGGGTAACATACTGGAGGGGGGGGGGGGGGCGCTGCCAGGCAAAATGTACATTCTGATCTTCTCCAAAACACATGATCGGAATTCAACCAAACTTGGTAGGATTCATCCTTAGGGGTAGGGGATCCAAAGTTGCAAAAATGGCACATGTGGCCCCAGGGTAGAGTCCCCAAGTGTAAAAGCTATGTAAATTTCAAACATTCTTCTTCTCCAGAAGTTTTAGATATATACATCTTGAAGATGAATAAAAAAAAGTTGTTCATGACATTCTCATGGTGGCCCCATAGGGGTCCTGCGAGGGCAAGGTTAATATGCAGGAGGGGAAATGTACATTCTTTGCATGATTTGTTGTATGATTCAACCACACTTGGTGGGAATCATCCTTAGATGTAGGAGATTCAAATAATACATGACATTGTAGACCATTGGGGGGGGGGGGGGAATTATGTTAATTTCTAACGTCATCTCATGTACATCTTCCTAGTTGTTTCAATTTCTGACATATCTCCTGGTGGTGCTAGAGATAACATGCACCAGATGTGAATTGATCCACCTCAGGTGAGCGTCGTGCCCCCTGGGGCTCTTCTTTCTATAATGCATTTTGTGCACGACTTTTTCTTCACTCTTCCATTGCTCGCCTGTAATTGAGTCCACAAAGTGTTTTGTGCTCTTGGAGACAACTATTTTTCATCATTTTTACACTTATCAGGGCCCAGTTCCAGTTTGCGTCTTTAGTGCATTTTTAGCCATTGCTAGGGCATGATACAACTCAGTTAGTTGCACATTTTACCTTGATCTTTCGATGCAACTTAAAGTCGTTGACTTCATCATCATGATGACAAACATATGGAGTGTTGCAAGAAAATTGCAATCAATTGCAAATTGTAAAGCAAATTGTAAAGCAAATTAGAACAACCATTCTGAATGGTTCAGGGTCCGTCAATTCAAGAAGATGCGCTTGCAACAATGATTTTGATTGTTCAGTACCGATCAGTTGCAACTTGCAATCAATCGCAACTTTCTTGCAACACCCCATTAGTCTGACTTCGACTTTGCATAGCCAGGGCCATACTATAGAGCCTTCTAACTTGCACCTGTACGCTCATGAATTTTAATGTATGAAATTTTGACACTGTTGGAGGCACATATTTTTGCATGGTTCAATATTCTGCCAAAGACTGCAACCGAAAAGCTTAGTTACATATTCGTGCTAAGTAGCAGTAATGCTCCATGGGTGTACATGCATTTAGGATTATCATGAATTTAAAAAAGGGTTATTTCAGCTCGGTTTATTAAGATACTGTTAAAGGGATTACACAATGGTTAAAATATTTTAATATATGATATGAGAATAGAATTCTAAGAACAATAACACAAATAAAAAATTTGATATAATTTTCAATCAAAATCAATGCATTTTGGCAAATTATTTGTGAATTGTCAAGGTTTGACCTAAAAATTTGAGTGTGATGTATGACGTGAAAGTGGTTACCCAGGTTCGCGTATTGCAGTTGTGTTGCGCGCTAGACTGTACAAAACGTATCATACCTTGTGCGCATTTTGCTAGAATTGCGCGTAAGGTAACCACTTTGACGTCATTGTGGGTACCTAGCTGAAATTGGGACACAGCTGAGGGGCCAAAATATCCTGAAATCTTTTCGGCGTTTTCCTGGCAACACAAATTTATACAAAAACTTTAGGCAGATGATTTTCTGCTCATAAAAACATGCTCTTTTTAAATGAACATTGTTTCAGCATTGGGTACCCCCTTTAAGGCTCACCGTGGGGGGGGGGGGGGGGGGGGGGGGGGGGGGGGAGAGAAGAAGATATAAAGCTTGACTGAAGATTCTTCAGTCCATATAGACTTCCTCAGGATGAAAGGCTGCACTGAAAAAATACCAACAATTATTAATTGATATTCAGGGCAGATCCACAATTTGGCAATACAGGGGGTGCAAACAGCAAATTTGAATGTAGAGGGGGCACAGATGACACTTTTCTTAGATTTAGCTATATCAATTGTGAATGTTCGATGAGTGATTTCCAAAAAATAGAGGGGGCACGTGCCCCTTACGCTCCCGCCTGCATCCGTCAATATTTCACTGCATGGTAGCCAATTCCATAACATCTTCAATAGGGCTCTAGCATAAAAGCAAAGAAACAAAGGAAATATGAAAAGGGAAAGGTAAGAGAGAGAGAGGGAGACAGAGAGAGGGGGAAGAGAGAATCAAAATTATATCGCGATGTACCTTTGAAATTTCAAAACATTTCTTCTGTAACCAGCAGAAATCTCTCCCCATAAAATGTCAAAATCAAATTTACCTCTTAGACTTTACAGCCAACTAAAAATTAAACCTATATAGAGGTAATAAAGAGTATACAATCGATCCTATCATCTGATCATATCGACGAAATGTATAAACACTGGAGCCTAGAATAGAGGTATTATATTCTGCACAATCCCATTTTCAAAATCCAGTCTGCTAATATGCTGCCCTCTGTTCTGGATGTATAATAGTATTACGCTTGATATGATGAAAGAATATGATGGACCCTCCATTAACTTAATATTACCAAGTCCACCATAATTATTTCAAAGCAGTACACTCTCAGGTACAAACTTGAGTCATGTGTATGGGGGGGGGGGGGGGGGGATGGGGTGGGACATCATGGAAAAGGGAGTGGCTGATTCTTTCCTTGGATCCACCACTGCGGTTCAGGAGTGGAGAAACTTTTCGCAGGGTAGATTCAGGCGCGGATCCAGGATTGAGTAAAAGAGGGGGCACAAAAATGAAAGTTTGTGAAAAGGTAGACCCGTATTTTTTTGGTCTCGCCAGCTTCTCGAAAATTCGCTCAGTGGGGGGGGGGGGGTAGGGGCAAAAAAAAAAATTTCGCCAAACCTTCCAAAATCGCTCAGTAGGGGGTTATGGGGTTCATTTTCCCTCCATAATTCCCTGACAAGCAAAAAAAAAAAAAAAAAAAAAAAAAAAAAGGTCTTCACTCTAAAAGGGGGGGCACAATCGAGGAAATGGACGATCGTCTATGGTAAAAATTCATACTTCTCTTACAAAAGGGGGGGCACGGGCCGGCTGTGCCCCCCCCCCCCCCCCCTGGATCCGCGCCTGGTAGATTACACTGAGAAATATCCATTTTGAGACATCCATGCGCTGAACTGATTGACAATTTTGGCGGCCAACACGATATCGACTTAAAAGAAAGAGAAACTGAGGGCAGAAAAGTTATGTAAATAAATACAGATTTTCGGTTTCATAATAATCCATGTTAGTGGTTATAATGGTTTTCCTTTTCTTTGCCATGTTATTGTGAATTTCAAGGGGTCTGACTTGATTTGAAAGTTTTACAATTTTTGCTTTTGCACTTTGGAACACAAAAGTGTGTTCAATCATGCATAAAAAATTTCACTTCTTGATTACCTCATGGCCTGGAAGACAAATTCCCTTTAATTTGATATTTAATACTCTAATTTTCATTAAAAATATACAAGTAAACATTGATATTGAAAAGGTGTTTACTTTCTTTTTTGTGTAGTGTATAAGAGCAATCTTTTGTTTCTTTCTTGGTTGTATGGTGGTTCTTAAAAGAACCGTTGTAAGGTGTAAGTTAATCTGAAGACTCTGGGGTTCACGGAACCCGCAGAAGTCATCTGACGGAAAGGTTGTCCATATCGTAGTGACTGCACATGATGGAAGAGGGACTCACACTTCCTTTCCGAGGTAGCCCCAGCACCACCTTGCTAGCTGCCGGTATGCCACATGTCTCGGTCTCCTGAAGTAGAAAGAAAAAAAAAGAGAATATCATCAAATGTAAACATGGAACACAACATTAAATGATAAAGTTCTAAATACAACCCCCCACTGGATGAAAACAAATTTGACCAAGTGCGGTTGACCGGTCTACCTACAGCTTGTTGCCACAAAACTAAAAGGCACAAAGCTCTCCCCTTCGGACAGAAATCACTCATCATTATAAACTTATAAGTTATATTTAAAAACAATTATACATGTACCTTCAGCATCCTATAGTATAGGTCGAACTGGGAACGCATAAAAAATTAATTCACACAGTGACAGTACTAATTTTTGAAACCCTAAACAGCATTTGTCCAACGACAAAGTGTTTTAATTTGACACAGTAATTTATGGAACACTCAACATTTCTCAGTATTCTTCCCAGTGTTATTTAGGAAAATTAGTCATTTTGGTGTGCCCCAATCCAGCTCAGGCCTGACAAAATTTAGCTCACAGAGTCACAGACCTAGACTAATGTACTCTAGTAATGGATCAAATGAGGCTATTCTGAGCCTCTGAGTCTGAGTACTGAAAATGAAATTCGAGTTTTGTCTAACTTTAATTGAACTTGTTTGTTGAATTGAAGACGAAGTTGAACTTTTTGAAGACCAGATTGAGCGAGAGTCTGACTCTGAGAGTGAGAGGCTGAGGTTATTTTTTTTTCTTCATGCATTGCTATTTAATCAACAACGGTATGGGGTTGAACAGGGAATAATGTAATGATAAGGCATAAAAATTGTCTGACTAATTTTGACTATCGTAGTATCGAAGACGAAACGTACCAGATGGTTCCCATCATCTGATCATACATCGATCGTCTTCGGTGGTCTCATGCTGGGTTGAATCCGGTGGACGAGCCAGCCGTTGCAGCTTGGCCCTGGCCTGGGACTGGGTTCGAACTGGTAAGGCTCTGCTCCCATATTATGCTATACTCGCCGCCTCCACAATCACGTCTCCCTCTTGTCGTTCTTCCACATGATCATCCCTCTCGATAACCTCATTGTCGGATTCAGATGAAGAACTTTCGAAGGGGGAATCCTCACAATCACATTCTTCTTCGATCACGTAAACAGCTTAGCACTCGTCCGCCATTTCATTGGCATACGCAAATTGCTGCTATGCTAGCGCGCGCTACGATGCTGCTGACTTTGATGCTGACACGACTACTTGACATGACGTAAGGGGTCAAAATTTGCATATTCATGAGGATGGCTTTGTTTATCGGAACAGCTGATCGTGACTTCAAAAACGGTTAAAAGGTGCATTTTCATCCTTGAAATACATATAGTTCCCTTCAGACAATTAGAAAGGTAATACAGGTATTTATTCCTTAAACTGTATACTTTCACACCCTGAAAACCCCCCAATTTTTTTTTTCGCCATGAGACCCCCTCTTTAAATATCTTATAAGTCCAGAGTATATTTTGACAAAAAAACGAGACTTCTTTTTAAGGCAAGATATGGTAATTTTTGGCTCGCTCGCAAAATAAATAAAAGTATGTGTCTTGGGGTGTGTGGGGGAGGGGTGCGTATAGTCAAATTAATATGAGCAAGAAATTTCGGCAAAATATTTTGTTCATTCCCCATCCCACTCCTCGAAACGGATTGACGCCAGTGTCATCGTACTCTCGTGGAATAAGCAGTTAGAGGTACGGTAGTAATTGTCTCGACATACATGTATTTCGAGATATTCGAGATATCTCGAGGCAATGATACTGTCGCATATTCATTTTCTTCGACGGAGCTAATGTCGCGGAGGAATTGTCGCTCAAATGGAGCAAATGTTGGCGGAGCAATTGTCGATGAGCAAATGTCGCATATTCCTGTTTATCTACCATGTCTACCGAGTTTATTGTCGCGGAGCAATTGTCGCATATTCATTTTTAACGACTAAACAATAATCATATTTTGGAGCAAATGTCGGCGGAGCAATTGTCGCAGGAGCAATTGTCGCATTTCTATCGACGGAGCAGTCAGTTGTCGCGGAGCATTTGTCGCTCGATCGGAGCAAATGTTGACGGAGCAATTGTCGCAGGAGCAATTGTCGCATATAAGCATTTCTGTCGACGGAGCCGTTGTCGCTCGATCGGAGCAAATGTCGACGGAGCAATTGTCGCAGGAGCAAATGTCGCTCGATCGGAGCAAATGTCGACGGAGCAATTGTCGCAGGAGCAAATGTCGACGGAGCAATTGTCGCAGGAGCAAATGTCGTTGGAGCAATTGTCGCAGGAGCAAATGTCGCCGGAGCAATTGTCGCAGGAGCAAATGTCGAAGGAGCAATTATCGCAGGAGCAAATGTCGACGGAGCAATTGTCGCAGGAGCAATTATCGCGGAGCAATTGTCGCGGAGCAATTGTCGTATTTTTAGGAGCATTTGTCGCAGGAGCAATTGCCGCCGGAGCAAATGTCGGTTCCCCTTCTTGTATGCTGTACCCAATGTACAAAACTGGGTAAACCAGGACTATCTCTATCTTCTCCCAATCACACACACACACAAAATATGTTTTATTCATGTTAATCTTCAATCTACTTGGATATTCAAAATCTTTAAACATTTTCTCTTCTCTGTTAATCGAATCCATATTTTTTAAGAACAATGTAATGTCATCTGCATACAACAATTGATTTTTTTCCTTTGCCCAAATCATACTCCTTTAATATTTTCACCTTTTCTAATATAATGAACTAGTAATTCGATAGCTACGACAAATAAATATGGAGATAGAAATGGATAATATAAATAAATATGGAGATATCGGAGACCTGCAATAACTATTGGGGGCGGCTCAATATCTGAGGCAAACTTAAAATATTGGGGGTTCATGGTATCTGAGTCCAAAAGGGCTCAATGATATCTAAAACCAACCAAGAAATGGGGGGGGGGGGGGGGGGCTCAATGATAAGATATCAGAGTCCCGCTAAAATATTTGGGGTCTCAATGACATCCGATATTTTTTTTAGCGTCATCCGGAAATTCGTCGGAAATTACACAATACGGATACAAATTGCAGTGTGTGAGTTTTACTTACCGAAGATAAATTTTTCAGCAACCTTTCAACCAAAGGATCAATCAGACAAATATGTAAATTGGAAATCTCGTTTTGGTTGGACTCGACGAAAACATAACCAGTGCTGTGTTTTTGTGTATAACTCTATGGTACTTGTTGTGCGGTGCGATAAAATAATTTACACATAAAATCCCAAGGAGATATGAGCTGGAGGAATGAAAAGTTTCTGCAATCAATTAGCAGCCTTGGATAAATATGACGTCACTGCAAATCCTCCACGCTAATTGGTTGGTGGGAAAATTGCTCGCTGAGGGATTTTCTGAACCGACTAAAAAACCCTAAAAACGTCGTGGCAGTGAGCACGATGCCATAGGGTTTGCATTAGAGCGATTTTTCAGAGAGTCGTTCATGTCGTGCTGTCGTGTCGTTTGTCGTTTGTCGTGTTTGGTGTGAATCCGATTTAAGTGTGGTATAGGCCTGGTTTAAGTCGCCATATTTAAACCTGGGTTTAAAGTTGGTATTCCGATAGCAAGGTTTAGTCTAACCTCATCAGCCAATCCGCAGGTCCTCCCAAAGCGCGCTATTTTATTTCCAGTTCTGCCTGACTATGAATACATAATGAGCAAGAACACCCTTATAAAAAAATACCATGGTAATACTATCGGAGACCTGCAAAAACTATTGGGGGCGGCTCAATATCTGAGGCCCACTTAAAATATTGGGGGCTCATGGTATCTGAGTCCAAAAGGGCTCAATGATATCTAAAACCCACCAAGAAATGGGGGGGGGGGGGGGGGGGGGGCTCAATGATAAGATATCAGAGTCCCGCCAAAATATTTGGGGTCTCAATGACATCCGAGATCAATGATAGGAGAGATCCAACGTCTGAGGCCCCCCCCCCCCAAAAAAAAAAAAACAAAAAACAAAAACAAAAACAAAAACAAATAATAAAAAATAAAAAAATAAAAAAAATTAAAAATTACAAAAATTAAAATTTAAAAAATTAAAAAATAAAATAAAATAAAATAAATAAAAAAATAAAAAAATAAATATTTCTAAAATGTTTATATTTGAATGGTAAGTCTGTAGATTATAGGTATACATGCGTTTCATTCCTAGAATATAATGATTGGGGAGGAGGGGGTTAATGATATCCGAGCCCCGCAATAAGTATTGGGGCCGGCTGAATGATATCTCAATGATATCTAAGCCCCACCAAAAACTAAGTTAGGCATAAATCATGTATTTCAGTGCCAAGCTTATTTACACAAGAAAGATCAGCAGTATCTACCAATGCATGTTGCTTTCAGCCCGGGACCTCATAAAATAGGGGATTCCCCCACCCCCCTAAAATTTCCACAAATATCCTGACATTATTCAGAGAGGCCAGGATTTCTCTTTTCATGATTTCTTCTTCATATGAAAAACTATAGTGCATTTGCTCAGCGCACTTCGCACCGCGTCCTATAACACGGGAAAACTTGCCTCAGTGTGTGACACTATCCATAAAGTCACACGACTGCTTAAAACAAATTGATAGTTTACATCATTCCACCCGGATAAATAATCTTCACACTTTTTTCCTATTATGTAGTGATAATAACGCGTAGATTAATTGTGAGGAAACTACTGCACATTTTGGTTTAAAAAGAGAGTTTTTTTAAAGCAGTGAGAGCATTTTCCTACCTTACATTGCCTCATTCAATCGAGTGGGAATTCCGAACAAGATGATTTATTGAGCCATTTCGCATGTACCAAATTGTGGCTAATGATATCCTCTAACTAGGGATCGAAGAATAATTCTGATTGGTGAACGGGAATTTGGTGCCTTTGCTGTTCATTCACAAATGGCCTCTTATTTGATGTCACATTATTCACGAACTGACTAACGTCTATTGGATTGTGCCATTCTATCATGGGGCAACTCGATTTGTATACAGTGAAAAATAATTCGTCTAAGATTGTGAGATGTGTGTAGGCCTATACAAGTAAGAGGAAAAAGAGAATGATATAAGAAACGAACGAAAATATCAAGAGCCGTGTTGGACTATATTGTGAAGATTTTCGTTTGAGGTGGTAACTACAACGCCTCTCAAAGTGCAAATAAACTCCCTTTTTATAAAATGAACGCGCCCGATGACTCATGTGCATGACGTAGTTCGCTGGTTGTAAAGGGAGGTCAGCGATTGCCCGATCGAGAAGTATATGCAGCGATTCTCCGGAAAGTAGTTCATATGCTTCTTCTTCTTCTTATTATTATTATGATCTACAGCGCTAAAGTCTTCTGCTGCCATGCCGCCTAGCCTGTGCTGCATGAACAAGTGTGGGGTATTTTATAACGACAATTTCGATTGGCTATTCAAACACCAATATTATATGTTCCAACCCTTGCGCATGACATGGTTATCCCACGCTTATGACATGGCAAGACCACGCGTATGAAATGACGAGGCCACGCGTATGACATGGCAAGACCAAGCGTGTGACATGGCATGACCACGCGTGTGACATGGCAAGACGACGAGTATGAAATGGCAAGACGACGCGTATGAAATGGCAAGACGACGCGTATGGCATTGCAAGACCACGCGTATGTTAAGAACTTCATAGAACTATAATAAAGAATACCCATATGTACGTTCTGCCAGAACGACGCGTATGCTCTTCCAGAGCCATGTGTACGTTAATGTCAGACCCATGCGTACGTTATGATTGGTAAGCGCATGCTTTGGGCACACGTTTTGTCGGTAATGGCCAACCATAGTTACATGATATTGGAACGTTCATCATTTTATACGCATGCATGCACAGCCCGCGAGTTAGTGCATACTTATGGGTAAACTAATTTTATGTTAACTCCCCGGCCGGCACCGTTTGAAGAAGTATATTGTAGCTCGGGAAAGGAATTATGTACTTAATCGTGTTGTGTTATTGGTCAAGTGGCCAGTGGTCACTAATTATGCCCAATAGTGACTATAAAAAACATATTCTCTACTTGGCTATTTGGGAATGTGTTAGTTTGTAAAAGAAAGGGAGAAATACACATTTTATTGAAAATTGTACAATCCAACTCTACTTCTTGTGACCTAGACCCAATTCCAACCTCTCTCCTAAAGAAATTGTTAAATGAATTAGTACCAATTGTGACCAATATTGTAAATGATTCTTTTACAACAGGATATTTCCCAGATAACTTCAAACTCGCAAACATTCGGCCTAAACTTAAAGGAAATTCATTGAATAAAGACGATCTTAAGAATTATCGTCCAGTTGCCAATCTGAAATTCTTTGCAAAGATCCTTGAAAAATTGGCAGCATCCCAGTTGCAAGATCATCTTCAGGAAAATAACCTATATGCTAAATTTCAGTCAGGTTGTCGTCAGTTTTATGGTGTTGAAACAGCTCTTCTTAGAGTTACGAATGACGTGCTAATAGCATTGGATAAAGGTGAAGAAGCAATTCTAGTATTGCTAGATTTTTCAGCTGCTTTTGACACCATACGACATGACATTCTCCTGACACGACTAAAAACAAATTTGGATTAAGAGCCCAGGTCTTGAAGTGGTTTGAATCCTATCTGTTAGACCGAAGTCATCGTGTGGTCATTGATGGTGAACAATCATCATCTCACCTCATTAAACAGGGAGTCCCGCAAGGATCTGTACTTGGTCCGATTCTATTTACATTATATACTGCTCCACTTGAATCACTCATAGATCAGTATAATGTACAAAAAATGTTCTATGCTGATGATACACAACTGTATGGTTCATTTGAAAAGTCAAGTAGTTTTGATCCAGCCGACGAAATCTTGTCTTGCATTCAGGCTATTAAGGAATGGTCCCAAGTCAATTGCCTCAAACTTAACAGTAGCAAAACAGAATTTCTCCATATATCCTCACGTTTTCGTGAGTCACAACCTATCAATGCAGTAGATATCAATGGAGCGTTAGTTCAAGCAAGCCAATCTTGTAGGAATTTGGGAGTGATCTTTGATTCTCGAATGACATTTGAGAACTTTATATTGCGCAAATGTCGTGCTGCTTCATACGCGCTTTACAGAATTGGTAAAATACGTCATTATTTGGACAAACGTACAACTGAAAAACTGGTACATGCGTTCGTCTTATGTCACATTGACTTCTGCAATAGCCTCATGTTTGGATTACCAGAACAAAAAATTAGAAAATTACAGACTCTTCAAAATGCAGCAGCAAGACTAGTTACTAGAACCCGAAAATACGAATCAATAACCCCTGTCTTACGAAACTTGCATTGGCTTCCTGTTCATAATCGCATACTGTTTAAACTACTTGTCTTTGCCTATGAATGCTTCTATGGAATAGCCCCAGAATATTTATCTGAATTGTTCAGTTCATACCAGCCAGCTCGTAGCTTAAGGTCAAGCACAAAAAATCTGTTTGTTGTTCCTATGATAAAGACCAAATCTTATGGTGAACGCTCTTTTGTACACGCTGCTTCAGTTTTATGGAACTCGGCCCCAAATGATCTACGAAGTATTGCTGATTTAGATAAGTGTCAAGGCTATTCTTAACCCTTTGGAGACGACGGGCTTCTACAGAAGCCGAGCGTGGTGTTCAGTCTGTGACGGAGGGCTTCTACAGAAGCCGAGATTTATGCCTAATATGTTGGCAAAGTTTTCCAGCTAACTATCAGCTCTTATGCGCTCAAATTCTTAGTAGTATTATGCAGATATATTCATTCACAATACCAGTTTAAAAAATTATGAGGTTACGTGGAGAAAAATCGAGAAAAAATGATTTCGTTTCAACTTTACCCGAAATTCTTGTTTGGAATCGTAAATCCTGTATACCTAGAGACGTACGCGTACGCGTCCGCTCCGATCATGTTATTTCCATTGTCTAGAGCTCCGATCACGTGATATCAAAGTGTTCAGAGCGCTGATCGATCTTGAGTCGACGACAACAAGCCATAGCTAGCTACACATGCACTTCAGTTCCACTTCGATCCTGACGTTGTTTACTTATTTTGTTACAAGTCATGTCTATCTCTCTTAGTTGCTAAGCAGTTAATCCAGCCAGTTTGACTGACTGCCCTAGATGTAGCACCTGGCTATGTCTTTTGTTCTAATACATGTATGTAGCAGGCAGCTTATTGAATGGCCTGACACAGACCAGTGCTTTTGGGATAATTTTATTCATGTTCTTTTTAATTCAGCACAGGTTTAATGCAAGATTGGCATGTAGGTTCCTTTCATGGGTTGTTGCTAGGAGATAGTAAGGTATGGGAAATCCTAAATTCTTTGGTAGGGTGTAACATTAGGGGTGGCTAGTTTGGTCACTTGAAGCTTTGATTTTGGGAAGACAAGACCTATCTGTGGTGTCTTGCAGCAGCAGCAGCAGTTTGCCTGCTAGGAGTTTGCTAGGTGCAGCTAGGCGAATGGCAGCATGTTTGAGCTGCTAGTTTTAAACTGGGCGTGGCAATTTTGTGCGTTTCCAGCGTTTCCAGCTGTCACCAGCATTTGTCTGTACTGGACAAGGAGCTGTGTTCGTGCTTCCAAGCTTCATGTCATCAGTTGAACTGTAAGTTTAATTTATTTTCCTATGCAGTAATTTTAAAGACAATTTAGGCAATATTTTTATTATCACAGAAGAAAAGTGAAATGTATAAGTGAAATGTTACAAGTGCTAAATTGTCTTGAAGCAGTAAAGCTTATTTCATTGAAGTTTAGATATTGCACAATTTTATCTTAAATGTTGATTACAAACAAGACTTATGAATAAGACTTAAAAGTGTGTCTTGAAGTATATTTCTGTGTGAAATGTTACAGATGGAGTTAAATTTAGCTTCACATGTTTGTAATCGTTAATGAAGCTAAAATGTGGAAATATAGTTTTTACACAAACCAAACTTGTGTTTTATTGTACATTCTATTACATATTATGGATAGATAGTTATTATCCTTGTGTAATTTCATGTTCGTAGATGGTGTTAACTCTGACTCAGGAGTCAGATACTAGACTCGAGAAGAGACAAAGGGTAGAGTCAGCGTAAGCTGTTCTCCAATTCGGCCTGGGGTCGAGTGCTTCAGTTGGCAGAAAGATGTCTGCAACCAGTGTTATGGGTGAAGATCAGATGTTTCCTGTGTTAGATCAACTTGGTTCTCTATCATTTCGAGTTTATGTAACATCTTATGGACTAAAACTTTGTAATATTTATGCTTTGACATGAAATGTGATATTATCTTTTCTGACATGTCATTGTTCTTAAATCAACACTAAATGTTCTATTACTACATTAATAGTTTAAATGCAATAGTATGTTATAAGATACAATTCTTTAGTGGCAAATATTATGTAAACATTAAAAACCAAAAGTATCCTATATTTCCATGTATTTGAAACCAAAACTATGTTCATTATCATTTTGTGAAGAATACTATATTCTATGATACATTCTGTAAATACATTGTAACTGTTAAAATATATGTACATGAATTTTGAAGACTGGAATTAAACTTAATTCCCTTAATGCATGTCTCATATTGTATTTTGTTTGAGTCTGGTATTCAATCAGTTACTCTGGACAACAAGCAAATGGCTAGTTTTAATCGGCTGTGACAATATTTCCATTTCATCTAAGGCATTTTTCATCATATAAGGCAAGGCTTCAATTGCCGACCATACCGTAGACTACCGTACTTCATCACCGACGTAAGCCAAGTTCGCTGTACAAAAAAGTCAGGTTAGTAGACTTAGTCTATAGATAGTGTCACTGGTCCCATTGCTGTACTTTCGTGTAGGGTAATGCAGTGTTGTTTTTTGTAGCTTGAAGCTATGAATATTTGCATTATTTACATGTATGTGGTAAAACTAAAATAGTTTGCTTAAATTATCAACATTATGTGATTGGCATGCCAAGTAATTATACACAGACTCTACTCTTAAATTAAATCGCTGAGAAAATTACGGAGTCGATGTGTATACTACATGTAAATTAGTGACCATGTCAAATTCGGTTGACAGAATGATTTTTCAATGAAACTTTGAAAGGGTCCTAGCTCAAGCTACGCAATGCGCACACATTATAAATGAATGCAAAAATGAATGCAAATTTCGCTCCAATTTTTCTAATAGTGATAATGTCACACAAATGAAAATTTACTCATTTTTTTGGCAAAAGTAAATGGCTTTTATTTAACAGTGGCGCAGACACGAACACGCTTTCTATTGTTAGTGGGGGGGGGGGGGGGGATGATGAATAGATCATTCCCCACTAACAATGGATAATTATGCGTGTCTACGCTCGTGGCTTTTAACACCACGTGGGGGTGGGGTGCATGGAGGGCCTGGTGGTTAATAGCAATAATAATACTAGATATTTATCAAAATATTATGAAACTGCATTGTCTGACATCTAGCTGTACGAGCTCCTTGGCTCATTGGCTTATCAATCTGGTACTAGCCTGCAAAGCTTGTACATGGCATCCATATACTGTGTGTGGAGGGATCGAGATATTAAAAAAAATAGATCTAAATATCACCATTTCGCAGATACTGTGATGTGAGCTATGGAAACCACCCTCGGGGTTAAAGGGGTTACCTTCCAGCATCAACTAAGATTGTAAAAATTAAATGAAAAAAAAAAGGAAAAAAAATTGGCAGGTTGTTTTTAACATGCATGCGTAACTTGTATATATTGGGACTGCACAAATCTTACATTGCATGTGTAGTCCCATATATACAAGTTACATGTCGAGGTAAAAAAAAACTGATTTCTTTTTTTTTTCCCCTTTTTTATTCATTCAAGTTTTACAATCCAAGTTGATCCTGGAAGGTAACCCATTTCTCCCTCCACACACACTATATTGATCCCATGTACAGCTACGTAGTCCTGTACTAGATTGATAAGCCAAGGAGCTCGTACAGATATCTCACATGAAACTCTGTATTAAAATAATAATCTGCACGCCGATATGAATTATTAGTGAAATATGAATATATATTTTTTTATCCAACTCATTTGTTGTATATTTTTTTATCTTGCAGGGTCTTGATAGAAGAGTGAAGTGTGTGGTGGTCAGGCAACATGCCCAGAAGGAGGTTCCTCAACGAAGATGAGATCCAGGAGGTTATTGATGGATTCATGGCTGACGACAACAGCGAACATGGAGACGATGATTATCTTCTCGATATGGAGGCTCGAGAGGCAGGGTACGACATGTCTGATGACGACGACATGTCTGACGACGAAGAGCAAGTGGACATCCAAGATGACATTCCAGATAACTACATGGAGGATGCTTATGATGATAATGTGGTGTCGTGCATTTGATCACCGTGTAGGACCTCTTCCTCGCGCACCTCTTGATGAAGTCACACCAAGTGAAGTTTTTTCCGACTTCTTGTCAGCAGAAATCATCGATAGAATAGTTGTGGAGACGAATCGTTATGCGGACCAGTACTTCAGGAGAGTAGGAGGGAAAGATAACCTGTCTCCTCGGTCCAGGGCAAGGACCTGGATTCCAACTAGTCCAGCAGAGATGAAGGCTGTAATAGGAATCATCTTGTACACCGGTTTGGTTCGCTTGCCAGCTTACAATCTGTACTGGAGTAGGAATTCACTGCTTGATCTCGGCATTAAGAGCATCATGTCACGGGACCGCTTCATGCAGCTGTTATCTTTTCTTCACCTGGCAAACAACGAAGATGCTCCTGAAGGTGACGATAGAGATCGACTTTTCAAGGTGAGAGGGGTGATGGATATGTTCACAGAGAGATGGGTTGCGAATTTCTACCCTGGTCGTGAACTTAGTGTCGACGAGACAGTCATAGCGTTTACGGGAAGGACTCGGTTCACACGCTACAATCTCAACAAGCCTCGTAAGTGGGGGATGATAGCTTGGAGCCTCTGTGATGCCAACACTGGCTATGTACAGAATTGGAATATCTCCACTGGGCAGGAAGTCCAGGAGAACGATCGCGGGGCCATGCACCAGATAGTGATGGATGTCTCATCCGGCTACTTGAACAATGGTCATCACATTTACATGGATAATCTCTTTTCCTCTCCAAGTCTATTTGAAGAACTGGCCATCAACGACACTGGTGCATGTGGTACCCTCAGAGCTAACCGGAGAGGTGTCCCTGATGTGATTAAAGCTCACAAGCCCAAGAAGGACGATCCACCATTAGTAGTAAAGGAAGGGGACATCACTTATATTTCGTGGGCTGACAAGCGACAAGTGAAGCTCATCACGTCAGTACATAATGGAGAGACTTTCATCAAAGAAGTCAGAGCAAAGAATGGTCCAGAACACAGGAGGAGATATGTCAAACCCAAGGCCATCGAGCTCTACTCACAGAATATGGGCGGAGTCGACCTTGCTGATCAACTTCTCTGGCACTCCCTGAACATCCACAGGTCCTGCAAATGGTGGAAGAAGATCTTCTTCGCTCTTCTCAAGGTATCCTTCTGTAATGCCGTCATCGTGCTTAGGGCCCTCAATATAATGAAGCCAGCTCATCTACAAAATAGGATCGACGTGAACAAAGTACGGCTATCCATCATCACTGGCCTTCTTGCAGATTACGAGAGGCTGTATGCTATTCACGTCGGACCAAGACTAGTGGATGATCAACCACTAAGACGACTGACAGAGAAGCACTTCCCTGCAAACAACCCCAAGAGGAAGAGAGATGGGAAACCAGGTTTCCGTGACTGTGACGTGTGCTCAGACAGGGAGAACAAACGCCACCAAACATCAGCGGTTTGCAGAGACTGTGGGAACGTCCCCCTTTGTGAGAAGCCATGCTTCAGACTCTACCACACGCAAAGGAACTACAAGATGGCCTGTACTGCTGCGTTTCACCGTGAGATCAACGATGACGAGGCCGTGGAGCAGTGAATAGTTTAGTTCTATTTAGTACCATAAATTTCTTGTAATATGTATGAAATTGCCAGGGAAAGATAACAGACCACACAGAAATGTTGTATTTATTATCCTAGGCAGACACAAATATTTTGATCAGGTGTTGTGCAAGTTCAGCTACATAATTATATATTTACCATTAGATGAATTCAATTGCCATAATCTAATAAGTGCAATGTAATTTTTGATGCAATTAAATTTTTCTGTTATAGTTTGTGTGGAATATTTTTGTCTTTCTATCTTTTTTATTATAATGCATTGATACATTTGATAATTTATTTTTTCATATATCTTCATGCACGTTTTGGTGGACGTGCTACTTGCCATGCTAGGTTAACTGTGCTTGTGCAATGATATTCTCATGCCTGGGATTGAGTGAGTGTTTATATATTTTTTTATCTTGCTTTATAATCATATTGTTCAAATGTTATAAGTGCACCTAAAGACTTTGTGCACTGTTTCGCTATAGTTATGCCAGGGTATGATTATAGATATAGATGTATTTAATTAATTAAAAAGACCATTTTCATTGCCAAACACAATATTGATAATGCAAAATTGTATCTAATGCTCTACAAGTATGTTATTATATTGAAGGAACACATGTTAGAACTGATTTGAAATAAGCACATGATTTGTTGTTTCTCGTAAGAATTAAATTGCTGTGCACCCATCAACTATACTAGCTATGATTGGTTGTTTGATTTTTATAGTAAAAGTATTAATATTTTAATGTTTTAGGAAAGTGTGTACTAGATGAGAGCTATAGATATACTAGGTCGAAGATGAGAGAGATGGAAGGAAGGGGACAAGGGGAGAGACCGGGAAAAAGAGAGAGAAGAAGATAGAGCAACAGGGAGAGAAGATAGAGCGAGAGAGAGAGAGAGAGAAGACGATACATTGAGGGAGAGAATATAGAGCGAGACGGAGAATTGAAGAGAGAGCAAGGGGAGAGAAGAAGATAGAGCAAGAAGGAGAGAAGATAGAGCGAGAAAGAAGAAGATACATTGAGGGAGAGACTATATAGAGCGAGACAGAGAATTGATGATATAGCATGAGGGAGAGAAGAAGATAGAGCAAGAGGGAGAGAAGATAGAGCGAGAGAGAAGAAGAAGATACATTGAGGAAGAGACTATAGAGCGAGACAGAGAATTGAAGATAGAGCAAGAGGGAGAGAAGATAGAGCGAGAGGGAGAGAAGAAGATAGAGCAAGAGAGAAGAAGAAGATACATTGAGGAAGAGACTATAGAGCGAGACAGAGAATTGATGATAGAGCATGAGGGAGAGAAGAAGTTAGAGCAAGGGGGAGAGAAGAAGATAGAGCAAGAGAGAAGAAGAAGATACATTGAGGAAGAGACTATAGAGCGAGACAGAGAATTGATAGAGCATGAGGGAGAGAAGAAGATAGAGCAAGAGGGAGAGAAGATAGAGCGAGAGAGAGAGAGAGAGAGAGAGAGGAAGACGATACATTGAGGGAGAGAATATAGAGCGAGACAGAGAATTGAAGATAGAGCAAGAGGGAGAGAAGAAGATAGAGCAAGAGGGAGAGAAGATAGAGCGAGAGAGAAGAAGAAGATACATTGAGGGAGAGACTATAGAGCGAGACAGAGAATTGATGATAGAGCATGAGGGAGAGAAGAAGTTAGAGCAAGGGGAGAGAAGTTAGAGCGAGAGAAAAGAAGAAGATGCATTGAGGGAGAGAATATAGAGCGAGACAGAGAATAGATAGAGCAAGAGCGAGAGAAGAAGATAGAGCAAGAGGGAGAGAAGAGGTTAGAGCGAGAAAGCGAAGAAACAGTGAGAGATTGAAGACGATACATTGAGGGAGAGAAGAAGATAGAGCGAGGCAGGGAAGAAGGAATGCGAGACAGGGAAGAAGATAGAGCCACAGAGAGAGCTCCCCCCCCCCCCCCAATCCATCCCGGTCAATGACAAGAAATTGCCTCCCTGTTCCAAACATCATCCCTGATAGCAGAAAGTGGTAAAATTACGTGATATTTACGTCGTGGTTTTCGTCTTTTTGACGTCCTGCAATTACGTCAATAAGACGACAACTTGCACCAACGCAAGACGTCAAGAGGACGTCTTATTATGACGTCATCTGTACACTGCAAAAACTGAAGTGCTGTATATAGCACTTTTTGAAGGCATGCATAGGGACTGCACTCAGAGTGCTATTGAATGCACACAGCGTGCTATTTCAGCACTTTCACGGGAGCTTGACCGGCTCCTTATTAAACTGCTAAACATTCATAAAAAAATGATTTGGGCGAGCTTCGAACCAGGGTCCGCTGATCGAGAATTGCTGG
Organism: Heliocidaris erythrogramma; assembly: GCA_025617745.1. Lineage (NCBI taxonomy): Eukaryota > Metazoa > Echinodermata > Echinoidea > Camarodonta > Echinometridae > Heliocidaris > Heliocidaris erythrogramma. The sequence continues at coordinate 51,172,548 of CM046864.1, read as the reverse complement.
CATTACCGCTAGACTAACTCACATTGTACGACTTAGAACAGATCATATTGTTACATAGTGAATTTACGACACCACATAGTTCATATTATCTACTTGACTCCCATGACTAAACTGGATTGCAAGAAGCATTCGTTAGTCCATCGGTAACGTCAGTGCCTCTCAATCAGCGGAACCTGGTTCGAGGCTCGCCACGGTCACATTTTTTTTTTTGCTGGTAAATTAGCACACTACACGTGCTATAAACAGCATTTCAGGTGCAGTCACTATACATGCCCCTAAAAGTAGCACTTGAGTTTTTACAGTGTACAAGACGTAGAGATGACGTCAAAATAAGACGTCCTCTTGACGTCTTGCGTTCGTGCAAGTTGTCGTCTTATTGACGTAATTACAGGACGTAAAAAAGACGAAAACCGCGACGTAAATATCACGTCATTTTTAACACTTTCTGCTATTCGGGAAAAGGAATGAAGACGTAGAGATGACGTCAAAATAAGACGTCCTCTTGACGTCTTGCGTTGGTGCAAGTTGTCGTCTTATTGACGTAATAACAGGACGTAAAAAAGACGAAAACCACGAAGTAAATATCACGTCATTTTTCAACACTTTCTGCTATCAGGGATGTGCTTTGAACACCCGACTTCGCTCCTTATAATCCAAGTTCATAAAATAAAATAAAAGGAGCTTGGTCAAGGATTATATCAGTTGAAATTGGCCAATTCATCGCTTCCTTTATGAATGAACCATTCTACTCTTTTCTAAAATCCAGGTTCATAAAATAAAATAAAGGAGCGTGGTCAAGGTTTATATCCATTGAAATTGGCCAGTTCATTGCTTCATTCATGAATGAACCAAGAGGAACAAAAGAATGTCAAAACAAAAGGGTTAGCGTTTTGAAAGAAGAGGAAGTAAACGCAGGTCGACCTACTGAATACATGTATACATGCATAGAATGTCCTGTAAACATGAGCTGCCATGCTATCAATATGATACAACCTCCAAGAATTACAGGAACCCAGTTATATTGAAATAGTTGTGAAAATAGTCTTCAATTCAATTTTCTAGACGAACAAAAATTAATTAAATCTTGTGACGGATAACAGAAAACCAGTATAAATGTTCATTTTGAAATTCACATTACATCCCGTTAAATGGTTATCCTGATGAATGGGATTTGTGTCAAAAGGATAATAACCATAATACTGCATATTTTGAAAGCTTTAATTGCATGCATCTTCCCGATTCTGTTATCTGCAGTAAAAATATAGGAAATTTTCGTCATCTTTTCAATTTCAAAATGTAATGATCTTTTAATTTCGTTGCCGGCCCGCAGGAATTTGCGAATGCTTGTTTCAATTTCGTCTTTGATCATTCAATTTAAAAACATTGTCATTCAATTTCGTCGGTCACAGTAGTTGGGCGCAAAACAGCAAGATCCAATTCGTCTTTTGGCATTCGTTTTCGTCAATCTTTCACGCAAAATCGTCCTCTATACTACACTGCAGCAAGATGCATCTACATTTGCTCATCATATCGTTTACTCACCACCTGCATGATCACAATTATGCCACTTTCATCGTAGATAAAACATATTTCAATTCGCAACAATCAATAAATCACATCTTCTAACTTCACACAGATGAAATACTCTCACGTGAACAACACAATACAAAAAATAAAGATAAAGAAAAGATGCAGTTGAATCAAGTTTTTTTCGGGATATAAATAAACTTTTAAATATATATATAGACAAATTTTCAATATTCATTGTCGAATAATAAGGTTCTGTAAACATACAATGCATCGATACAATAAAAAAGAATGCTTATCATGCTTACATGTAGCTATTAAAACATCAATATAAATATATGAATATATGCAGAAATAAAAATATATAACGTTTAAAGAGTCCTTTTTGAATTTCAAATCATTTTTATCCTCTATAGAGAGGAATAAAAAACTTAAGACGAATTTGAACAGCAATATTGAATTTGTTTGAAAAGACGACGAATTTGATCTGAACATTTTTACTCTCTTGCCGGTGGGGATGAAATCCAGTGACAATTGACGAATGTGAATGCTAAATTGTTGAATTTAGTTAACCAAAGACGAAATTAAATGACATTTGGACGAAATCGATCCTCGTGTTTGAGCGCGGTACGCTTCGCCAGACGAAATTGAATTAAAAGCTGATGAAATCGCTTGAATAGGTGACGAAAATGGGCGGGAAACCTATAATAAAAATAAAAAGGGAGAAGGCGGGCTGTTATTACAGATACTGTATTGCAACATCACTATCAAGATATATTGATTTGGTAACTCAGCTGTAAGCCTATATTAGAATAAACTTACAACTCACACATTTTCTTTTTCTAACATAAATGTTTTATATTAACCGTCCTGACAAGGGAAGGTGGGGGAGGGGGCGACTATAGCAATTATCATCATTGATTGCTATACTGTCGGGATCGCCTCCCATTGTTGTCATAGCCCCCCCCCCCCCCCCCATTGCTGTTATTTTTTAAAAACATATTTCTTCATCGTTTTCGTTTGTTTATGATTCTTGTCATTTTCCAACTCAACTGTTGTCTTTCTGTTTCAAGTTTTCCTCATTATCTCGTAACATAACAATGACTTACTACACTCTCGATATCATGCCCCTTTCTTGATCAAACTGGGATAAATAGCCACATCCTTTTATAATAAAAATTACATGAATAATTTCTTGGTACTAAAAAATTTCAATATGGCACGAAAAAGAGACATGATAACGAAGCTTTTCGACCTGCACTCATCAGGTTATCACGCAGGTATATAGCAGACTACTCGAAATCAACTATAATACTCGATGCGTGCGGGTTCATCGAGTATAACTGATTTCGAGTAATTTGTTATATATGCGTGATGAGTGCAGGTCGAAAAGCTTCGTTATCATGTCTCTTTTTCGTGCCATATAAAAATTACATGCAATGCGGAAATAAAACGCACTGAAACAAAGTTTTAATTGCACGAAATTCCTGACGAGTTCAGAGAGAGAGAGAGAGAGAGAGAGCAGGCGGCATTGAGATGTGATAAAGTATTATTTTGTTCCACTCACTGTCATTCATTTAGCTCTTTCACATTACAAACAAAACAAATCACATGTGTGTACATGATTTTAATAAATAGTTTTATTGATAAAACAACTACATAGGGAAAAAGCGTTGAGAGAGAGAGATGGATAGATAGAGAAATAAACGAATGAAGCGGGAGAATAAAACAAATACATGTAGTTACGACAAATCAAGAGAACTGTATTCGAAAGTAAATATGATTATTTTTGTCTTATTGAATAAATAATGTTCATCTTAAAAAAAAAAACAGTTCCCTGATTGAAAGCATTTAGAGTGATCATGTCAAAATGTTGGTCAGAATACGGCTACAAAATGAGTTGGAAACACATATAAAATGCGGGGCGTAATGCATGACTTGGCAGATAATGGCCCGAGCATTAGCAGACGACAATGGGGCAAATGAATGGGGTATCGATCGAACCAAGGAGTTATCGAGTTATCACAGATCTTGATCGAACCGCGCGTGCGACAGCGTTTACGCAATTTGTATTGTAAGTGTATTGAAAAGGAAGGAAGCGAAGCTTCAACAAAATAAGACGGCTTTTCCCCTCTAAAATAACAAACAATATTTTTTGTTTCGATAAACAAAACTTATATTTTTAGGAGAAAGGTCTGACCTTTCATGTTTACATTGACTAAAAATTACGAAAATGACCGAGTGAGGTGCAATGAGCAATCAAAGTAGAAAGCACCTCCTAAATTCCCATTACCGTCAATGTAACCGAAATCGCTCCGTCACAGGGAGAACAATCGCTGTGCGCGGGCTCGCACTCAAAGGGTTAAGAAGCATGTATTCAACACTTGATTTGCATGCATATGAACCCAGTGCCGAACACCAAATGTACTTTGTTTGAATTTAATTCAAGCCCCCTCTCCCCCCCCCCCCCCCCCCCCTCTGTACGCCAGTGTGTCTTCTCTCTCTTCTCTCTCCTTCCTGTTTTTCATTTCTTTTTGTTCTTCTCGTTTCTTTGATTCTGCATGGTTTTCTGCAAGACGTGGACTGCTTACCTGTACTCTATTTCCTTTTGTATAGGCCTACTGGTTACGTAGTTTAACATGGAATAATGAGGTATTATATTGTCATGCCTTTTTATTCTCAATGTGTTAATATATATTTAATACATGTGCATTTATATGTTTTTCTGTATTCATTTTTATCCATCACTTGCAATTTTCTGATATGTATTTTTATGCTTGAAATTTGGAAATCAGACAATTTTTATGCTTGTTGCATGACAATAAATGAGTCATTGAATCATTGAATCATCATCATTGAATCATTGAATCAATGAATCATCATCATTGAATCATTGAATACATCCATTCACCTTGATCTTCTTGCATGTTTAGACTGGAGGTGGAAAATTTAGTTCCTCTTTACTATGCACATAGCCGGAGCGCAGCAGCACTCCATTTTCTTCAGTGTATTCTACTTGCTACATTCGATAGGCCTACCATATCATATAGCCGATAAAGGAATTTGACCTTACACATTATACCAAAGGTTTGAAAGAAATCGAGTGTGTTTAGCCAAATACCCGAGAACTACATTAGCGTTGGCCCTTTTCGGTGTATTTAATTAAGTGACTGGACTCGAGACTACAAACAAAAAATCGCGCCATTTTATTGTGTAAATTCTCGTCAAGTGTATATCAATTTCTGCACACAAGCCAATGTGAGGCTATGACAAGGTTCAAAAATTCCCCTGTTTAACTTCTGCGTGGGCTATAAGCACAGTACATGCGCACACATACATGTACACGTAACCAATCCATACGGAAACAACCTGTGGTGCGAGATGAGTAGTATCGCCAGCCATGTTTTCCAGTAGTAAATACCATGACTCTCCTGCTATATTTCATTTTCGTAATACTGTTCTATATTGGTAAGTACAAGACTTTGGAGTTTGTTTCTTGGCAAGTTGGTTTGGGGATTGCATGCATGCGTTTTGATATGATTCTAATTGATACACCTACTAACAGCTGACACCGCCCTCAATTGCCCGGGCATCACCTATGTAGTCATGTTACGTGTCTACACGCACAGCTGAGTACCCAACAAAATGAATACAGCCAGGCAGTATACAAATTGAAAATACCGGTTCTAAATTCTCACAGAAGATTACTAAAATTACAGGTCTTAAAAGCATGGATAGAGTAGACATTATGTGATGTGTGTAGGTGGTTATATCCCCAAGGTACGCAATTCCATGATCTATTTTTCTCACATGGTAGCTACTTACACTCCATTATTAAACGTCGCATTGTATAATTATCCACACTGGTCCAGCACTATCTACGACTACGGAGGCCCCGGAAAGAAGGGCACATATATCCCTTTATCAACAGAAGTAACAACAAAATCAAGAAGACTAATGATGGTCATATTGACAATGATGATGATTACATTAATAATAGTAATACTAATATTAATAATGATGATAAATAACGATTTCATTTTTACAATAATAAATAACAGGATTTAAATTACTTATTTTTCTTTTTTCCCCAGAAATTGCAAGTTGCTTTGAAACAAAGTATATAGCTCCTCAGGACATTGTTGAACTTCCCTGCGCCCATCGAACCTCTGGATCAGTTCTTCTGGTAAGGTGGACCGTCAAGAACACATCTCTGTCTAACGCAACCATTGTAGTTCTGTGGGGCCTCACTCAAGCTCAACCGACCACTACGGAGAATTACGATATTGACTCGAACTTTTCTTTGATCATAAATGAAACCACACTAAATAACCAAGGGCTCTTTCACTGTTACGTTGTATACAAGGAGTCATCTCCATCAAATCATTACGTTCGCTTGATACTTGCAGGTAAGCAACGCTAATTTCAAACATAACTTTTAGTGCTGGTGATGACGTGGACTAGTTTCATAAAGGACTAAACGGAATCCACACTGGTTGTTCAAAACTGAGATCATGTGATAACCGCCACCACCTCCCCCTTTTTTTTGGTTCGTTTGTATTTGTGTTCAGAATGTACAGTAATGGACAACAAAATAATTAGAAAGAATAGCATACTTTAAGACGCATGTTGTTCATACATCACGTTCTCTCAACCTTCCCAAAATGTGAGTTTTGTCTTTCAATGAATGATTGATTTTTATGCGTCTTTATGTAAATTTTGGCATTTCATTCGATATTATTTCATTCTATTACCATAATTATAGAAATACACAGAATTGATAAGTGGTAACAATACTAATTCCGGGAGGATCACCCTACTCAGCTGTGCTATTACAGCCCAGCTGTTCTACCGATGGGTCGATCCTACTGAAGAAAAAAAATAAAACGAATAAAACATTACTACAACAATCCAAACATTATTAACTCTGATAACATGTCCCCATCCGCCAAGGAGGTAACTCCAAAACCCAACACACCAATTTCGTTATCAGTGTTTGATACTTTCATAATTTAAGAGAGAAATACATTTTGACGTCTGCTCATTTATTCCCCTCATGGATTCATTTTAAGCTGAATATGATTTTGTAACATAATGTAAGACTTTTAAGCAAAATGCCACACTCACCCCAAAAAACATTCTACGAATATGTGGTTTTGGTAAAGAGAGGTTCCCAATAGAACCTATAAAGAATAATGGTGATAAAGAAATTGAAATGAGTCCTAGAACGGGCACTGAGACTATGAAGAATTTTAAAGACCATCAAATTTAAATGTTTTAAAAGACAAGCTAACGATTTCCAACTGAGCATCTCATGAAATATAAAAATTATATGCTTTTGTAGAGAATTATCCAGAGTTTAATTCTAGCTGCTCTCTTCCTAACTTTTGCAGTCAATGATTGTGATGTGTATGCACATGTATATTCATTTTATAATTCAATAAAAGATGTTGGTCTCGACACACTTGAATTTTATGCATTAATTACTTTAAAAAAGAAATAGAGGAAAAAAGGAGGGAGGAGAGAGAGAGAGAGGGAGGGGGCATAGAGCCAGACAGAAGAATGTGCACTCTGTGAACAAACAATTATTCAAATATCTTAATGCTCCTTTTTCTGAACTAGAGGTCTAGTTAAGGAATATTTTCGTTCAGTTAAAATAAATATAAATTGTCATATGTTAAAGATTATTATTGAAATACAACCAAATACAACTACTAAAACTACTACTACTACTGCTGAAGAAATGTATGGCATACCATACACATATTACATGTTCTACTTTCCATTTGATAATTTTAATGTAATACCCATTTTTCAATATAGATCCGGCTGTGTCATCTACGGCAGCTCTATCCACAGAATATAGCCTAGGTGACGACGGTTCTTATCCACTTTCAAATACTACAGAAACTAAAGGTCAGTACCCCTGCTGCAAATAAAGAGGAACACAGGACATGATCCAAATCCGATGCGTATAAGGGAACCGGAACCAGGTGGTTTCTGTATTAAACCTACGGGACTAAAAGTCAATGTATTATAACGTGGGCACTTTTTATTAAAAGGACTATTGCATCGGTTCATGAGATTGGGATGTAATTGTGATATAGCACTCTCAACTCCTTTCCTAAGGATTAAAAAGAAGATCGAGCAGTGTTGAACTGCAAAAATAAAAAAAAAATTAAAAATTAAAAAAATGGTGATGATCGAGCATTTATGCTTTCACATCTAGAAATTGAAAAAAATGATATGTAGGTGTCAGCCCCCATTTTCCCTTGTGAAAATGGGCCCGTATGGTCAAGATCTCTACATATGCGATTTTCTTTTTTTTTATTAATATTTGTGAGGGGGGGGGGGGGGATTTGTTTGTAAATTTGGGTATCACATCCTAAAGATTTGTCGGAAAATTTGTGTTCAAAATGTTATATTGACGCCCCTAACCCTGACCTATCACACATAGACCAAACATAATGATAAAATATAAATAAAGACTATTTATGACAAGAAATGGGAGAAGTATCTTCAAATGGGTCATTCGGGTATGTATATGCAGAGGTATTTGAGGCACAATTATGTACAGTCATTATTTTAAAAATACAATCATTGTGTACTTGATCCGCAAGACAAAAGAATTTAGAACCAACTGTGAAGGGTGTACGACTTTTCAAGTCTTTCTTCCAAAGAAGAAGGCGAATGAATCATTTTCTTCCATGTAATCCTTCCGGATGAAGGGACGTGCAATATACATTAAATTTAGATACAGGACATCCAATTATCTCCATGTGCTTCACTATTGCATTGTCATTTTACCATTGCGGTGGACTAGGACACCTCACATCTAACATAAAGTTGGCAAGCGCAAGATCATAGGGTGGGGGTGCATGGGGTTACAGCCCCCACCCCGAGGATTTTCAAAGGGGCAGCAATGTGTCCGGATATGCAATTTCTCTACATTTATGCTACAAAAAGTTGTGCGCTTCGCTCGCTCACCCTAAAATAGATATTGGAAAGTCGATAATCGGGCAGAAGGTGTAAGCCCCCCCCCCCCCCCCTACGATGCTGTGCCCGTATGATTAAGATACATACGTCTACGATATTTTATTGGGGGGGGGATGTGGTACATCATTTTTGTCGGCAAATTTGGGTGTCACTCCCTAATTGTCAAATTTTGTTGCAACCCCCCCCCCCCCCCCCACACCATTCAAAATTCTTGTGTGACGCATGTGCATTCATTACATTCCAGATCATTAACCAAAGGTAATCAAACAACTTTTTTACTTTCTATGCCAAATATATATAAATACTAACTGAGATAAGTTTATGTAGATTATAAGTAGGCTAATGTTGAAAGTTTATTCGTCTGATTTTATCATAATAAAATGTTATTTTGATATGGATACACTCTATATTATTCTCTATAGGCTTACCAAGGCCTACAAAGGTGACCGTTGCCAGTTCGGAAAAAAAAAGTCACGACCTAAAGATATTTTCAAACATCAAACATGCGAACAAACAGGCCTGTAACAAAAGACTAGGGACTTGGCGCATTGCCAAATGTTCCACGCAGCATGAAACGTCGCGTGAGCTGATAAACAATCGCTGGGGATTCCCAATGACGTATGCGCTTTTCTTATTGCAAACCGTCTATGATATATTTTTTATTAGTTTTATTGTTTGTTTATTTTTCATCATTATGGATTTTATTGCTTCATTTCAGGAAACAAAATACATGCATTCAGGAACAATAAATCATAAATCATAAAGGTATTCTACAATTCAGCAAGCAGATCATGTGACATAATTTTCAACGATTTCCAATTATCTTGGTGAACTAAAAGTTTGCCTTGTCTAATTGCAATAACTCGCTCTATTTTTTTCTAGAAAAATACGTCTTTTTGAAAATGTTTGAAAATCAATGTTTTATCAATATAATAATATTTGTAAATAAACTACTTTTGCATAAAACAAAATTATGTTGACAACACCATGCCTTGTATGAACTGAACATGGCAAAGTAAGAACCTTTAAATCAGCCAAACATTTGTTTACTTCGTTCCAAAATATCTTAACAACTGAACAATAGAAAAACAGGTGCATACAAATTTGGCTATTTTTGTGATGGAAATTACATCTTGGTACCAATACGAAACAAAAATTCATTAGTTGTGATTCGTCTATGAATGAACTAAATTGAAAAGTACATATTTTCGTATCGAGCGTGGCTTTTAATCTTTTAAAACGGTCTTGCCACTGAATTAACGTTTCTAAACTAATAATTAGATTGCTTTCCCATTTATTCAAATGATTTTTATTATTCAAACCTAAACATACCTTATTTACAAACAATGAATAACACAATTGTGTGGATTTCTTCTTCGATATAAATAACCACCCTACATTAAACCAAACTAAATCATGCTTCCTATTTGGCCTTTCCCCACTTCAGCTCAATTTTCGTTTCATACGCCAAAATCACGTTAGGCCAAAGAAAAGATACTCTGACCATATCATGATAATAAATAAGCCTAGGACTGGATTGAAGAAAATGTAGACTGTGATTATTATAGACTACACCCCCACACCAAATCATTTTAATCAACTCCAGTGACATTGAAAATCGTTTGGAAGCTCTGTAATAAATAAACGAATTGACTGCATGGGCCTTAAGCCCATGGCAAATTGCAACTGTGGGGGGAAAATGAGCCTCTCAGTTTCATTCTTTTTTTTCTTTTTTAGGGGTACAAAACTAGACTAGATCTAGAGGTATAGATGAGGGTCTAGGTCTAAGAAGAACTAAACTCCATGCCTAACATCTAACTTAGAATAGATAACCTTCTTCCTCGATAAAAATCTAATAGACCCTAAGTATCGTTTCTTAGCTCATCTATATTGAAGTACATGTAGATCTAATTGTTATACCTAACAATAACTTTTAATCTAGACCCAAAGGCCCGAATTCACAAATGTGGTTTTTAATTCGTTTGAAACAGTGGTTTCAAGAAACCATGGATTTTTGAAAGCACGGTTTCACTGAGTCTGTGATTCACCAACATTGCTTTAAAAAATCCATGGTTTCAAGCAGACCCACTGTTGAAACCACGGTTGTGAGATTTACAAATCCTACAAAGTGATTGTATTCATATGTGCTGATTTTCTTATAAAGCAAATTGAGATATAATACTGTTGAGCTATTATATGAACCCCCCCCCCCCCACGATCTTGCTAAATGATCTCTCTCCCCCACCCCCTCTCGTTTTCTTCTTCTTCTTCTTCTTTTGTACTTCTTCTTCTTCTTCTTCATCTTCAATTCTCTTCTTCACCAATGCCACCTCTCAATGTCCATAATCTACTGCCATTTATTCTCCTCAAGAGTTAATTTTAGATTATAATAGAGATGTCTTTACAGAGAAATGAATGTTAATTTCAGATTATAATAGAGATGTTGGAAGCCTTAAACAGTTGAAAGAAGCCAGATATTTAATTTATAGGGAATAGCGTGGAATTGAAAAACATATAAGTTACATGTATTTGGATTTTGGAGAAAATGAAGGAGTTAAGCGAGGTGGAAGGAGAATTCTGATAGCTCATTTAAGAAAAAAGCAAAAACATGCTTCTAAATTAAACATTGATTTATAATATTTCCAAAGAGTACTTTTTAACATTTACTACATTCAATCACTTCCGCAATGAAGATTTATTTCAAAGTTTCATGACATTCGAAAGAAATTAATATAAGTGATGTAAGGTAAAAAAAAATAGGAGCTGATGCCAAAAGCCTACAACTCAAGGGACCAAAATTCCAAGAGACTGACAGCCCACCCGGGACTTTTGACAGATTTTTTTACAGGGTTCACTAGACTGATGGCCAATGGGAAACCGAAATTATCCCTTTTATGTAGGCATACTCCTTTGTTTTATGGTTCTCGTTGGCTATCGGTCTAGATAAATAATTAAAAAATCATGAATTTGACCAAAATCAGCATTCTAAAAATTCCTGAAAAGTAACTTTAGACCCATTTTAAAATTTGGAACCAACGATTTTAGTTTTAGTCATGACATTATCTTTCGAGATATGTATGTTTCCAAAAACTCTCACAAAATGTCCCATCTTTGACCATTTGACAACGGACTAATTAATACTCAAACCCAAACTATTCACACTCTTTATGAATGATCTGCCCTCTAGCGTTGAACTTTAATAGTAAGGTCATGTTGCATGCCGACGACACTGTGATTATGTACAGTGCCTCAGATCCAAAAGAAGTAGAGGGTAGAGTAATCCGCAGAGGGTAACAGTCAAAATTACCTGTCGTTAAATACTGACTAACCTCTTACTAGTGTGAACCCCATCCCCCCCCCAAAAAAAAAAAACACCCCAAAACCAAAAAATAACAACAACAAACCAAATACAAAAAACACAAACAAACAAACAATTAAAAGAAGAAGAAGAAGAAGAAGAAAATTAAGTCACATAGGGAACCCATTGACACTCGGATCGATGATGTGCAGATTAAACACGTGGAGAAGGTAAAATATCATGGGGTCTGGTTGGATCAGCATCTTAACTGGAATAAAAATGTTAAATATATATCCAGTAAAGTCGCCTGTAGACTCGCAGTAATAAGACGAGTTCAAAAACATCTAACACTGAACAGCACCAAGTTACTTGCACTGACGCCTTTATACAGTGTGTTTCTTTAAAAAGCTAAGGAAGCCCAAATTTCTCCAGCAATGTCTCGTCAAATCGTCCCTGTTTTCACGAAGTGGCAGTAATGAGCAAAATCGCATACTTTTCAAATTTTGATTTTTTTTTTTCATTTTTGGGACATCATTCACTAACATCTTGTACCTCACAAAGTTTCAAACCATAATAGTGTCTAATTATCTAACTATGGCGATAACGTCAACAAGAAATACTTAGTAAAAGGATTTTCTTTTTTCGCGAAGTTACGGCTTACAGCCGTCCCGTATGTCTTACGTGCGCGGCTGAGATCCGTCACTTCGTGAAAACAAATCAAAGCGCGTCCTTAAATTTTGACGGTTATGTTTACAGCTCATTTCCCCCCAAATATAAAACAATATGCACATATTTGTAAACAAATTGTTAGGCATTTTAATCCAAGTGTTAAAGATCGTATGCTCTAACACTGGGAGTAAAATGCCTAAAAATTTGTTTACAAATTAAAATTCCTCCTATCAAGCTTCTTCGTTTACAAATATGCACATAATTAAACATAAAAATAAACATTGAAATATGATCTATCCTAGGATATAAGATTAATTCACCCTTCAAACATTATATTAAATTATTACATTATTAAACATTTGTAAAAGATGGATATTATGCATAAGTGGAGTATGGCAGAATATTATTGTTGTGTTGGCCCTTTTTCCCCCTTTCCTCTATGATTTTATAATACAATGCTTTGAATATTCATTGCATTGTAAGCAGAATGCGACATTTCTTAAAGCAGTATAAAGGGGGAAACAGTCTAAGAGGAGAATGGAAATTAATTTTTATCATATTATTGAGAACTATGTGTTTTAAAGTGATCAAACCGACAGATAGATTAAAGGCATTCAGTAACTTTGTGGAAGCTTGATTTAATAAATTGTTGAATTTTGATATCTGTCTTGTATAATGATGTTCAGAAGGATAAATAAATAGCCAGGCATAGAAAGGTTTTCAAATATATAATGCTATTATTAAGATATCTGTGACTGAATACTCCCATTTACGAAAGCGTATGGCCATACGCTTTAGTCTAACACTGAGTCAATGGGGAAAATGAGTCTGGCATTTCCGGTCATTTGCATATGTTTACTTTTGTGAAGCACATGGTGATTTTGAAGTGCTTTTTTCCCCATGGGCTTCATTTTTACACCATATTACATACACTGATAGCATGTAAGGCCAGACAGCTCAGATTTTGTCAAGACTCCACAAAGTTACCTAATCACTTTAAATATTACTATATCAGTGGAATAATCAACAATTAAAATTGTTAATTTATTATTTACTTCTTCTTCATTTTATAATTACTGGATCACTTTTGGTCACTTTAGTATCGAATTTAATCTTGACTGTTTGATCATGACTTTTTTGTAATGCTCATATCCTGTATGTTATATTTGTTAATTTCTAGGGCCTTCTTGTAAACCAGTGTTGAAATCACTGATAGAGCCATCCTGGTAAAATGAGATGAAATATGTGAATAAAAATGAACAAACATGAGATACTACAGGTTAAATGCTGTAAATATATATTTAAACAAATAAAAAAAAAAAAATTAAGATTTACGCGATTTTTTTTGTAGTAGAATCCCCCAATTCTTATTACTTACTTAAAAACCAAATTATAATCATTTTCACATCCGCTAACTTTCAAAATGTAATTTTTTTGGGGTAATTTATCGGATCCTCAAAAATCTGAAAATTTAGTGCTGCAAATTCCATGTAGTCAATTTTAAAAATGAGTCATTCTCATTAAATATTAGTCGTTATTTGACTAGTAAAGTCTTCGAGGTACCATACCAAAGCACATTCAAAGCATAAACATGAGTTCGTACACTTTAATAGCTCTAAATATGACTGAAAAAACAGTGGTTCCTAGGGGAAATGCTTTTGGCTAGAAAGCAGATTGGTCTCCATGGACAATCAAAATATTTCATATTTTCTGCACTTTTTGAGATTAAAGGTGCAATGCCTTATTTTATTTACTCTTGCTCTTTTTATGCACCATATTCCATGAACAAAAATATACAATAAGATGCAGTCAAGTTAACAGAAAAAAGCATTTTGGTCAGGCGTAGTTTTACAAATGTTTACGTAATATAACATTGTTGTTATGTTTTACTTTTCTTCCATATTGTCACTTTTTTGTTAAATTTAGCATTATTTCACTCATTTAACTTATTTAGTTTTATTTCACAGTGTTAACATCTGCATTTCTAATTGACATTCACAGATTTGTTCAAGGGAAGAATTCGTTGCTAGGAAAAAATTATGTTGCTAGGCAACAATATTTGATTAATTGTTTTATCAACTCATGCTAAGATATCAGGCAGCATTTTTTCCATCTATGGCGATTTTATCCCTGAAAAAGATACATAAAACAGTGTCTAATTCACTTTGATAAACAAGACAATGGCCCGAATTCACAAAGGTGGTTTCAAGAATCCATGGATTTTTGAAACCACGGTTTCACCCGAAACCACGGATTCACCGAGTCTGTGATTCACAAACAGTGGACTAAAAAATCCACGGTTTCAAGCAGACCCACTGTTGAAACCACGGTTTGAAACTCCGGTTGCAACCGGAGGTAGGGATTTCCTTTTTTTTTTGCACTGCACTGAGCATGCTCAGTAAGATTGATCCAACCAGTACACCGAGTTTTCCTTTACAATTTATTGTCGTGTTTTTTTTAATAAACAAGGACATGTATCGTATTTTGCATAATCCTTACTGCGCTTGTCATGCGCCATCGATGGACGCGTTGTTGTCCGCGCGCACAGCCTAGCCCAGCCTATGTTTACTAAGTTCAACTGTACTATGTACTAGGCTGCTATTGAAGAGACGTAGACCGGACCGCGAACGTGTACGAGCTGGATCTGGAGGTCCTACTCGGCTGCAATCAAAACAATTATATTCAAGTGTGCTCTCTTTGAAAACTGTTTTTCAAAAACTATTATTTTAAGGACGGAAATGACATGGATTTTGTAATTATATGAATAAGACGCTTATGGCCAACTCTGGGCATCTACATCTTATTGTAAATTGTAAATTCAAACAAGTCGGCGTCCCTCTTATTTCCAAGGGGGTGTGATGGAGTGTGGACCCCCCTATTTTTTTGCTTGTCAGAGAATTTTGGAAGAAGCACTGCTCCAAAAATAGCGAGGACCTTTTTTTTTTGCTCGTCAGATTTTTTTTCGGAATCGTGGCCCCCACCCTTACTGGTCAACCCTGGATCAGCCCCTGATTTTGCCAGTGACATTTTAAGACTTTTTTTCATTGAGAATCTTTTATGCAATAGAATGGGAAAGTAAAGTGGTTGGTAATGACTACATGCGCACACCCACACACATCTGCACAGAGTCCCCCCCCCCCCCCCCCCCCCCCCCCATCTTACACCATGGTCTCACAAGAGGAAAGCATCATATCAACAAATCCAACATGCTGCCGTCTTCCACGATCATTTTCAACATAAACCTTTCTTTAAGTTAGTGCAATATTCCCCAGTTGATTCTTTATCAAGCATACAAATATTTACATTGTCTCAACATCAACACCAAACACAAAATACCATGACATTGTTCACATCTCGCCAGAAAGTAACATGACTACCAATTTGAGGCCTTTACGATACAAAGTATAGTATAAAATGTTAAGTTGTTATAGAGTAACTTATTTTCAGCAATTTAATATTACATATTTGTCATACATGTATTTCTCTTACATAAAATACATTAAAAACATTTATATACATATATTTTCCTTTAATAGTTGAAGGTTAAATAAGTTAGGCATTGATTGATGGAATAAATATGACTACCTATGTACATAAAATTCTATTGTAAATCTATTAAGAGTATTACAACTCTTATAGGTTTGATTGATTGATTGATTTTATTTGCCAAGCCTTCAGAACATAATAGATTTGTACATAGTAGAATAGCAAATTAGCAAGCTTGAACTCTGACTCTCTAGTGAAAGATATTCTTTCAATTTCCTCTTAAAATGAACAAAGTTATCTATTCCTTTTATGTCATTAGGCAGATAATTCCAATGCTTTATGATTGCAGTATAATAAAACAAATTACCAACACTGCCTACTCTTTCTGGTAAGCTAAAATTGAAACGGCTGTTTCTTGTATGATGACTATGTAAGTTGTTAACAAGATTAAAGTTTTATGGAATATATTGATTCGGTTGACTTCAAGAAACCCAGCTTCAGGGAGCTCATTTTAGCCAACGCGAGTTCTGGGACCAGAGTTGTTGATGAATCTCACCATTTTGTTCTGAATAATTTTCAACTTCTTTTGATCAGATTTTTTAAAACGCCAGTCTTATTACAATAAAGATAATTTACCAGACGGAGGTTGGGTGTAGAGCTGTGTCTTTAATCACATCGCGGCCAAGAGGCCGATCACCGCGCTGCGTACATATCGCGATCACATCACAAACCGATAACCATGATAACCATACAAGACCATGGCGTGACTCATTTTCTTCTTTCCCCATAAACAAGTTGTGAATTATCCCTCAAACAAACAACTTAACATCAACTTAAACATGATATATATATATATATGCATGGTTATAATCAAGCCTAGGCATGCATCTTGTAATAAAGCACATTTGAAATGATAACAAATAATTAAATCTTTCTCGATTCCTTCTTGGGCCTAACTGATCAAACTTAAATTTTCTAAATAGTAACAACAAATTATTCAATATCATAAAACAACATGCATCCAAAGGTCAATAACTCCTTCATAGACATGTACTTAACCCTTCTCTCTTAATTAAATCTAACATCACAAATACCTTTATCCATTTATCACATATTTCCTTTAAGTCCACTGGAAAGAGACGAGTCAGAGGTGAATCAGCAAGAAATGATAAAACACTGATGGCCACCAACGGTACTAATAGTACTCGATAAAGGATAAATGCACTGTTTTAAAATGCAGTCAAAGACCTGATGGGTATGAAACTTTCACATACCTAAAATATCATAAATCCTTTCCATCCATTGATTGACACACACACAGAAATCGATCAACACGTAGCTAAATTCCAATACAAATCAATATACCAGAAGGGTTGATATGATATAAGACAAGGTACAATGCTTATAACTGTCTCCGAATAAAGCAACATAACCAAGTAAAATCGAAACCAGGCATGATTACAAATACCTGCTTTGTTTAAAAAACAAAACCATAAAACATGATATGCATCAATAATCACTTGTCTTTTTAAACAATAAAATTATAACCTTGCTGAATTATTATATTGTATGTTGCGCACATATATCACATGTAATGCAACGTGTTCTTGGTTGTAGCTCACTAATTAATCCAATCCCACTTTCACTTTTCCAATCCAACAATCAAACAGTTGTCTATTCATCACTCTATGTACATGTATATACATCATACCATAGGGTCACAACCTCATTACCTTGGTACACCTTCACCCTATGGAAATTACCAAGCAGATATTATACACATGCAGCGCACTAATTACTGACCCAATTCTCTCCTCAAACAAAATCAAACGAATATCAAGTGTATACAACCTCACATCAAGAAACAATGTAAAAAATCATGTCCTAAACTCTGCGGACTTCCCAAAATCTGCAATAAATATTAAACGTTGGTAAAAGTAGTGCCGTAAATACACGAGAAAAATAAATAAAAACTAAGCGTAAGTGTCGCCGCCAAAATAAAAATATGTGACAAAAGGGAAACATCCATTAGTTAATAAGATGCAACCTGACATATAAACATACAATAATAAGAAACATGTAATTCAAACTGTAAAACAAGCAAAATCGCTAGCTAATACACAAACACTAGTGGGTGTGGAGTAGGTAAGGGGCTCAAAAGGAGAGTGGGGAGTTATGGCAATGGGGAGGGGAGGGGCAGTTGGGGCCAGAGTCCAGGGCACTCCAAGTGACAAAGGACAACTCGGGAGGGTGGTCATCTGCTATAGTGAACAAAGAAGGCTGGAAATGGGAGGCGTTAACCGCTGCCGCTGCTAAGAGGAGATTGGGGGCTATATCAGACTGGTAGTATTGGGATGCGGGACCCACATGCAGAGGAAAGATGGGAGGACCACTGTCTTTGTGAGACACTGGCAAGGGCACACCATTAGAACATACAGGGATGTCAGGAGGGATGGGTGTGAGAGTATTCGTCTGAGGAATGTCAGAAGGCCTAGAAGCGAGGACTGCTGGAATGATGTCATCTGTGTTGGGTACTAGAGGGTGCCGGGTACTGCAGGCTGTCCGTAAAGATGCACCGCTAGTTTCACTGGCTGTCATCTGCGGGTTATCAGCAAAGGAACCATGGACTCTTGAGGTAAGCGAACCGTGATCATGGGCACCACGGGCTATCAACAGCGGACCGTGATCTTGGGCACCGCGGGGTATCTTCAAGGGAGAGTTATCGACAGTGCCAAGGTTGGCAATGGAGGGCTATGGATTACAACACCTGTAGTCATAGGGGTGGCAATATCTGCAGTTGTTAGTAAGTGACGACGAGGGTGGACATCTGTCATATCGATGGTGTGTACAACGGCCTGTGTAAGACAGAATGCGCTATCAATGTCTGGTTGAACATTGGAGTGTGAGTAATGCGTACTGGAAACAGGAGCATTAGACGACGAGTGTGATGGTGCATAGGATTGAGAAGTGTTATGAGGTGTAGTGTGTGAATGACAAGGTGAGTTCGCAGATGTTTCGGTGACGGAGAAGTGACCATCAAACTCTGGGTTGAGAAGGTGGTCTTTGTCAAGCGAATCGAACAACTGTTCAGTGAATCCGAATCGGGCAAGCGTGACTTAATGTCTACCAGATCGGGCGAGCGCAACGGAACGATGGTATCGGGCATGCGCAACGAAACGATTGTATCTGGCATGCACAACTTCCTATTGGAATCGGATAAGCTCAAGTCATCGAACGACTCGGTCAACCGCGCTAATTCATCAAACGAATCTGAACAGGGAAAACGATTTTTTTTTTTGATGACGAAACAGGCAAACGAAACCTGTCAACCGAGTCGGACACAAGGGCGGATGTAGGCCTATGCTAAACTACCACGGATACTATACGAGTCTCACGACCTGCTTCACAATTTCCAGAAGCCTGGTTGTTACTACACTCACTTGACACAGCATAGGAATCAGAGAGATCCGATGGGATAACCTCAGACTGGGAGGACATAACAACTTCAACTGAGTCTTTGATATCCTCAGACAAATTGCCTGATAAACATTGCTTATTACACACAACTGAACAAGGCTGACTCTCATCTGAGAGGACACCAAGACCTTGGTCATTACGCCCAGTAACCATGGCAATTGGTGCCGGCCTAGGCGCCACATGCGGGAGAACAACATCATTACCATTCTCATCAAGAGCAGACTGATTTACTTGTGGAATTTTCTCAGACACCAAATAATTAGGAAAACAAGGAGTGGCAGTCTCACTCGAGTTGCCATGACAACCAGGTCTATACCTGAAAACAGAATCATCACTAAATGTGACAAGATGCCTTGATGGTCTTACGGAAATATCATTTGCCTCCATAAATGGGGCACGGCAATGATTCCAACATTTTGTCATGGCATCATCTTCAAGCACCAAACCATCAAAATACAACTCAAGGCCGCTACGATAGAGTGAGAAATAAGTGAGCCCAATAATATCACTCCCACTAACATATTTAGAAATTGCAATGTAATCATCATCAATCATTGTCTCATCAATCAAAATCTCCAATCCCAATATATCTGCCATTGACTCGCTAATTAAATTCACTTCACATCCACTCCTTATCTCTACTTCTACTTCTTTACACTCATAACCACAAAAGGCACGAAAAAATGGAGATGGAACAGTGTTAATGGAACTGGAGCACTGCTCCATGTTACTTCTACTGGTAACCGCCACGCTCTCTCGCGGGGCGGTGCCCTCAGCCGCGGACAACATGCCCCCATGTATCTTTGAGCAACTTTTCATAGTGTACATGAATATAAGTTGAAGGGACTACACACACTCAATTATGCATTGATGTTTCAAAGTCAAAGGTCAAAGGTGCAGTTTTCATCTAAATATCTGAATTCAGGAAACCCTAAATAGTGTAACGAACCTGTGCTAAATATTTTAGCACTATTCTGTAGTAAGAGATATAAGTAACAGCACATCCGCTATAACGTGTAGACCAATGGGGATTGCAACGTATCGGTATAGGTACTGCTTAATGAAGGAAAATTAGCATAATTCGCATATTCAAATTATATGGGGGGTTTGTCATGACTCATTTTGATAGATTATTTGTTGGACAAGTTATCTGGACGGGAATCAGTGGTTACATTTGATAATTCAGTCGGGGTTATATTGTTTTAAGCGAAAGTGTTGTTTTTACTAACTGTTTTCACAATGATTTGTCATATGGGTAAATATTGGAATACAAATTGTGTATGGGAGGATTATGTGCTTAGGACTAGCCATCACATTGTATCCGCCCAATCAATCTCACCGAGATTTACTCTTGGCTTCCACCCTGTAACCTGTACTCTTGTGTTGCTTAAAGGTAATGATTAAACTTGCTTTTCAACTGAAAATGATGGTTCCAGACTAATTCCTTTGCATCTTGAAATCAATTGATTAATTAACATTAGGGCTTCGAAAGACAATGAATGCTAATGAATGATCTTCAATTGAGTGACTGATTGTTCGAAGGATGATCAATTGTCTGCTGCTGTGCCGAGGCGAGAAGGGTGATCAATTGAAATCGACGGATGGGTGATTGCTGGTAGACCTGGTGGTGAGCAGTACCTGACGGTTGGTGATGGTTGTATGCCGGTAACTCCAGCCATCAGCAGCGGTCATATATTTTGACCAAACGGACGGGGAGCTCGGCAAGGCACGGGGCATCCTGACAAGATTGCCGTGTCAGCCGGCGTGGCGAACCGTGGCAGTTACAATAGGATGCTACACAATGGGAAAGTTCTTTTCTTATTCCAATATATTTTTATGCCTCCGCCCTCTTTTCGTTCTCGCGATAACTTCAAAACCGTTTGGCCGATCAGTTTGTAACTTGGCCCATGTATGCATAAGGGAGGGACGATGAACTGATTAGATTTTGGGGTCTCAAGGTCAAAAGTCAAAGGCAATAGAGGTCATTATATACATAAAAATGGTTCTTTCTTGTGATAACTTAGAAACCGTTGGCGGATCAACTTCTAACTTGGCCCATGTATTCTTATGGGAGGGACGTTGAACTGAATAGATTTTGGGGTCTCAAGGTCAAAGGACAAAGGTCAAAGGTCATAGAGGTCATTATATACATAAAAAAATGCTTCGTTCTCGCGATAACTTCAAAACCGTTTGGCAGATCAGTTTGTAACTTGGCCCATGTATGCATATGGGAGGGACGATGAACTGATTAGATTTTAGGGTCTCAAGGTCAAAGGTCAAAGGTCATAGAGGTCATATACATAAAAATGGTTCGTTCTTGTGATAACTTAGAAACCGTTTGGCGGAACAACTTCTAACTTGGTCCATGTATTCTTATGGGAGGGACGTTGAATTGAATAGATTTTGGGGTCTCGAGGTCAAAGGACAAAGGTCAAAGGTCATAGAGGTCATTATATACATAAAAAATGCTTCGTTCTCGCGATAACTTCAAACCGTTTGGCAGATCAGTTTGTAACTTGGCTCATGTATGCATATGGGAGGGACGATGAATTGACTAGATTTTGGGGTCTCAAGGTCAAAGGTCAAAGGTCATAGAGGTCATTATATACATAAAAATGGTTCGTTCTTGTGATAACTTAGAAACCGTTTGGCGGATCAACTTTTAACTTGGCCCATGTATTATGGGAGGGACGATGAACTGAATAGATTTTGGAGTCTCAAGGTCAAAGGACAAAGGTCAAAGGTCATAGAGGTCATTATATACATAAAAAATGATTCGTTCTCGCGATAACTTCAAAACCGTTTGGCGGATCAGTTTGTAACTTGGCCCATGTATGCATATGGGATGACCGATGAACTCATTAGATTTCGGGGTCTCAAAGTCAAAGGTCAAAGGTCATACAGGTCATTATATACATAAAAATGCTTCGTTCTCGCGATAACTTCAAAACCGTTTGGCCGATCGGTTTGTAACTTGGCCCATGTATACATATGGGAGGGCCGATGAACTGATTATATTTTGGGGTCACAAGGTCAAAGGTCAAAGGTCATAGAGGTCATTATATACATAAAAATGGTTCGTACTTGTGATAACTTGTGCTTGTGACCATGCATCCTATGGAATGACCCTGTAAATGACAACGTATCAACAGTTAGCGGGCTAAAAATATTTTATCAGGAATGTTGAATTTAATTCATGAAATAAAAAGAGAAATATATTATATACAAAGTAAGGAAAACAAAAATAGTAATATAATAATTATAAGCTACAACAAAATTAAGGGGAATGAAACCCAGGCATCGGTATGCTCTAAACGAATGGGGATGACCAAGAAGAGTAAATAGTGAAAGCAAAATCGGACGGCGCGCGCTGTCGGCGACGTATAGTTTCAATTATGGTTGTATCGTGCGCCGTCACACGCAGCCGCCATACACAATAGGATACACAAACACTGGTGAGTTCTTGGAAATATCTTATGATCTTTTTTAAATTTTTTTTGTAAAAATACGTACGATCAAAAAGACATACCAATTCCAAAAGTTTCCCTCGGAGGAAACGCTGTGGTGAAGGACCTGTCGGTCGCCGGAGTTATCAGGAAAGTGTTATTTCAGGGCATTTTCCAGTCCTGCTAACCCGTGCGCAATTAGATTGCTGGGGAAGAACGCCTGGCCTCGTGATGTAAAAGGTGTATAGCCAATTTTTGTTTTAACACTCACGAAGCCAATCCTTGCTAGGGGGGGGGGGGGGTCAAAGATTAATTTATAAATTATAATTCACTTGGTCTCATTTTAGGCCTACTCAAAATCAATTCGGGTGAAAAATTGAATAGATCTTGCTTTTAAACCAGGATCTAGAGCAGAGTCTGGACATTGACATGTTGCTGACCATTTAATTTTTGAATCATTCATTCGTAGTCATAGATTAGCCTAACTCAACTGGCCTTGAGTCGGACTCTGGAATTGGAATAAATAGACCAGGCCTACGTGCGTGGGCGTTGATTTTTAGCAACCAAGTAAAATGTGCAATGTCTTGTTCAGACACTCCCCAATAATGGTGAAATTTTGATGAAAATCCATACAAAATAATACATGCTTGATACTACTAAGTAGTCGAGACCCATTTACAAGAATGCCAGGTTACCTGGTGAGTCTGACCTCGACTTTCCGCAGTCTCAGACTCGTCTTTGTTTGTTGTGATATGGGACACCAAAATACAGTGTTGGTCATAATGGTAGCATAATTTTTTTTCTACCTTTCGTACACTATTGACAATAATACGAGTCATTTTTTGGCAAAATAAAGCTTATATCTTCACCGATTTTATTGATAAATCTGTTCTCAACATATGAAATAAAAAATGTAAGACAAAATTAATTCATACAAACTTTATACACTGGTTTAAACCACTTTTGACAAACACAATCATCCAGACCTTGGATTCCTTGAAAAAATGTATCGTTATGGTAAATGTTTAACCATGATAATTTTATCGTGAAAAATAAAATCTTGGGATCTTTTGGTGATTCAAGGGAAGTGTTCCTCTTTTTAATCTTGTTGGGTCACTTTGTACCTGGTATGGCCACCTCTGGCACGCACCAGTGCCTCCACAGGCCTTGGCATACTGTCCACAAGGTTGTTGATGGTGTTCAAGGGCAGTGCATCCCACTCTTCGGTCAGTGCCTGGGCTAACTCCTGCACATTTTGAGGATGATTGTTTCTCTCATTGATGGCACGGCCCAATGCATCCCAGGCGTGCTCAATGGGGGTTCATGTCGGGGCAACAGGCAGGCCAAGGCATCTGCTGCACGTCCTCTGCGTCAAGGAATTCCCTCACCAGACGTGCCCTATGTGATCGAGCGTTGTCGTCTTGGAGCTGAAAGTTATTGCCATATACTCTTCTCGCGTATGGAAGACAATGGCGTTCCAGGATATCGCGGTACACGACGGCGTTGACGTTTCCTTCAGGTGCAGCCAGTGGCGTTTTTCCGCCATAATGTATTCCGACCCATACCATCACTGAGCCTCCACCTGCTTGATTGGTTTCCTGGACACAGTCATTACGGAGGTTCTCGCCCCACAATCGTCGAACCTTCTGCCTCCCATCGGTGCGGTCAAGGATGTACCGGCTTTCATCAGTGAAGATTACATGGCGCCAGTGACCAAGCTGCCATCTCCTGTGCCTCCTAGCCCACTGGAGTCGAGCAACCCGGTGGCGAACAGTGAGACGTGGAACCTTGGTCATTCGCCGAGCTCTGTAGCCATGTTGGACAAGTCTCCTGTTTACGGTTTCCCGTGAAACGTTCACTCCGAAGTGCCTCCTCCACAAGTGGCAAAGACGACTCGCTGGCATTCTCCGGTTCCTACGGCACATGTTCAGCAGTTGACGGTCATCCCGTGCGGATGTTCTTCGTGGTCGACCTGTAGATCTCTCTGGACTCAAAGTACCCGCCTCTCGATGTCTTCTGAGGATGCGGCACACACAACTCTGCGATAGTCCAAGAATATCTGCAATCTGGGCCTGTGTCCGTCTATTCCGCCGGAGGGCAAGGACCCTCTGACCAATTGCAAGTGCCGTTGGGCGAGGCATAGTGTAAGGAATCAATGTATCAAATTTGGTAGGAATTGATCAAGCTAACTCTGAAAACGGGCTTTTAACACACGTAGGCTTTCTGCACGAAATGGACAGCAAAACAACAGCAGAAAGGAGGCTCTGGCTTTCATAGCACCAAACAATAAGATAGGCCACGTTATGGAATGTTTCACTTGACCGACTTTTACCTCGACAATACAAAATCATTATGTAATCAATGAACCTGGTCAATATTATCTATTTAGGCTTTTAAATATGATTAAATCAACGGATGACTATGAAAATACGAATTATGCTAACATTATGACCAACAGTGTACATGCCCGGGACTAAAGAATTAACCAGAGTGCGATTTTTTTTCTCCACCAGCTGCACACTGGCGCTCGGCTCCAAACAGCATGCTTTTATAAAGTAGTTTTTACGTACAGATAAGAAGAACAGAAATCGGTAAATTACTTACGATTTCCTTCCAGCTTGGGCTTGGGGATAGTTAGTCCAGTCTGGCCTCTTTGAGTGAGAATCTATTTCCCCGAAATCCAACATAGAGGGAGACATGGTACAAGGCCTTCTACCATGTCTCCCTCTATATGTTGGATTTCGGGAAAATAGATTCTCACTCGTACTCAAAGAGGCCAGACTGGACTAGGGGAAAGTAAGCTAGCTCCTCAATTTTTGTTGCGTGCAAAATTCTTTCTGCAGCGTTCACGATCGATCATGATCAGCCAGCCGGTTGGTATGATGTCTTCAGCCTAAATGCTGCACTGATTGGTTAAAACAGTGGTTTCACCTGAATCCACGGTTTCAGACCACCCCAAACAGTTGACTCAAAATAATGACGTAAAATCCGTGGGTCAGACCATGGTTTCAACTTTGTGAATCGCAGATTTAAAACCATGGATTGAACAGTCATGACAGTGGTTTAAAACCACTGTTGAATCCATGGTTTTGACTGAAACCACCTTTGTGAATTCGGGCCAATAACTCGTATTTCTTTAAAATGAGTTGTGTTGTTACTTTATTCCGGGGGGGGGGGGGGGGGGGGGGGGGGGGGGGGGGGATACAAGTCAAAAGATAAACCGTTTTGGGGCTTGTAGCTAGTATGCTTGGCTTACGTCATGAATAATAAAGTGCATGTACACATTCACGTCACGTCGACACGTTACCATTCGTGAATACTGAGCCCTAAATTCACGAAGGGCAGGGTGTGGCATTTGTGAAATACCCCCGCTAATCAGCGGAGTGTCAGGTCCAGTTTACCCGACACTTATAAAAAAGTATTGCAAATCGACAAATCTCTTCTCGAACCCGACTCTTCGTCGATAACAGGGGATAAATAAAAACGTTACACCTACCCTTCGTGAATTTAGGGCTTATTATTCACGAAAGGTCGTGTATTAAATGTGACAACGTGACGTGAACGTGATCACGTAAGCTGAATGACCCCATACCTTCCCTCTGCCCTAGTACTTGCTCATTGTTCAATAAGGCGGAATCATGGCCCCCTATAACACTATCACTTCCTCTATACCAATTTGCGCTTTATTACCACTGAGAGTTTTGAAAGGGTATTTTTTTTTTGGGGGGGGGGGGATGGGAGGGGTATCTTTATGTTTTTCTTTATTTCTCTCTCAATCTTTATCCCTCATTTTCTATTGGATCAAGTGAAAGAGACGCGGTCTGCTAGAAATAAGGCAGACTTGACATCTGCCCGCAGCCGTAGCTTTCTAGAGATCCTCCGGGAAAACCAGTTCCTCGTACCTCCATTGACGAGCTGCTCAAAAAAACCAACAAAAGATAAAACTAAACCAACAAAAGACAAAATTCAAACGATGTCGAATAGACAAAAAAAAGGGGTCCACTGACCCCATACAAATACATAACAAGTATGATGTATTAGCAGCTGAGGGGGAAGACATGGAGTTTAGTGCTTCAGATGTCCAACCCCAATCAAAGCTCACTAATACAAAAAGGTAACACATACAACGAAGACTTCTAGTAAGCATAAAATAATCCAATGGAACTGTCGAGGTTTCCGAGCTAATTACGATGAGCTCGGTCTCATGATGCTCGAACATAATCCCAGTGTGTATTGCTTGCAGGAAACCCTATTAAAATCATCCGATGCTGTAGAGCTGAGACGGTTTAACATGTATACTACATATGGCAGTGTCACCAACGACAGAGCTGCTGGCGGGTCAATGATTTTAATTAAAAATAATATTATACATACACATTTAAAACTAGATACACCGCTTCAAGCTGTAGCTGTACGACTTACCCTGCATAAAACAATAACGATATGTAGTATTTATATTCCTCCACCGTATAATCTAAACATTCGCGAGCTAGATAATTTATTCAGTCAGCTCCCTTCTCCATGTATGATTTTAGGCGACTTTAATGGTCATAACCCCATGTGGGGAAGCTCTCACAGAACCACTAAGGGTCGAATATTGGAAGAATTTATTAGTTCCCATGACTTATGCATTTTAAATAACGGTAATCACACTTACTTACATCCAGGACATGGTACTTACTCAGCCATAGACATCTCCATTTGTGATCCTGACTTGTTTCTAGACTATTCATGGTTTGTCAGTACAGACTGTCATTGGAGTGATCATTTTCCACTTTTCATATCACATGACGGTCCTACCATTCAACCAATGTCTACTAAATGGAAATTTCACAAAGCAGACTGGCAATCATACTCCCTACTATGTTCCAAAAAAATTACTATTGAACGATATGAGGGACTTCAATGCCCAATAGATGCATTTACGGAGGACCTTGTATCTATAGCGGAAGAGTCAATTCCCAAAACTTCCACTATCCCCCAACGAGTTTCTCGACCCTGGTATGATGATGAGGTCAAAGAAGCCATTAATAAACGAAAAAGAGCCCTTCGGCTATTTGATGCTCATCCCACCCCTTCAAATCACGACAATTTTCGACAGGTTCGAGCTAAAACACGACGTCTAATTCGTCAAAAGAAACGTAGCACTTGGAGATCTTATGTCTCCAAGTTGAACTCTCGTACCCCTGCCTCTAAAGTGTGGAATATGGTGAAGAAAATCCAGGGAAAGAATACTTCATCACATATTCAGCATCTCTCTGTTGATAATACAATAATTACTTCCCATAAAGATATTGCAAATAAACTGGCCGATCAGTTTTCTCTAAATTCATCCTCACAGAATTATGCTCCTACCTTCCAACACCATAAATCTCATGCAGAAAAAGAGCAGCTAAAATTTAAGTCTAATAACACTGAATATTATAACGCTTTATTCACCATGGAAGAATTAAACACAGCAATACAGAGAAGCCGCGACTCATCTGCTGGTCCAGATTCCATACACTATCAATTTTTAAAACACCTACCTCATTCATGCCTTAAAGTCCTCCTTACACTAATCAACATAACATGGGAATCTGGTACTTTTCCACCTATTTGGAGGCGGGCAATAGTAGTTCCTATTCCCAAACCAGGGAAAGATCACAGTGATCCTATAAATTATCGACCGATAGCTCTGACAAGCTGTCTATGTAAGACTATGGAACGTATGGTCAACAATCGGCTCGTTTGGTTCTTAGAATCAAAAAACTTAATTTCAAATTATCAATGTGGCTTCAGACACCACAGAAGCACTGTAGATCACCTAGTTCGGCTTGAGTCATACATAAGAGATTCTTTCTTAAACAGACAACATGTAGTCGTAGTATTTTTTGATTTAGAAAAGGCCTTTGACACCACCTGGAAGTTTGGTATCATGAAAAACCTTTTTGATTTTGGTCTTCGTGGTAGACTTCCCAATTTCATATCGCGCTTCCTGGAAAACCGTCAATTTCAGGTACGAGTGGGATCCACCTTGTCAGATCTTCATAATCAGGAAATGGGAGTCCCACAAGGCAGCGTTCTGTCACCTACATGTTTTAACATAAAAATTAACAGCATAATAAACTCCTTAGATAAAAATATTATGTGCTCTCTATATGTTGATGATTTTTTGATAGCATTTAGGTCTAAATTCATGGCTACCATTGAACGACAATTGCAAATGAATTTAAACTAGAAATTGAATTCGTCACGAAGACGAATTAGGTGGTCTGTCCTTAAATTGGCACGATCATGATTGTAATCAGGATGATCATAATAATGGGGAAATACTAAACAGAAGATAGGATGTCAAGAATGCCATGAATGGAGATGCTTCTTGAGGACAGGAATGTAGCAAAATGTGTAACGGTCATTGTAAAATGATTATGGTGATGATGATAATGGTGATTATGATGATTATAATGATATAATGATGGCGATGATATAATAATAGCGATGATGATCATGACGGTGATTATAATAATGATGATGATACAGGATACTTGGGAGATTAACCCCATAGCTCTAATACAGGACAGGAAATCACAATTTCCATAGGGTTGTACACAAACTACTGCACACTACTTTCTAATAGACATAATACGGAAAATAAGGCAGTTTATAACATGATTTGTGATTTTTTATGTTACAATAGTCGAAGAGGATGGTAAAATGACAGGCAAAAAGAAGCAAAAAAAAAAAAAAAAAAAAAATCGGCCCCGGGGATCGAACCAGGTACCTTGACCATGGTAGTCATGTGCTTTACCGATAGACCAGAATATTTCCCATAGAGATAACACGTAAACGAAAACGGGATTCTCAAATCACATTTTGTACTGAAAAATTGGGCATGATCCCGACATCTGATCAAAAATTGGAGGGCTTACTAATGAAAGCTTATAGTCTCAGCTACAACATATTAAAATCTGGAAGAAAATAGACCAACAATAACTGAGATACTGCTCAGAGAACGATGTCATGTAGATTCATGATTCGAAAAAAAGTCATCTTCCATAGACATAACACGCAAATAGGGAAAATTCTGACATGGCGTCTTTAATTGAACATTTCAGTGTGATGACGTCATCAAAATGAAAAATGGTGGCAACTGGTCTCATAGAGAATTGTCTCAGCTATAACATATCAAAATTTGGAAGAAAATCGACCACCTATTACTGAAATATGATCAAAAGAATACAAAAATGATGACGTCATTTTTTCAGAATCATTTTTTTGAGTTCATATGCAAATATGATGATGTTAGAACATGAGATCGGCAAAAATTCTACATGAATTCAAATCTACAACTCCCAGGCTTTCAGAATATGTAAAGAAATTTGGCGGTTTCGGGGCATTCTGACGAGCTATGGCGGATTCTAGATAGGCATGCTTTTACCACTTTTTACATTAGAATGACCATTGACGTGCGCACGAATTTGAAAGATTGACGCGCGCGTACGACATTATGGAAGGTCGAGAATGACTGTAAATAGTTGGAAATTGTCAAGAATAATATCAGGAAGATGAAACATGCGAAAAAACGGCGTTTTTACGTTCTCTACGCGCTGTGTGCGCGCATAACGCGCGCACGGACGCGCACGGACAGAAAAATTTAAAATGCTTAAAATGTCCTGAACAATACCCTAATTTGATTAAAAAGTGATTTTGAGCATTTTTAAATTTTGACGCGCACGTACGCGCGCGTCAAAATTTGCACGCGGATTTTGATGACATTTTCTGTTGACCCTTGACCTGAAGTTAATGTATGCCAAATATGGTTCACTTTTGATGACTCGTTATGAAGATATGATTGATAATGTGATTTCACAAAATGGCGCCTGGATGACGTCACGATGACCTGATGACCTTGAAATAGATACCCAAGCTTGATCGGATATGTCCTCATGACTGTAGAGATTTTGCTAAAAATTGACTCAGCCGATATTGAGGAATCATGGTAACAAGAAAGTGGTGGAAAAATAAAAATAAATAATAAATAAATAATAAATAATAAAGAAAATTCTGACGAAATTAAGAGGTGGTCTGTCGACTACGACAGACCACCTAATAACATCAATCAATGGACCCAAAAGAACGGTTTTAAATTTTCAAAGTCCAAGACTGTGTGTATGCATTTTTGTAATCTTCGCTCTCAACATCCTGATCCAAATCTGTCAATTGACAATACACCTATTAAGGTAGTAGAACAGACACAGTTTCTAGGACTAGTTCTAGATAAAAAGTTAACCTTCATACCTCACATAAAGGACCTGAAAGTTAAATGTTTGAATTCACTAAACCTTCTTAAGGTGGTATCAAGACTTAGTTGGGGTGGTGATACCACGGTACTGTTGAGACTTTACCGTTCTATTATTCGTTCCAAGTTGGATTACGGTTGCATTATTTATGGCTCTGCAAGACGTTCATATATAAAATGCCTTGACACAATCCATCATCAGGGATTACGCCTTAGCCTTTGTGCTTTCAGAACTTCACCTGTTGAAAGTCTCTATGCTATTACTAAAGAACCATCACTCAGCTTACGTCGCATAAAGCTTTCTATGCAATACGTAGTAAAATTAGCTGCTTCTCCATCTAACCCAGCCTACGAATGCGTATTTATTCCCTCCTTTATACGTCACTACAATTCACGACCAAAAACAATACGTCCTCTTGGTCTGAGAATGAAACCTCACATTGAGGCCTCAAATATTGATATCACTAATATAGCTCACAAGGAATCTCTAAGTCCACCACCTTGGATCTTTCAGGCTCCAACAGTAGTATTTGATTTAAACCAATATCCAAAGTCATCTACTAACCCAATTAAATACCAACAACTTTTTAATTTTATTAAAAATGATTTCTCTGAATACAGATACTTATATACAGACGGCTCGAAGGATGAGAACAGAGTTGCTTGCGCGGTCATTTCAAGTCAGATGCACTCCAAGAGTGCTCGTCTTCCAGATGTTTTTCCATATATTCAGCTGAGCTCACAGCCATTATTCTAGCTTTAGAATCTATTGAATATTGCGACTATAAGCAATTTCTAATATGTTCCGACTCAATTTCAGCTTTACAAGCCATACATAATAAGCTGGTTGACCATCCTCTCGTTGAGTTCATCATTACAAAGTATTTCACGCTCTCTAACGAAAAAGAAATTGTCTTTTGTTGGACCCCTGGGCATGTAGGCATTGATGGCAATGAAAAAGCAGATGCCTCTGCTCACGCTGCTCTTAACCAACAAGCAACGCAACTTTTCATCCCTTCCTCAGACTTGAAACCAATTATTAAATCGTACATCCTTAATCTTTGGCAGAATGAATGGGATGAATGTATAAATAACAAGTTCTATGCAATTAAACCAGTTTTGAGTGAATGTCTGCCCACATGCACATTGTCACGTCATGACCAAGTTGTCCTTACTCGATGTCTTATTGGACACGCTCGAATTACACATAGTTTTTTACTGTGCAGTGAACCAGCCCCAGTATGTAGTAGCTGCCACTGCCCTCTAACAATTAAGCACATTCTGTTGGAATGCAAAGATTTTGCTCACATCAGAAAATGTTATCACCATGCTACCTCAATGAGGCAGCTTTTTACTTCTGTCAATATACCAAACATTTTAGAATTCTTGAAAAGATCTGGTATCTTTTATAGCATATAGTCTGTCATGTTGTAGATTTTTTACTTATTTACTGTGGTATAGTGTATTTTTATTCATATTGCAATGTAACTCCACAATATTTAAGCACAAAGTATCACTCTCATAATCAAATATACGTACTATGCCTCGATATAGCCCAATAAGGTGCTGATGGGCGTTAAACAAAACAAAACAAAAAATTAAAAAAAAATCCCTCATTTCTCTTTTTTTCATTTTGTTGCTATTCGATTGAGATGGAACACGTCCCTCTCATCCCTCTTAAGTTTATCATTCATAATGATTTTGCCATTCTCTTTTACAGACACTGTAAGCGGACCTGGCAAACACGTAGGTTCCATTATCGGAGGAGTCATAGTCGGCATAGTCTGTATTTCTTCAGTTTTGGTTCTCCTACGGAAATTCTCATTCAGAACGCCAGGGAAGATTTTATTCTTTCTTCAGGTAATATATGTTCTTCTGTGGGGTTTTTTTTCTCGCCTTGTAGCGGGACCGAGCCTTGGGCTTTAGTACTTCAGGCGTCGCGTATTCAACACCCCCTTTCTTTAACCCGCTGCAATCAAACTTTGAACAAGTTATCATTATGTCATGCTGTAACAGCAGACAGTCTTTCAAGATGGCAATTTTTAACATATTAGTATTAACTTCTATACAAACATGACAAAATCAAGTTGTAAGCTGCTTGAACTTTAATCCAATTGGAAAAAAATCATTTTGAAAGTTTTGAGGATGAAGTTCCTTTGTTGCCAAACATTTTTTTTTCTCCAGAAACCTGTTGTGATGACCCTTTTCATATTAATGTAAATGTTAAAATGATCAATATGATTACGATGATGATATGGTCATTTTTTCCTCCGGTTACCTTAAGTCACATAATCTGGGGTTCTCATTGGAAATATGACACCATTCGGGAGTTTACCTAATAACATATGTTGTCAATCACCCAAAGTAGGCTCCAGTTTTATGACCAACAGGCCTTATGTAATCCTCATGCACATAGCCCCATATGGTAAAGTCATTTTCTCACCCGAAGACTCTCTGAGAGACCAGAGGGGAATTATTGGCCTGACAGCGGGATTTGCGGTGTCACTAACTGTAGACCCATTAATATTTCCAGTGCTTTCCACCCAATCTGGTGTCAGCGATTTACACTGTTAAGACATGTATTTAAAAACTACGGATTATAAAATTGTTGATTAAAAATCGCTCAACGTTGGTTATAAAATGAGTGTTGGTTAAAAATTACTTTTAATCTTGCGTGGGTTAAAAATATCGTTGATTAAATTTGTAACCAACGTTGATTAAAACAGTGTTCTCGGCTTTCCCGCCCAAATGATAGTGCTAACTGTCAAGACACTTTATTTTTTTGTTGGTTAAAAGTTTGATCAAAGTTGATTAAAGTAGCAATCTCGTGACCGAACAGCACATGCGCATATAGATTTTGAACAAATTCGCTGCTCACAAATCTGTAACAGAAATTGCGATAAAAATGGAAGGCGTTGTCATTCAAGTCGCTGCATGATTGGGGACATGCAAAGAGCTTGTCGGCGTGTTTGAAGGTGAGAAACTGTTCTTCATATTTGTGATTGTTTTCTGCCTTAATCTTGGGAAGAAATAGATCTACAATCCCGGGGGGGGGGGGGGGGGGGGGAGGGGGTCAGTCGCCGACTGAAGTGGTACCCATGCGTGTCCAAAAAAAAAAACGTCGAAGAAGGGTCGGATTTCCGACCCAAGGCGTCGACGACGTCTTTTGAAAAAGGGGGTGTTTTTCGTCTTACATTCGACGATTTTGAGAAAAAGGGTCTCAATTTAGCTGGTTCTTCGAGGGAATGGATTATACATAGAGAGAATCACGCAGACATTCGACAGACGACAGTTCGGGCGGCGTTTCATAAAACTTGTCATCACTAACAACTGTTATAAGCTATGGAAATCCTTGCATCTGATTGGCTGAGAGCAGACTTGTCGGTAAAAATCACTGACAAGACACTTGATGAAAAGCTCTCTATGGGAGTAACTGTATCGATATCTGTACCTTGCCATCCGCGGCCCCGGGGCGGCTTCGTCAACCCGTCAGATATCATGTCAGATCAACCCGTCAACAAGTTGCGATTTTCGTACTGCCTACTGGTTTTCGTAAAAGACAAAATCAAAAGGTGAGCAGTTAATATGCAGACATCTCTTGGCCTACATACAAATTTGAAAATTACAATTTTAACTTACAGGTGCTCGTTTCGTAAAATAAAACAAATTTCTAATCATAAATAATCGCCACTTAGCAAAAATTGTATTATTAGTCCCACGTATGCCTCTCTGTGTCTGTGTGAGCATGTTGATTTTCTGACCGGATTTTCTGCCGACATCGGTGACATCCCTGAAATCTTCTTCGTCAAATTTGAACATTTTATTCTTTTCAACAATGTTGATATCATTAAGTAGGCAGGAGGCTGGACTTAACCGTTATTGCAATGATAACTCAAAATAACTGGATATTATACGACCAGTAATATCATGACTAGATCTAGACTAACCGTCATGTTGGTGTGGATATTATTTATGGGCAGTTCATGTTAAAAAAGTTAGGTCTGTTAACTATTGCCTTGGCATGATTGGAATTGTATGAATTATGATGGGGTGACCATATTTCACGCACATTTTAAAAATTACCAGGAAAGTGACATTCGATCTATAATATAATTTCTCATATTCTACAGTAATCTATTCAAAACGATTTATCTCAAATGGAAAGCAAAATTTTAGTCTTCAAATGTGTCCAAAAAGGAAACTGATCGAAAAAGAATTTTGGAGATATCGAGATCTTAAAATTCGATGTCGGATCGGGTCATGAAACAATGAGACCTAACTTCACGCACGTAGTTTGCATCTAATTAATCCAACATAACAATCCACCAAAGGTAAGTTTATTGCATCATTTGCAAGGCAAATTATTATACAATCATTTGGTATCATGTTTTACTAACAATTTTGATGATATCTCTCTAAATGATAATTTCTAGACCCTTGGCCTTGTTGGTGGTAGCTTCATATTTTTTTGGAAACGGATGCAAAAAGGGGCAAAAAGTAGCAAAATTTGCTGATTTTTCGTCTATATCTTCATAATTACCCAATACGAAAGAAAATTCCCTCTCTAGGTAATTTTACGTTCCTCTATCCAGTAGTGCTATCAGATTTTTGTAATATTTTCTCGTTTTTGAGATATTGTCCTCTGTGCGAACCTAGGTCACGTGCGAAATATGGTCGCACCACCATAATTGTTAAAAGATTTTTTTTTTTCAAAATTCTTCTAAATTTGACATATCAGTACTTCCGGGGGAACTCGGCCTAGCGTAGCGGGTGAACTCCGCCATCCAACCTGACTTGGTTCACTCGGGCCTTAGCTCCGGGGTTCACTGGGGTTCAATGATGCAGTGATGGGGCGCTGTGCCTGTGTTGTTGGTCATGCGTCACGCACGACATCTATGGTATAGAATCTAGTGCAGAATGTTGAATGCAGTAAAGGTGTGTCGTCACTGAACCAAGTAGGGTCCGGTGGCCGAGTTCACCCGCTAGGCCAAGTTTCTCCGTAAGTACGGTACTTTCAATATCTAATTAGGTCTTCCTATATGTCCTATCTTTCGAGTCTAGATCATGGGGAAAGACTGCCAAGGGAGAGACAGGGGGTTATGTACTCACAAACTTTGTCCATTTACATCATAGGGGTCCATTTATACACTGTGCCATACCAATTATGCCACTAAGGGGTATGTTTCACATTGATCTATGCCATTTATGTCGATTACGGGTATATTTTACATTGTCTTACGCCATTTACGACATTCAGGGGTATATTTTACATTGTCATACGCCATTTGCGATCATTAAGGGTATATTTTACATAATTTTACGCCGTTTACGCCATTAAGGGTTAGATTTAGACACCAAGGATTACGCCATTTAGGGTCCAATTTTGAGGTGCTCGGACGAGCATGGGTACCACTTCAGTCTGCGAGTGACCCCCGGGTCTACAATGTGCTCTTTCTTTCTAAATTTAAACGGCTAGGGAGCAAGTTCAACCTGCTAGATCTGGACTAGACCTGGCTCACCCAAGCCCACCAGTAGATCTACTGACTACGCCTACAGTAGCGAGGAGGTGACGCAGGCAGGATGGCGGTGTGTTCAACTTCGCGCATGTCCATATTTCGCTGACAGGGCAATATGACAAAAACTGAAACTAGAACATTTTTTTGAGAAAAAGATATAGCATCAATGTAGGCGTAGGCGTAGTCAAGTCTAGTCCAGGTCTGAGCAGGTCGAACTTCCCAAACCGCTGAACGTAGAAAGCAAGATCACTGAGTAGATCTATTTCTTTATAAGACTAACTATAGACAAACATTACAGATATGAAAAGAGTTTCTCTGGGGAGTTTCTCACCAAATAAAACTCACCAACAAACAGTTAAACATTTAACCAACAACTTGTTTAAGTTTAATCAACACCATTTTAACCAATGTTGAGCAAAATTTGATTAACCAATAAATGGTTAAACATTTAACCATTATGTTTTAGTTTATTCAACACCGATTTAACCAACGTTGAGCAAAATATGATTAACCAACAAATGATTAAAACTTTTAATCAACCACAGGATAAACTTTAATCAACAGGCCGTTGATGAAAGTTTTAACCAACAAATGTGTGGTTCACCTGGTAATCCTCAGTTGATTAACACTTTAACCAACAAGATTAAAAATTTTAATCAACGTTCTAACAGTGTTTGACCTACTGCACATGTAAACTGCCTAACATATGCCTTTAAATGTCAAAACTTTTGTTTCTGAAGACCCTGCAATGATTCTTGTTTTCCCTCTGCTACTTTTTCTTCATGGTGGAGTAATTTTGATTGTAATTTTGATTAATATTCAAAATTTGGTTTACGTTTTATAGATAATGATGATGAGTATTATTATTATTATTATATTATCGGGGCACTCGTTTTTCCGAATGATCGTGTTTTTAAAGGTTCATATTTCCGAAACACAAATTTCCGGTTTTACATGTTGTTTTCCGAAGGTTCGTATTTCCGAAGGTTCATAATTCCGACAGGCTCGTTACTCCGAAGATTAGGAATTTTCGAAGGTTTATAATTCCGATAGGCTCGTTACTCCGAAAGTCCGTAATTCCGAAGGTTCGTTTTTCCGAAAATGAAAGAGGGTTCATAATTCCGAAGGTTCGTATTTCCGATAATGAAATAGGGTTCGTAATTCCGAAAATAAAATAGGGTTCGTATTTCCGAAAATGAAATACGGAGCCTAAAAAAAGAGGGGGGGGGGGCAAAATGACTGAGCCACCCCCCCCCCCTTCTCTCTTATGGTATTCTTTGTTTTTTATACATCTTCTTTTCTTTCTATCTATCTATCTTCTTCTTTTACTTTCTTTTACTATCTTTCATGATGTTATTCTTTGTTTTTATCCTTCTTTCATTCCCTCTTTCTATCTACAACATAACATAATTATGGAAAGGTGGCCGTCAGAAAATTATCTTTCCTTTATGTTGTTTACCTTCTATCTTCTTCACTTTCCACCTTTCCTTATGTTATTCTTTGTTTTATTCTTTTATCTTTGCTTTCTATCTTTCCTTATGTTATTTGTTCTTATCCTTATATCATTTCCTCTATGTAATACTTTGTTCAAGTTTCTTCTATCTCCTCTTTTTATCTTTCCTTATGTTCATTACTTTCTCTGTCTACGTTCATTATGTTACATATAGGAAACGATAAGATAAAAACAAAGAATAACATAGGGAAAGATAGAAGGAAAAGATAAAAGAATAAAACAAAGAATAACATAAGGCAAGATAGAAAGTAAAGAAGAAAATAACATAACAGATGTGTAAGGAAATAATTATAGAATTATCTGGTGGCCGCCAGATAATTCTATTTTTCCTTATGTTATGTTTTAGATAGAAATAAGAAATTAAAGAAGCATACAAACAAAGAATAACATAAGGAAAGATGGAAAAAGAAGAAGATAGAAGGGAAAACAAAGAAAAGAGAGAAAGAGGAAATGAAAGAAGGATAAAAACATAGAATAACATGAGGAAAAATATAATTGATCCGGCAGCCGCCAGAAAATTCACTGGTTCTTATTCTATTATTGTCACCCCCTCTTTTATCTCTCTCCCTTTTCTTTTTTACTCTTGATATATGGAGGGGGGGGGGGGACGCTCAGTCGTTTTGCCCCCCCCCCCCCACCCCGATCTCTCCTTTTTAGGTACCTTATTTCATTTTTAGGAATTATGAACACTTTTTCATTCTCGGAAACATGAACCTTCGGAATTATGAACCCTCTTTCATTTTTTGGAATTATGAACATTTGGAATGAAGAACCTTCGGAATAATGCAACGAAAGGTTCAGAATTATGAACCCTTTTTCATTTTCGGAAATATGAGCCCCCAAGCATGGGAAATTTGTGTTTCGGAATTAGGAACCTTTGGAAAAACGAGTGCCCCCCAATTTCCCATGCCTGGGTGTTCATAATTCCGATAATGAAAAGGGGTTCATGATTCCGAACATTATTTTGTTGCATTTTCCGAAGGTTCGTTATTCTGAAGGTTAGTTTATCCGAAGGTTCATAATTCAGAAAATGAATTTTCGGAATTACGAACCCTGTCTTATTTTCGGAAATACGTACCTTTGGAATTACGGACTTTACATAATGAAGTAGGGTCCGTAATTCCGAAAATGAAATAGGTTTCATAATTCCGAAAATGAATTAAGGTACCTTAAAAGGAGGGAGGGGGGGGGGGGGGGGGCAAAACTACTGAGCAGCCTCCTGCTCTCCATAATATCTTCTTCTGTTTCAATCTTTCCTTAATATGTTATTCTCTGTTTTCATCCTTCTTTCATTTCCTTTTTCCGTCTAAAACCTATTTGGTTTAATACCCATTTGGTCTAAACCCATTAAGTCTAAACATCATTTGGTCTAATAATCAGTTCGTCTGATGTTCACTTGGTCCAATCTATTTCGGCTAAAAACAATGGGCGTAATAACCAGATGTGACCCTCCACCACAAAACGACCAATAAGTCGCAATGGGAGTTTTAGAGTAAACAGATGAAAAAGGTGGTTTGGGGTGGAAATTTTGATTTTAACTTTTTTGTATTTTCTGAAAGTTCATTTATTAATCTACCATCTGACAAAATTGCAGGTTAAAATACTTTGTCGAAATATGTTTTTACTCTCATTCAAAATGACCATGTTTTCCTGGACATTCAAACTCTGTGTGTCTGTGTGCTGGGATTGTACTTCACATCGCTTTTCTGGTATAGCTTAAAAACTATGCACTGTCTGATATTCAAAATCTAAAGAAACATAGAAATATATCTATTCTGAAGGTATGGAAAGTTTCAACCCAATCCAATTAGTACTTCACAGTGTATGCTAGGGAGTTTTGACTCAACCTTTTGTGCAACAAACAATAGGACACAGATTAGGCGTTCTTAAATGGTCACTCTTCTTTTAGAGCCCGTTTCCTCTATTGTTTTGGTCATTTGCCTGTCTGACACGTTGACATTCTCATTGTAATTTACAAGGGTTTGCTTAGTCCATGCAAGACGAGTTATATATCATTTTAAAGCTTAGAATCTAAGCTTTCAAACTGTGTTGAAATATTAAAAACCCAAATTTCCGACTTATTGGTCGTTTTGTGGTGGAGGGTCACAAATGGTCTAATCATCATTTTGTCTAATAGCCATTTTGTCTAAACCCAGTTGGTCTAACACCCACATCGTCTAATCATCACTTCGTCGATTTTCCATTATTGCTAATCATCGTTTGGTCCAATTCTCAGTTCGTCTAATAACAGTTTGGTCTAATGTTCACTTTGTCTAATATCCATTGGTCTAATACTACAGACAAACTTTAGCCTGTCATATATAGTTATATAGGTTTATTGCCACTTGGTCTACAGCCAGTTGGTCTAATAGCCAACTGGTCTAACATCATTCCCTCTAATATCAGTTGGTCTAATAACAATTGGTCTAATCATCATTTCGTCTATTTACCATATGGTCTAATTTTCAATTCGTCTAATTAGCCTTTGGTCTATAGTCAATTCGTCTAAAGGCCGTTTGGTCTAAAAACAACTGATCTTATAACCATTTGGTCCATTATCAATTAGTCTAATTGCCATTTCGTCTAATCAACAAATGGTCTAAACCCAGTTGGTCTAATACCCATGTGGTCAACACATAATTTGGTCCATTTGCCAGTTGGGGTCATCCCTATAGCTAGAAGGTCCGATAGTTAGCGGGTCCGATAGACCGACACCCAATAGATAGAAGGTTCGATAGACCGAATGTACGAGAGGGTCCAGTAGACAGAAGGTTCTATAGACCGAATCGGCAGGAGGGTCCGATAGTCCGAAGGTTCTATAGATCGAATGACCAACGGGTCCGATAGTCAGAAGGTCCGATAGATAGAAGGTTCGATAGACCGAATGTACGAGAGGGTCCAATAGACAGAAGGTTCTATAGACCGAATCGGCAAAAGGGTCTGGTAGTCCGAAGGTTCAGTAGGGGTCCGATAGTTAGAAGGTCCGATAGACCGACAATAAATACGTAAAAAGGGTCAAATAGTGGATAAAATGATAAGTGGGTAAAAAATAAGTGGTTAAAATAAGTGGGGGCGTTCCAACCAAAGAAAAAGCAAAAAAGGAAGAGGTTGAAAAGGAAAGAAGAATAGAAAAGAAATGAAAAGAAGAGAAAAAGAAAAGAAGAAATCGGAAAGGAAAGAGAAGAAAACAAAAATTCAAAAACTTCGCTCACTAGCATTATTAGGGTTATTTACCAATGTCCATTATATTTTCATTATTGATATTAATTAGTTATTAGTATAATCGCCATATTTATATATATAAACCAATGCCAATTATATTAATAAGTCATATTCTTATGGAAGTTATTTGGTTTGCATCTTGAATCTCTAGCTAATGTTATACTATTTTTCTAATCAAAGAATGTACAGACCTAGTGCATCGGTTTATTACAAT
The DNA here is from genome assembly GCA_025617745.1 of Heliocidaris erythrogramma. Lineage (NCBI taxonomy): Eukaryota > Metazoa > Echinodermata > Echinoidea > Camarodonta > Echinometridae > Heliocidaris > Heliocidaris erythrogramma. Next base: position 51,130,903 of record CM046864.1, on the reverse strand, counting down.
ACACATATAAAAAGATAAGGCATTACCCTTTTCCTTTTATGAGATAAAACTATTAAAAACTTATTGTATTCACTTATTTTACCGCTGTTACGTTATTGTCGGTCTATCGGAGCTTCTAACTATCGGACCCTTTATTACTGAACCTTCGGACTATCGGACCCTTTTGCCGATTCGGTCTATAGAACCTTCTGTCTATCGGACCTTCTGACTATCGGACCCCGTTGGACATTCGATCTATAGAACCTTCGGACTATCGGACCCTCCGCCGATTCAGTCTATAGAACCGTCTGTCTATTGGACCCTCTCGTACATTCGGTATATCGAACTTTCTATTTATTGGGTGTCGGTCTATCGGACCCGCTAACTATCGGACCTTCTAGCTATAGGGCTGTAACCTGTCAGTTAGTCTAACCTCAGTTGGTCTATAATCATTTAGGCAACACTCATTAAGTTTAATAACCAATTGGTATAAGTGTCATTTGGTCTAATTACCATTTGGTCTAATCATCGTTTCGTCTAATGACCAACTGGGAAAATATCTTGTTTTCCCTCTACAATACTAGTGTAGGTGGCTTTGACTAAACAGTCAGGCCTCGGTTCGGCACACTGGCCGAAATTTTCGAACTTTTTTTGCAGTAATTGTATGTTAAGTTTTTTTGGGGGGTGGGGGTGTACAAAAAAGAGGACAAAAAAGGTGACCTCATGGAGCATGGCATGAATTAAATTGCATGTGCTTAATTGATTATCTAGTGAATAAATCAATTTTTCAATTATTGTTTCAATGCACTTTGCTTTTGTTATATTGTTTTTTATCCCCTCATTTCTTTGGCTATCTATCGCTATATATATATATATATTCCCGGCGGAGACATTTTTTCAGCCTTTGCAAAAATTTCAAAAAGGGAGGACAGCTCTGGGGAACTTTGATTGAGCTACGCAACGTTATTCTCGCAATTTCTTTCACATTTGTATTTATTTCCACGAGATTTGCCAAAGCTGTTGTATATGTTAAATTCCTTACACTTGTTAATAATTATTATAATGTATACATGTATTCAAAGCATTCGCTTGGATCCAGCTGAGGCACGCGGCTTGTCTTTGTTCAAAACTCACCTGCCCCCGACAAAGGAATTAATTAATAAGGTTGAGGATTTGTCAATCTGTCGGTCAACTGAATCTGGTGTCGCCGAAACCACTAACCCGTCTCCGTGGTCTAGTGGTTAAGGCATTGGCGTTCTAAGCCAACGACCCGCGGGTTCGATTCCCGGCGGAGACATTTTTTCAGCCTTTGCAAAAATTTCAAAATGGAGGACAGCTCTGGGGAACTTTGATTGAGCTACGCAACGTTATTCTCGCAATTTCTTTCACATATATATATATATATATATATATAAAGCTTTTATCCTTCTATCATTTTTCTCTCTTTATTCCTTGTTTTATCATTTTGCCTATTATGCCTTGTTCTTTCTTTTCATCTTTTTTCTGCTTTTCATCATAATTTCGTTATGTTATTTTTCTTCTTCTTCTTTCTTCTCCTTCATTTTTACAATCTTCTCTTCCATCTTTCGTCATGTTTTTTTATTCTTCTAACATTTCTCCCTCTCTCTCTCTGTCTGTCTTTCTCTATCTATACGTTAGGCCTATGTCTTTATCATTCCATGCCTTAACTTTCAATCTTCCCATTAACCATATCAGACATCTGACCAATGCAATTTTACTCTTTACTCTTTATTGACCGGCTTTGCCAAGCTAACATAATTGCGGCCCGATAAACTGTGTATTGCGCTGTTTCGAAAGTCAATGGGATTTGCTTGTTAAATAGCGGACAATAAATTTTATTTTTATAATAGTTTCGAGTTCGCTCTAGACGTTCTGTTAATAATAATGATATGGACTGGCTACTTTCGGGGAATACAACATTAATTGCCCTCACTATAATCGTTTTAGTTGCTGTTCTATGTAGAGATCGATGGATTATCTCACTTTTCCTTGCCATTGAAGTTTATGATCAGCTCCTCGACCCCCGTCTCTGTAAACTGATCATAGAAGGGAAACCACTAGTAAACGTCTAGTTTAATAAATTTTTACATTTGCGGTTGACATGTTTTGACATTTGTGGTAAAGGGTGTTTCAATATTATAGGGATTATTAATGGTCAGGAAAACCTCTCACTCACGCATACACGCGCACAAACACATACATCTCATAATAACTTATCTTGCATGGGTACATTGTGCAAGCAATGAATTTGTACATTTGCGGTCGACATGTTAGTACATTTGTGGTAAAAATGTGAATTTTTACATTTGTAGACGAAATGTTTTTACATTAATTTTGTGGTTAAACCGATTTTTACATTTGTGGGCGTTTTTTATTACATTTGTTGTTATTTTTACATTTGTAGTTGACATGTTATGACATTTGTGGTTATTTTGACATTTGCGCGTGCAATGTTTTTACATTTGTGGTTGATTTTTAGATTTGTGGGCTTTACACCTCTCTCCCTTTTTTTTACCCTTGATATGGAGGGGGGGGGGGGGATCTCAGTCGTTTTGGCCCCCTTCCGCTCCCTCCTTGTAGGTTTATTTCATTTTCGAAATTATGAACCCTGTATTCAATTTTCGGATTTATGAACCCAATTTTATTTTCGGAATTACGAACCCTATTTCATTTTGGGAATTACGAACCCTATTTCATTTTGGGAATTACGAACCCTATTTTTTTCGGAAATACAGGAATTATGAACCTTTTTTCATTTTAGGAAAAACGAACTTTCGGAATTGTAACCATTGTAACCATCAATGATGCAGTTGAAATCACAGATCTCAGGTGTTGCGTTCTTCCTGGCCCACCCAGTATACATTATGTATCGAAATAAAGGTTATCCTAATTCAAACGGCTGATATTCCAAAGATATTTTCCTGTAGCTTTCAAATAAAGAGCAATATGTTCCCTTTCCATTGATACCTCATTTCTATCACCATGACCGAATACATTGTTATTGAAGATCACAGGTACGAATACTATGCGATGTCAAACCCGATTGTGTATGTGTAAATTGGGGCTGAATATGACAAATTAAATGATTTTCACCAATGCCTTGATGCCTTGCCGCCAAAGCGTAGCCCCCCCCCCCCCCCCCCCCCAAAAAAAAAAAAAAAAAAAAAGCGAGAGCGAAAAAGGGGGGGGGGGGGGGGGGAGAGAAAAGCCTATCAAAAGGCTCTACGAGCCGTTATCTTTCTCTAAAAACTTGCTAAAACGTCAGAGCTTTCGCGCTCAAGCGGGGAGGGGGGGGGGGGGGCGGGACTCCCCCCTCCCTCCCTGCACCCACCACTGTTACATACAGTGCAGTATTGCCTCCGAATGATTGAAAAGCAGTCCGGGCGTCGAACTAACCTTCCGCCTAAAAAGGTGCTACGAGCCGTTATCTTTCTCACAAATTTGCTATAAAAGGTCAGAGCTTTCGCATTTCGGCCAAGAAGGGGGAACCCCCCCCCCCCCCCCCCACCTTCCCGCACCCACCCCCTGGGGAGCACGATTCACGTTCTCATCGCCAATTTTGCACGCTTTGCGTGCTCACAACCGCTCCCTAAAATGAAATCCGTGCTACGCGATTGCTTGCCGCTGCAATGTTTTCTGTTTATTGCCAATTGCGCCTCCTGCAAGATTCGATCCCTTGCTTCGGATGAGGCTAGTGCCATGCATAATCTCGGAATTTCCTTACATTCTTCCACATTGTTTTCGCTGCTTGAGGAACCAATTCGAATTCATGATCACGAATTTGATTTTGTGATATCAAGAAATCGAATTTTTGATATTACGAATTCACAGGTTATTCGAGCATCAATTTAGTGCAAAAATTCAGCTTTGTATTCGAGCGTTAGTTTAGTGCTCGAATTCACTTGGTATTCGAGCTTTAGTTTAGTGCAGAAATTTAGCTGTGTATTCGAGCGTTAGTTTAGTGCTCGAATTCACTTGGTATTTGGGCTTTAGTTTAGTGCAGAGTGTAGTTTAAGTTTGAATAAAAATATCAACAGAGTTTTCGCATCCATATCCTTCACTGCTAACGATTTTAAAATAATTTTAGACAAATTGGTACATGTAAATTGATTGGCGACATATCAAGGATTCAATTAATGATATGATGTCTATTTAAAGGAGAATGAAACTCAACATACATTAGCTGATAATCATGTGGAAAATTGTCGGCCTGTTCAAAATATCTTGAAAATACTCTGATTTGATTACTCAGGAAGGAGAACAGTCTCTCTAAAGTTTGCAGATTTCTTGCTAGATATTATCCCATGGGGGCTGCCATTTTGAAGAAACTGTGATGTCATTGCGGTACATGTCCATTTACCTGTACACAATGGATAAAGTGTGGCATAATGAATAGCTATTGTACAACTAAAGCCACCCATGCAAAATGGCAGCCATCTTGGTACGCCCATTGTCTCGCACAGGTGATCTAAGAGCAGTTGTAGATCTTTGTCACTTCTTTGAAGAATTGACAAACATTTGTCAGACCACGCAAATTACAAGTGCATGCCAAATCCTGCTTAACAAAAGAAACAGCTGAACCAAATATCTTGACACAAATAGGTATGTCAGGATAAAGGTATCCTCATTTGAATGTACATGACTACAAAAATGGTTTATTACGAGAAAATCCAGTATCGTGCATTCCACAGCTGATCATGAGTGTCACGGTAGCTAGTGTATAGGTCAGTGGGTATCTCACAAATAGAGCTGCTCTGACATTACTTTGTAAAGAAAATGGCAGCCCCCATGGGATAATGTCAAGCAAGGAAACTGCAACTTTTGGAGACACTGTTCTCCTTCTTCAATAATCAAATAGGAGTAATTTCAAGATATTTGTAATAGGCTGACAATTATCTACATGATTATAGGCTAATGCTTGTTGCCTTTCATTCCCCTTTAAATGAACCCCGCCAAGCTGTTTCATATTTTTTCGAGTTTTCATTGTTTAGTATATATATATATATATATGTGTGTAAGGAAATAACATAATTATAGAACAGCTTTGGCAAATCTCGTGGAAATAAATGCAAATGTGAAAGAAATTGCGAGAATAACGTTGCGTAGCTCAATCAAAGTTCCCCAGAGCTGTCCTCCCTTTTTGAAATTTTTGCAAAGGCTGAAAAAATGTCTCCGCCGGGAATCGAACCCGGGTCGTTGGCTTAGAACGCCAATGCCTTAACCACTAGACCACGGGGACGGGTTAGTGGTTTCGGCGACACCAGATTCAATTGACCGACAGATTGACAAATCCTCAACCTTATTAATTAATTCCTTTGTCGGGGGCAGGTGAGTTTTGAACAAAGACAAGCCGCGTGCCTCAGCTGGATCCAAGCGAATGCTTTGAATACATGTATACATTAGAATAATTATTAACAAGTGTAAGGAAATAACATATACAACAGCTTTGGCAAATCTCGTGGAAATAAATACAAATGTGAAAGAAATTGCAAGAATAACGTTGCGTAGCTCAATCAAAGTTCCCCAGAGCTGTCCTCCCTTTTTGAAATTTTTGCAAAGGCTGAAAAAATGTCTCCGCCGGGAATCGAACCCGGGTCGTTGGCTTAGAACGCCAATGCCTTAACCACTAGACCACGGAGACGGGTTAGTGGTTTCGGCGACACCAGATTCAATTGACCGACAGATTGACAAATCCTCAACCTTATTAATTAATTCCTTTGTCGGGGGCAGGTGAGTTTTGAACAAAGACAAGCCGCGTGCCTCAGCTGGATCCAAGCGAATGCTTTGAATACATGTATACATTAGGATAATTATTAACAAGCGGAGACATTTTTTTTCAGTCTTTGCAAAAATTTCAAAAAGGGAGGACAGCTCTGGGGAACTTTGATTGAGCTACGCAACGTTATTCTCGCAATTTCTTTCACATTTGTATTTATTTCCACGAGATTTGCCAAAGCTGTTGTATATGTTATTTCCTTACACCTGTTAATAATTATTCTAATGTATACATGTATTCAAATCATTCGCTTGGATCCAGCTGAGGCACGCGGCTTGTCTTTGTTCAAAACTCACCTGCCCCCGACAAAGGAATTAATTAATAAGGTTGAGGATTTGTCAATCTGTCGGTCAATTGAATCTGGTGTCGCCGAAACCACTAACCCGTCTCCGTGGTCTAGTGGTTAAGGCATTGGCGTTCTAAGCCAACGACCCGGGTTCGATTCCCGGCGGAGACATTTTTTCAGCCTTTGCAAAAATTTCAAAAAGGGAGGACAGCTCTGGGGAACTTTGATTGAGCTACGCAACGTTATTCTCGCAATTTCTTTCACATATATATATATATATTTGTTTTATTAAAAATATCACGTAAAAAGAATTTAAGATTTCACTTGTATTCCTTAGATTTATATTTAAAGCAAGTAAATAGTCTCAAAATCAACTTATTTTTACGTAGATTGGCAACATATCAGTAATTCATTTCGTGATATGTTGCCAATTTCATGTACCGTATACTAGCCATAGAGATCCTGTCTATGAGTGGTACTTCCCATGCCCTGAATTGCATGCATGTATGTGTTGCAGTGTACTATGCTAGCACGTGCACCGTATAGAAGCACACGTGTGGAGGTCGAGTTCTCCCTCTGTACTGTAGCCTTTTGTAGCTGTATGGTGACCACGTGGTTATGCCTCGTGGTTATGCCCCGTGGCCACGTGGCTATGCCTGCACGCCAGGGTATTGCTCGTGGGCAACTGATACGGTACTCCAATCCGACTAACAACAAATTGGCAACATATCATAAAATGAATTACTGATATGTTGCCAATCTTTGTACAAAACAAGTTGATTTTGAGACTATTTTTTGCTTAAAATATAAATTTAAAGAATGCAAATGAAAGCATAAATTCTATTAATTGTGTTATTTTATTTTATATAAAAACAAATATACTGACCCACAATAAAAAGTACCCACGACTTTATAATGGTATATCATATTTATATTGACAGACACAGAATGACAATGAACCAGGGTGGAAAGATTGACCTTTTATTGAAACATTTCACTAATTTCGGAAGACAATGCTGTCTCTTGTCAACGCGCATTACAGCGCAGAACACAACAAGTTGAAAAATGAAAGTCACAGATCACCCCTGGTGTTTGTGGATGGCAACATCACTGCACAGCGCTATGTGGACGATATCCTGAGACCACCCCTGGTGCCATTCCTGCAGAACAACCGAGGACTGCGCATCTTTCAGCATGATAATGCCTGACCTCATGCTGCACGGCTAACCACTGCATTCCTGAGGGTTGCACATTAACACCATGGAGTGGCCGGCGATGTCCCCTGACCTCAATCCCATTGAGCATCTGTGGGATGAGCTTGGGAGGCGCATTGCTGGCAGGGTCAGGACTCGTGCACAACTGATCCAGACTTTGCAAGATGAATGGAACAGGATTCCACAAGATTTCATTCAAAGACTGGTGCGCAGTGTGCGTCGCAGATGCAATGCCTGTCTGCAAACAAAATGGTAGCCACACACACTATTGATCTGTGACTTTCATTTTTCAACTTGTTGTGTTCTGTGCTGTAATGCGCGCTGACAAGAGACAGCATTGTCTTCCGAAATTAATGAAATGTTTCAATAAAAATAAAAGGTCAATCTTTAATAATAATAATAATAATAGTGGCTAATTGTATAGCGCGCAGGTCCGCCTTTCGACGCTCATGGCGCCGTATAGATAGGTATATATTATTACCCCCGGTCATTGGATTCTGGCACGCCCGCACACAGTGTATGCACACAGTGTATGCACCCTGGTTCATTGTCATTCTGTGTCTGTCAATATAAATATGATATACCATTATAAAATCGTGGGTAGCTTTTATTGTGGGTCAGTATATGTATTCTAAACATTGTAAAATGGAAAATATATGGAACGGATTGACGGGTTATATATAAATATTTCAACATATCATTAATTGAATTCTTGATGTGTTGCCGATCAATTTACATGTATCAATTCATCTAAAATTATTTTTAAATCGCTTCCAGTGAAGAATATGGATGCGAAAACTCTGTTACTATTTCTATTCAAACTTGTACTACATTCTGCACTAAACTAAAGCTCGAATACCAAGTGAATTGGAGCACTAAACTGACGCTCGAATATAGAAGTGAATTTCTGCACTAAACTAAAGCTCGAATACCAAGTGAATTCGAGCACTAAACTAACGATGGAATACACAGCTGAATTTCTGCACTAAACTAAAGCTCGAATATCAAGTGAATTCGAGCACAAAACTAACGCTCGAATACCAAGATGAATTTCTGCACAAAACTAATGGTCGAAATACTTTAATATGTTAAACTTTTTATGTCGGAATAATAGAATTCCTGTAAGATTTAAAGTGAGCTATATCTGAAATTCGTCTAATAGGAACCTGTTCTTTTTTCTTTTTCAATCAAATAAACCGTTTGAAATGAATAAATTCTGCAATCGACAGAAATATATGAAAAGTGAAACAAAATAGTGCATGAAGGAAACTTTATTTTCTGCATTGATTTAGCAGCAGAATATGGATACTTCAAACTAATTAGTTCAAGTGCTGGAAGCGTGCAAGTGATTTGTGCAAAGTTCTTTAAAGGTCTGTTTATTCAACATTGCAGTTTATAAACGGCAGCGCTAAACTAAATAACCATGACACCTAGAAGTGCCAATAATACTTAAATGATCGTAATTCTCCGCGATGATTATTTTTTTATAGCCCTTCATTGTGTGTATATTTTCACGTGTGTGTTTTTTTTTTTTTTTTTTTTTTTTTTTGGACAGGGGTACTGGGGAAGTTGATTTTGGTAACGATGACAAAAAATCTGAATAAATGAAAATTGACCTATCCGTAGAATAACCTTTATTCTCGTTAACTATTTTTTTTTCTCCGACTACAGTTTCAAAGCGTCTCCAGCAGCCCCGACACTGTTCAAGAGGTAATTAAAACTTGCAAAACGAAAAAAAAGCTCATATATTGTTTAAACTGAATAATTATCCTTTGCGTAATTTTACGGTTGTCTTGGTCTTCGAGACGAAATATAGAGCTGAAACATTACTCTATATTTAACAGGTTGGCCTGCCGTCGATCCACGCACATATTACTAATCATGTCAGGCTAGCTAGGCGCGGATCAGATCTTACACACGCACATATGGCAAGCCTCATTACTATTTTAAGTGATTTTGTGATATCACGAATTCCATTTTGTGATATCACTAATTCGAATTCAAGATCACAAATTTGATTTTGTGATATCGAGAAATCGAAAGTTTGATATCACGAATTCTCAGGTTATTCGAGCTTTAGTTTAGTGCAGAAATTCAGCTTTGTATTCGAGCGTTAGTTTAGTGCTCGAATTCGCTTGGTATTCGAGCTTTAGTTTAGTGATATCACAAAATCGAATTCGTGATATCAAAAATTGGGTTTATGTGATAAACCAATGAGAAGTTGTGATATTAAAAATTCGAATTCATGATCACGAATTTGATTTTGTCATATCAAGAAATCGAATTTTTGATATTACGAATTCACAGGTTATTCGAGCATCAATTTAGTGCAAAAATTCAGCTTTGTATTCGAGCGTTAGTTTAGTGCTCGAATTCACTTGGTATTCGAGCTTTAGTTTAGTGCAGAAATTTAGCTGTGTATTCGAGCGTTAGTTTAGTGCTCGAATTCACTTGGTATTTGGGCTTTAGTTTAGTGCAGAGTGTAGTTTCAGTTTGAATAAAAATATCAACAGAGTTTTCGCATCCATATCCTTCACTGCTAACGATTTTAAAATAATTTTAGACAAATTGGTACATGCAAATTGATTGGCGACATATCAAGGATTCAATTAATGATATGTTGTCAATTTAAATGAAACCCGCCAAGCTGTTTCATATTTTTTCGAGTTTTCATTGTTTAGTATATATATATATATATATATATATATTTGTTTTTATTAAAAATATCACGTAAAAAGAATTTAATATTTTAATTGCATTCCTTAGATTTATATTTAAAGGAAGTAAATTGTCTCAAAATCAAATTATTTTTACGTAGATTGGCAACATATCAGTTATTCATTTCGTGATATGTTGCCAATTTCATGTACCGTATACTAGCCATAGAGATCCTGTCTATGAGTGGTACTTCCCATGCCCTGAATTGCATGCATGTATGTGTTGCAGTGTACTATGCTAGCACGTGCACCGTATAGAAGCACACGTGTGGAGGTCCAGTTCTCCCTCTGTACTGTAGCCTTTTGTAGCTGTATGGTGACCACGTGGTTATGCCTCGTGGTTATGCCCCGTGGCCACGTGGCTATGCCTGCACGCCAGGGTATTGCTCGTGGGCAACTGATACGGTACTCCAATCCGACTAACAACAAATTGGCAACATATCATAAAATGAATTACTGATATGTTGCCAATCTCTGTACAAAACTAGTTGATTTTGAGACTATTTTTTGCTTAAAATATAAATTTAAAGAATGCAAATGAAAGCATAAATTCTATTAATTGTGTTATTTTATTTTATATAAAAACAAATATACTGACCCACAATAAAAAGTACCCACGACTTTATAATGGTATATCATATTTATATTGACAGACACAGAATGACAATGAACCAGGGTGGAAAGATTGACCTTTTATTGAAACATTTCACTAATTTCGGAAGACAATGCTGTCTCTTGTCAACGCGCATTACAGCGCAGAACACAACAAGTTGAAAAATGAAAGTCACAGATCACCCCTGGTGTTTGTGGATGGCAACATCACTGCACAGCGCTATGTGGACGATATCCTGAGACCACACCTGGTGCCATTCCTGCAGAACAACCGAGGACTGCGCATCTTGCAGCATGATAATGCCTGACCTCATGCTGCACGGCTAACCACTGCATTCCTGAGGGTTGCACATTAACACCATGGAGTGGCCGGCGATGTCCCCTGACCTCAATCCCATTGAGCATCTGTGGGATGAGCTTGGGAGGCGCATTGCTGGCAGGGTCAGGACTCGTTCACAACTGATCCAGACTTTGCAAGATGAATGGAACAGGATTCCTCAAGATTTCATTCAAAGACTGGTGCGCAGTGTGCATCGCAGATGCAATGCCTGTCTGCAAACAAAATGGTAGCCACACACACTATTGATCTGTGACTTTCATTTTTCAACTTGTTGTGTTCTGTGCTGTAATGCGCGCTGACAAGAGACAGCATTGTCTTCCGAAATTAATGAAATGTTTCAATAAAAGGTCAATCTTTAATAATAATAATAATAATAGTGGCTAATTGTATAGCGCGCAGGTCCGCCTTTCGACGCTCATGGCGCCGTATAGATAGGTATATATTATTACCCCCGGTCATTGGATTCTGGCACGCCCGCACACAGTGTATGCACACAGTGTATGCACCCTGGTTCCTTGTCATTCTGTGTCTGTCATTATAAATATGATATACCATTATAAAATCGTGGGTAGCTTTTATTGTGGGTCAGTATATGTATTCTAAACATTGTAAAATGGAAAATATATGGAACGGATTGACGGGTTATATATAAATATTTCAACATATCATTAATTGAATTCTTGATGTGTTGCCGATCAATTTACATGTATCAATTCATCTAAAATTATTTTTAAATCGCTTCCAGTGAAGAATATGGATGCGAAAACTCTGTTACTATTTCTATTCAAACTTGTACTACATTCTGCACTAAACTAAAGCTCGAATACCAAGTGAATTGGAGCACTAAACTGACGCTCGAATATACAAGTGAATTTCTGCACTAAACTAAAGCTCGAATACCAAGTGAATTCGAGCACTAAACTAACGATGGAATACACAGCTGAATTTCTGCACTAAACTAAAGCTCGAATATCAAGTGAATTCGAGCACAAAACTAACGCTCGAATACCAAGATGAATTTCTGCACAAAACTAATGGTCGAAATACTTTAATATGTTAAACTTTTTATGTCGGAATAATAGAATTCCTGTAAGATTTAAAGTGAGCTATATCTGAAATTCGTCTAATAGGAACCTGTTTTTTTTTCTTTTTCAATCAAATAAACCGTTTGAAATGAATAAATTCTGCAATCGACAGAAATATATGAAAAGTGAAACAAAATAGTGCATGAAGGAAACTTTATTTTCTGCATTGATTTAGCAGCAGAATATGGATACTTCAAACTAATTAGTTCAAGTGCTGGAAGCGTGCAAGTGATTTGTGCAAAGTTCTTTAAAGGTCTGTTTATTCAACATTGCAGTTTATAAACGGCAGCGCTAAACTAAATAACCATGACACCTAGAAGTGCCAATAATACTTAAATGATCGTAATTCTCCGCGATGATTATTTTTTTATAGCCCTTCATTGTGTGTATATTTTCACGTGTGTGTTTTTTTTTTTTTTTTTTTTTTTTTGGACAGGGGTACTGGGGAAGTTGATTTTGGTAACGATGACAAAAAATCTGAATAAATGAAAATTGACCTATCCGTAGAATAACCTTTATTCTCGTTAACTATTTTTTTTTCTCCGACTACAGTTTCAAAGCGTCTCCAGCAGCCCCGACACTGTTCAAGAGGTAATTAAAGTAGATATTCAAAGAAAATCACAAATATGGCAATTAATGTATCACTAGAAACTGGGAAGCTTACAGATGGCAATCTTATAAGTTTTATGTCAACTGCGTATCTGGTGATTATAAAAACAACACAAATAAAAGCTCTTCTCAGCATCTGGAATATCCGAGGATTCGCCAGAAATATAGCGATGTTTTGATGTCGTCACACTCGGGATCGATCCTGCTTAAGCAGACGACGTCCTATAATGAATGAACGTAATTGCAATGCAATTATTTATCAAATTATAAAGAGTTTGGTGTATTTAAACATGACCTTATTTCACACCATTATAAAGGGAAAGTGAAACTGATTCTGATAGCTAAAACCGTTTGATTGTAAATACATAGGAGAAGGGTCAATGATCAATGAAATAAACCCCACTTTCAAATTGAAAAGCCCTCCGAATAATAGCAGGATGGTATTCGTTCCCTCTTGAAACGCCGAACATGCCCCGGTGCAAACAGCTGAAAATTCAATGGCGTCTTATTTTGTTTACAAGTGACTGATTCCTTTATTTTTTTAACGCTGCATTTTTCATCAAAATAATACCATACACGAAGTTAAGAGTGAGGCAACAGACTAACATTAAGACTGACGCTAGTGAAGGAAGAGAAATAAGTGAAGAGGAGATGACAAAATAGGCTCTGAAAAATGTGTAAGATGTTATGGGACATCGTCTGCTTAGCCAGGACTGGTCCAGGGTGTGTCGTCACATATCTCAGCAGCGTTCGAGGAGCTCTTCAGCTGCTATATCGGGGGCTGTATTTTACCGTTTTATAATTGATAATAATCATTACTTCAAATGTTTCCAAGCGTTGAATTTGGATAACCTTGTTTAATTTATGACATCTATGCAATAATAAGTATTAAGCCAATATTTAAAATCATCAACGTTCTACTTTAAAACTTGCAAAACGAAAAAAAAGCTCATATATTGTTTAAACTGAATAATTATCCTTTGCGTAATTTTACGGTTGTCTTGGTCTTCGAGACGAAATATAGAGCTGAAACATTACTCTATATTTAACAGGTTGGCCTGCCGTCGATCCACGCACATATTACTAATCATGTCAGGCTAGCTAGGCGCGGATCAGATCTTACACACGCACATATGGCAAGCCTCATTACTATTTTAAGTGATTTTGTGATATCACGAATTCCATTTTGTGATATCACTAATTCGAATTCAAGATCACAAATTTGATTTTGTGATATCGAGAAATCGAAAGTTTGATATCACGAATTCTCAGGTTATTCGAGCTTTAGTTTAGTGCAGAAATTCAGCTTTGTATTCGAGCGTTAGTTTAGTGCTCGAATTCGCTTGGTATTCGAGCTTTAGTTTAGTGATATCACAAAATCGAATTCGTGATATCAAAAATTGGGTTTATGTGATAAACCAATGAGAAGTTGTGATATTAAAAATTCGAATTCATGATCACGAATTTGATTTTGTGATATCAAGAAATCGAATTTTTGATATTATGAATTCACAGGTTTAATATTCGAGCATCAATTTAGTGCAAAAATTCAGCTTTGTATTCGAGCGTTAGTTTAGTGCTCGAATTCACTTGGTATTCGAGCTTTAGTTTAGTGCAGAAATTTAGCTGTGTATTCGAGCGTTAGTTTAGTGCTCGAATTCACTTGGTATTTGGGCTTTAGTTTAGTGCAGAGTGTAGTTTCAGTTTGAATAAAAATATCAACAGAGTTTTCGCATCCATATCCTTCACTGCTAACGATTTAAAAATAATTTTAGACAAATTGGTACATGCAAATTGATTGGCGACATATCAAGGATTCAATTAATGATATGTTGTCAATTTAAATGAAACCCGCCAAGCTGTTTCATATTTTTTCGAGTTTTCATTGTTTAGTATATATATATATATATATATATATATATATATATATATATATTTGTTTTTATTAAAAATATCACGTAAAAAGAATTTAATATTTTAATTGCATTCCTTAGATTTATATTTAAAGGAAGTAAATTGTCTCAAAATCAAATTATTTTTACGTAGATTGGCAACATATCAGTAATTCATTTCGTGATATGTTGCCAATTTCATGTACCGTATACTAGCCATAGAGATCCTGTCTATGAGTGGTACTTCCCATGCCCTGAATTGCATGCATGCACGTGTTGCATTGCGCTATGCTAGCACGTGCACCGTATAGAAGCACACGTGTGGAGGTCCAGTTCTCCCTCTGTACTGTAGCCTTTTGTAGCTGTATGGTGACCACGTGGTTATGCCTCGTGGTTATGCCCCGTGGCCACGTGGCTATGCCTGCACGCCAGGGTATTGCTCGTGGGCAACTGATACGGTACTCCAATCCGACTAACAACAAATTGGCAACATATCATAAAATGAATTACTGATATGTTGCCAATCTTTGTACAAAACAAGTTGATTTTGAGACTATTTTTTGCTTAAAGGGTCACTTAAATAAAAAAATAATTGCCCATTTTTCGTAGGAAGGTGTCATCAGGAGCCAAAAAATATCCATCACACAATTTTTTATGCATTCAGTCATATTTTATAATGATTTGAAAAGTACATTTATGCCGATTTACACAGTCATTAGCCCCGCCCCTAAAAAAACTCATCGAAGCGACATCGTGATCATGTGATCTGTGACGCATGAAAAGTAAGGGAAAATATTCCACTAACCTATACCTTGCGCGCCCGGAGGCCCCCGGCAGGCCCAGCCCGGTGCCGAGCATGATATTCACCGCATTGACCATTTGCATTGCGTATTTTCGTGTGTTTAATTTCTCACAATAACTTTGATTTTGGGACACGGTTTCATCAATAATGCCTAATCGGTGTATAGTTGCGGGCTGTAGCAAGACCCCTAAAGATGGTGTAAGCCTACATCATTTTCCTAAAGATGAAAATCTACGGAAATTGTGGGTCGCAAAGGTAAAGCTCACGCGGGCAGAGTGGCAAGGGCCGGCCAAGTGAGTGAGTGCAATCTGCAGCGATCACTTTGCTGAAGATGATTTTGAGAATCCTGGCCTGTATTCATTTGACATGAAGAGAAGGATAAGCTAGCTAAAAGATTCAGCCATTCCAACGATCAGACTTGGAGTCAAGTCTTCCAATCTGTTTTTCAACGACACCCGTAGACCGAAAATTCTGTCTCTCGTTCGTTAGCTATTAAAGACGACCTAACGAAAGAGAGACAGAATTTTCGGTCTACTTCACCCGTAACTCCAGGGAGCTCCAACGCGTTGGAGCTCCCTGGAGTTACTTCACCCACGGCCCTTCACCGTATTCTGCGAGGGGTTCAAACATATAATATGGTCGAATTTCCCCTTGCCACTCGAGCTTCTTTGCCTTCGGTGTCTGATAAATCATTTGATAAATCAGACTTCGTATCTGCATGGCTCAGAAAAGTCCTCCAACTCGGAATCGCGGGCACTTTTCCTCTCTCTATATAAGTTACTCGAATTCAGCCAAAAATCTAGGTCAGTACTAACGTACTATGTAAAGCGAAGTAAAAAAAAAAAAGCCGCGTGAAATATACAAAACAAAAGCGTTCACCAGTCGCTATGTACGAGGGGAACACTGCCGTATTAAAGATGTGTAGGACATTGTAAATAATTATATACAGACACATAAAACGGCTGTGCACGCGTTTATGACCAATGCAAAACTTTCGTTCGGCAAGCTCAGATGGATGAGAACATTGTTCAAAAGAAAAGCTAAAAACAAAACAAGAGCTGTATATTTGGGCAAAAGCGTTTTCTGATCTTGTAGAAAATATATTGCTAATGATTATTCACTCCTAAGATTATATTGATTAATTTCCTTTTTTCATAAATTGTCCATTGAACAGAGGGGTCAAATACCGCATTCTGTGTACAGTATTATATGCTCAGCCTGCAGATCTTGTGCCTCTTACTTTTCATACGTCACTTGGGGGTTAGCCAATCAGCTCACGAGTTTTACGGAACGGTCCCAAAACCTCTACTTTTCCCCCTTTTTCGCCAAAACGAGACATAATTTTGACAATCGATTGGTAGATTCGTGATTAGAAGGCAAAACTACATGGAAAGAGCACCCATTTTCTCTCTAATTTAGTAAACCTTTAAAATATAAATTTAAAGAATGCAAATGAAAGCATAAATTCTATTAATTGTGTTATTTTATTTTATATAAAAACAAATATACTGACCCACAATAAAAAGTACCCACGACTTTATAATGGTATATCATATTTATATTGACAGACACAGAATGACAAGAGACAGCATTGTCTTCCGAAATTAGTGAAATGTGAATAAAAGGTCGATCTTTCCACCCTGGTTCATTGTCATTCTGTGTCTGTCAATATAAATATGATATACCATTATAAAGTCGTGGGTACCTTTTATTTTGGGTCAGTATATGTATTCTAAACATATCATATATTCAAACTTATTAGTTCAAGTGCTGGAAGCGTGCAAGAGATTTGTGCAAAGTTCTTTGTCTGTTTATTCAACATTGCAGTTTATAAACGGCAGCGCTAAACTAAATAACCATGACACCTTGAAGTGCCAATAACACTTAAATGATTGTAATTACTGTTTTATAGCCCTTCATTGTGTGTGTATATTTTCTTTTCTTTTTTTTTTTGGTAACGACGGCAGAAAATCTGAATAAATGAAAATGAACCTATCCGTAGAATAACCTTTGTGACCCGCCGCCTCAAAACCTACAATAAGTCACACGGATCACAACGTAGCAAACAGCCCAAAATAGTAAATTTGCTTGGATCAGTCGATTTTCTGTTTTTGATAGAAATGGGTAGTTTCATTATCATTCTATCATGTCTCAAGTTTGTGAGTCGTAATTCGACTTAGAAATATGTTTTTGGGGCATTTTAAAATGACTCCTTTTTTCTTACCTGTCGAGCTAATGAATGTTTGGAGAGCTTTTGTAATACTTTCATTCAATGCCAAATTACTACTTTACCTCCAAAGGTATTAAATTGATTTTTGGAGTGAGTAATGAATATGTCCTCCTGGAGCAGCGTGCCAAAATTCAGCTTAATCTGATAAGCCCTTCATACCGGTTGCTATGGCCATTTGAATACCCAGTTTTACTTGGGCGCACACAGAGAGCGAAGGTTTAGCACTCTTTTGTTCCGAACTTAAATGGCCATTTTCTCTGAATAGGAGTTATTGATTGCTTGTTACATACTGATTCTAAATGCGATATTTAAAGGTGTTATCATTGAGTAAACTAGGCAAGTGATATACCATTGGAAAGCTGAGAATCTCTACTTTCAGAAAATGTGTAAAACAAAAAAAATAATTCTGGCGACTTATTGTAGGTTTTGAGGCGTCGGGTCACATTTATTATGTGCGACCCCTCCTGGGTACACTTTCTTAAATGTCCCTCGTAACGCTAGTCGAGGTGGAGGAATTGCCATGGTGTTCAAGACACCACTAAAGATGCTGATTAGACATCATGCTGATTTAGTTTATACGAAATTTGAGTATGTGCATATTACAAATAGTTCTTACTCTGTCAATTTCATTGTAGTATATAGACCTCCACCATCAACCATCAATGGATTCACAAATACAGCATTTCTTAAGGAAGTTGGATAATTTTGCAAATGAGATATCTCTCTTTGCAGGGAAATTATTTGTACTTGGAGATTTTAATGTTCATTGGGATGATCCTTCCAAACAAGATGTTATTCAGTTTTCTTCATCCACAAGTTCTGCTGGATTTGTTCAGTATGTTAAAGGTCCAACACATAATCGTGGACATGCACTAGATTTGGTTTTTAATCGCTGTGACGAATCATTGGTGGTAGATTGTTATACTGATGACACAAGTATGTCAGATCACCATGTAGTGTGTTTCAAGTTACAATTACCAAAAAACAAGACTTATGCAAACTGTATCAACCCTCCGTAACTACCGGAAGATTGACAAGAATCAATTTGTAAAATTACTCTCAGAGCTTATTTCCAAACCTCACCCTGATGATGCATTTTTTGAGTGGTATGATTCTAGTATCGGTAAACTACTTTAAAAATTTGCTCCTGTAAAAATTAAGACCCGCATAGTAAAGAACAGAGTTCCCTGGTACAATGACTCAATTCATATTGCTCGTCAAAAACGACGGCGAGCTGAAAGAAAGTGGCAGAAATCAAGATCCGACCCTGATCGTGAATCATTTCTGATTGCTAAGAAAGCTGTTTGTGCACTTACTATAACTGCTAAACAAGACTATTTTAAAAACAAATTGTCTTCTTGTAGCGACAAGGATGTTTACCGAACTATTAATTCTCTTTCGAATAAGCAAAAGTCTGATCTTCCATTTTATGATTCGCCTTTTCTATTAAGCAACCGATTTTCCCAATAAGATACAGAATATAAGAGACGAACTTGATAACAAACATGTTATGCCAGTTAGGTTCAAGGACAATATCTGCGAAGGGTTTAAGATACTTGAGGTCTTCCGACATGTTTCTCAAGACGAGTTAATGACAGTTATTTCAAGATGTCCCAGCAAAAGTAGTAAATTGGACCCACTCCCAACTTGGTTAGTGAAAGACTATATTGATCACCTTCTCCAATGCTAACTGAACTTGTAAATTCTTCTTTGTCATGTGGTGTCTTTCCACAGAAGGCTCACCATGCAATCATAAGACCTCTTTTGAAAAATTCATCTTTAGATAAAAACAATTTGAAGAATTATAGGCCTGTATCCAATTTATCGTTTGTTGGTAAACTTATCGAGAAAATTGCTTGCTCAAGACTGGTGGAACATATGGAGATTAATAATCTTGCTTATCCACACCAGTCTGCTTATAGAC
The DNA here is from genome assembly GCA_025617745.1 of Heliocidaris erythrogramma. Classification (NCBI taxonomy): domain Eukaryota; kingdom Metazoa; phylum Echinodermata; class Echinoidea; order Camarodonta; family Echinometridae; genus Heliocidaris; species Heliocidaris erythrogramma. The sequence goes on along the minus strand of CM046864.1, from coordinate 51,111,416 downwards.
CCAAACATGGTACTGAATCTGCATTGATTAAGGTTAAAAACGATATAATGTTTTCATTGAACTCAAACAAAGTAGTTCTTGTGGTACTTGTAGATTTATCAGCAGCCTTCGATACGATTGACCACAAATCTGTCGTTTGTCAAAGAGAATTGGTGTTAGGGGAACTGCGTTGAATTGGTTTCAGTCTTATCTTGATGGCTGGTCAGCACAAGTCGACATAGATGGGGAACTTTCAGATCCAACCATTTCTAGGTTTGGTTTACCCCAGGGCTCAGTTGTAGGTCCCACTGGTTTCACAGTTTATATTCTCCCAGTTGGCGACATCGCCCAGTACCATAATGTCGTCGCCTCGCCGGCAGAAGGGCCTTAGCAGCTGCGCGCACAAAAAAAAAGAGTTTTCGAGATAATCGTGTTTTTAAGTTTGAAAGCCTCCCCAAAACGGATTTCATAATGTTGGGAGCTAAGATTTGGCAGTTTTGTAGAATAACATGTATTTCATCACTCTGTAAATTTAGAATAATTAATATGAGGTACTTTTTACTCTACACTCTCTTTTATACAAGGGCCCTTCTGCCGGGAGTATTATCAGCACGCGCCGCGCATCACAGAAAGGCGCTGCGCGGTTGGGCCCTTCTGCCGGGAACTAGCGGGGTGCGCGGTGCACAGGCTCCTTGCATAGACTTACGTGTTATATAGCAGGCACCAGCTTTGCCTTTACGCAGTTATTTACAAACAATACTGAAAGACGTTTGTATTCAGTTTTCGTTCGATGAAGATCCATTTTGACGTTCTTAGAAAATTAAGTATGGCATCAAGAGATGTTCAAATTAGAGATGAATATAGTATACCTGGTTACATTTTGTTCAGTGTTTAATTGTCACGATCTCTCATAGCTTGACTGTGAACAGATAAGTTTTACAATTAAAAATAAATCGATTATTCGGCATAATGATAACACTAGTGTACCTAAATCCCCCTCCCCCTGACGAGTGTCAAATCACAACAAAGAGAGAGAGGGGAAGAGAGAGAGAGAGAGAAAGAGAAAGAGAGAGGGATCGCTTGCCAACCCCACGTGGGATGCTAGGTGCGCAACTCAATGAAAATTATTATCATATATGAACTCATTTTATTAATTTGAGAAGGTTTGGAGAAGGTTTTCGGTTCACCATGTGTGTTGGTAGGAGGAAAGGGAAAGAGAGAATAGAAGAAATATTCTTTCGTGACAATGGGTGAAGTCCTGAAAAGGACTGTAAACCAATAGGAAGGTTTACTTGTTCACCAGGTATATGGATAGGTGATGGGTGATGGATGATCTGTAAACCAGATGAGATGAGATGAGAAGACTTGGTTGATGACTGATGGATGAGTAGCGATGGATTGAGTAGCGAAGGTTTGAGTAGATGAGGCTTGAGTAGGAGGTTTGTCGCATAGGTGCTGTCCCAGAACATGATCGCCCAGCCACCTTGGAAACCAAGCTCCAACGACATTTATTACATTTGTGTAAACGCGGCGATTTGTCTAAACCAGTTTATGATAGAATTCGACCACATGGCTCGCTAAGACCCCGCATGAACGGCCTCCCCAAAACCCACAAAACCAACGTTCCGCTTCGTCCTATTCTATCGATGGTTGGGTCAGCGCAGCATGAACTGGCAAAATGGCTAAACGAGCAACTTCAGCCAGTCTTAGATTGTTTGTCTGTTCATACTGTTAGAGATTCGTTTACGTTTGCTAAACTCGTTCGTGATCTGCCCCTTGTTAATATGAATTGTGTTATGTGTTCATTCGATATCTCTAGCCTATTTACCATCATGCCACTGAAAGAAGCTATTGACAACTGTGTTTCTTATCTCTATCATGGCGACTTAGGTCGCGTTTATCATCTTTCCCCAGTTTGAAACGGCTTTCCATACCCACTATCAAAAGCCCTTTCCAAAGCCCTTTGCAAACGGCTTTCAAAATAAGTTGCGTTTATCATCTCATCGACAAGTCGAAAACCGACGTTGTCACTGCGCAGATGCATTGCGCAGTTTGACCCGAGGAGAAGGGGTCTATACGGCGCGCGCTTTTTTGTTTTGGCTATCGCTAGTATAGTGCAGCGTACGTAGCTAGTGTACTCTGTGGAAACACGTAGTTCGTGACCGAAGTATAAAGTCGTTTCAAAACAGCTTTGCGTTTATCTCGCTTTTTGTAACCTGTTTCTGTAACCTGTTTCTGAAACCTGTTTCGGAAAGCACAAATTTGCGACTTTCAAAAAGGCTTTCCGAACCCCATAATCAAAACAGCTTTGCGTTTATCATCTCTCAAAAATCACTGAAATTTTGGAAAACCTGTTTCTGCCGAAAGAAAGAGTTGATAAACGCACCCTTAGACTCGCCACCTGTTCCTGAGCCCGTATTCATTGATCTCATGAACTTGGCCACTCGCGCGGTTGAGTTTAGTTTCAATGATATGCTCGCTAACATTTTTGTTGGCTTTCATGAAGTGCGCCTGCCACAAAACGCCACCGATCTTAATATAGTCCCGCGTGTGTATTGTCGGAATGTTGATGATACGTTTGCAATTTTTGACAACCGCGCAGCGTGTGAGGTTTTCCTTACACAACTGAACCAGCTCCATCCCGCGCTAAAATTCACATGCGAAATTGAACTGTCCAATGCACTCCCATTTCTCGACGTTCTCGTGGAGAGAAGTGATGGGAAATTTATCACTTCCGTCTACCGCAAGCCCACAGTCACCGGGCAATACACGAGATGGGACTCGTACAGTGCAACTTCATACAAGGTTGGGCTCATTAGAAACTTAATGATATCACAAATTGGAATTAGTGATATCACGAAATGGAATTAATGATATCAAAAAATGGAATTCGTAATATCACTAATTCGAATTTGTGATATCACGAATTGAATTTGTGATATCACAAATTCGATTTGTTGATATCAAAAATTGGGTTTATGTGATAGACCAATGGGAATTTTGGATATCACAAATGGAATTAGTGATATCAAAAAATGGAATTCGTGATATCACGAAGTGAATTTGTGATGTCACAAATTCGATTTCTTGATATCAAAAATTGGGTTTATGTGATAGACCAATGGGAATTTTTGATATCAAAAATTAAATTCGTGATATCACACATTCACATTCGATTTTCAAATTTTGATGGATTTTCACTGATATCCGGTCTGTTTATCAATAAAACCAAGACAAAGGGAATGTGGATTGGAAAGGATAGACACCTTGGAGAAAAGTTGAACGACATTAAATGGCCCGAGCAGGGTTTCAAATCTTAGGTATATATTTTTCCTTTGATAAACTAGAAGCTAGGAGAAGAAATTTTGACAATCTTTTGAACGAAATAAAAGGTATATTTATAAAGTGGAAGAATAGAGCCATGACATTGATTGGAAAGATACAAATTTTGAAAAATTTTGTTATGTCAAAAATAATATATATATTGTTAAATATTGAAATGGCTGGAGAGTTTTTAAAGGAAGCTGAAAGGATGATGTTTTCTTTTTTGTGAGAAGGCCCAGACAAAATATCAAGGGCGAACATGTTTGCAGATTATTTTGAAGGGGGACTTAAATTTCCTAATATACATGTACAGTGTATGATAGATACTCAGCTAGTTAAATGGATTGAAAGATATTTTATAAGAACAAACCACCACTGGATACTATTGTATGAATATTTTGTAAAGAGATTAGGTGGAAAAACAATATTTATGAGCAATTATTCTATAAAATATCTACGAACACACAGCATTCCTACATTCTATTGTAATATGTTAAAAGCATGGTCGAAACTAGATGTACATCAGCAATTTCGAGGGGATGACAGAAACCAGACAAGTATACCCATGCAGTGTGTATTGAATAACAAACATATTTTAGTGGATAGCATATCTTTATATTGCAAGCCACTACATGATGCAGGATTATGCTATGTTTATCAAAATTTCAATTATAATGGCGAAATTGTTCAATTAGAATCTTGGAAAGAAAGAGGTGTATCAAACTTGAAATGCTTTGGAGTAACTTAGATGAAGAACAGAAACAATTAGAACTTTTGTCATCAGAGATTCACAAGTTCAAGACCAAGAATATGTATATAGAGTTTGTAAATGAGTATAAAGCTAGATCTGTTTGTGAACACAAGCTTTCTATCCAGTATTGGGTTCAAGTGGAGGTGTGGTCCCACATTTATTTGTTACCATTCCAATGTACAATAGAAGTTAAAATGCTAGCTTTTCAGTTGAAACTTTTACACAACATTTTATACACTAATGACAGATTTTACAAAATGAAAATAGTGCAAAGTGAACTCTGTTGTTTCCGTCAGACATCGCTTGAAACTCCAATATATGTTTTCTATGACTGCAATGTTGTATCACAGTTAAGACATGAGTTTGTGGACAAAATTGGACTAAAATTCCGTGCTTCGTTTGAGGATTTTACTCAGAGAAGAGTAATGTTGGGATTCATACAAGACTGGAAAGGTCCTCACAGGATGTTGTTGAACCATCTAGTATTGTTATATAAAAGTTACATATATAATCAGAAATGTAAAAACTTGGTAGTCAATCTAGATGGTCTTATTGCACTTATAATTCGAAACATCAAATATACGAAATTAATTATTGCAAAAGGAAAGAATAAAGAACACCTTCATTATAGAAAGTTGTCCCCTATTGAACATCTGTTGTAGACGGTCCTAGTAGTAAGTTGTTACCCACCATTAAATTCTTTTTGTTCAGTTTTGGTTTATTTTTATTTTTTGTTTGGTTTTGTTGCAAGATTGTTAATGTTCTTTATATGTCAACCATTGATTAGTCTGTTTGAATGTAATGTGATTTTTGTTATTGTTATGTAAATCATGAAGACCAATAAAAGTTGGAAAAAAAATCGGATTTTGTCCCTTTTGGAACTAAGCTTATACATTTCTGTTTTGACAGCGATATCGGGAAAGTTGATTTAGGTAACGATGGCGGGAGATCTGGATATATATATAAACATTATTAAACTTAATCGTACAAAATCTTCATTCTCGTTAACATGACAACTATTTTATGTTTCTTCGACTACAGATTCAAAGCGTCGACACAGTCCTGACACTGGTCTAGAGGTAATTAAAATTTATATTTTTAATTTTATTTATTTATTCATTTATTTATATATTTTATATCATTTTATTGTATTTATTTATTTTATTTATTTATTTATTTATTTATTTTTTATTTTTTTTTGGGGGGGGGGGTTAAAAATGGTATCTCAATCCATCGTGTAATTTTACGGGTTGTGTTGGCGTTTCGAGACAAAATTTAGAGCGAAACGTTCTCTAAGTGAATAACATATATTCAATATAAAAAGAATTCTGACATGCCTGACGGTCGATATAATAAGTGTCAAAACAAGATCCTTATTATGTTGATTTATTCTTTGACGTGGGGCATCGGAAGGATTGGTGCATCCTCATCTTGGATCAGGGTTGGTTTTTTTTTTTCTTTCTTGGGCTTATGATTGGGAGCTGAAACTTTTGTTTTCTGTGTATCTTAATAATTCGCCGTCAAGGATAATTCTCGCATATTTCCACTGATCAGGTACCGTTGGCTACATCAGGATTCCTCTGTCCGTAATACGACATGGCTGGTAATTCAGAAATAATTGCCAAATTGCGTCAGGAGATACTATGCTATAAGCCAGGTTCACAAATAATAATAATAATAATAATAATATTCCGCTTTTATATAGCGCCTAATACATTGTGTTTCTTTCCTGACAGATGAAGTGGATTTCCCTCAACACCTAAACATTGGTAAGAAGAAAACAACATTTACTTCTTTTCAAATTTGTCTCTTTTTAAGATAAAAATATAGAAACCTCATTCTCAAGTGAAGAATTCGAAAATTAACAACATTACTTTGTTCTGTTTTCGAACATATTTAAACAGCAACAAATATTAGCTCGTTAATTTTGCAAATATTACGTAATAAGCTTTAATATGTTGTTTAGATGTAGTCAAAGAAATGTACGTCCGCCTTCGGCACTTGCAATCACTCCTTTCCGTCGGGAACATAAAAATTGGCCATTTTCGTAATGCATTCAATTTCAATGCTTACCTCTTTGTGAAACTTCTAGTAATGAATTTCACATTGGGTTCATTGCAATTTGGTCCAGTCATAATATGGTTTAACATAATTCGGTCTAATATCAGTTTGTCCAATAAACATAATGGTCTAATCAACATATTGTCCAATCAACGTTTTGTCCACTAAACAGTAGGGCCAATAGCCATTTCGTCTATAACCATTTGCTCTAATCATCAAATGGTCTAAACCCAGTTAGTCCAATACCCATTTTGTCCATCAATTGTTTGATCTATATTTCAGTTGGACTGATGTCATTTCGTCTACACCCATTTTGTCTAATAACCATGTGGTCTAATTACCGTTTGGTGTAATTATCATTTGGTGTAATAACCACTTGGGCTAAAAGCTACCCTCACTACGGAGTGGACCAATTTTAGGCTTGTATTGCAAAGAGGTTTGATAAATCTCTGTTCCACTATTATCCATTTGATAGTCAGTTTTTTGTGATGAACATATTGGAATTCACATATAATAGCCATTCTTTTTAAACATTTCTAAAATTTTGTTGGACAACCATGACCTCTGAAAATGGTGCGCATCTTCCTTGGAAATGTCTTGGCAATGGCGCAAAAGGTTTCTGTCTTCTTTGAGTGTGGTCATTTCTATGCGCCCTTTTCCTCGGTAGCCTATGGGAATTGCTGTTTGCTTAGAACGTATGCAAACCATGTAAACAGTTTCGAGGAAAATATTAAACGGTATTACGATTTTGGTCACCGACACACCTAGCTCTCAAGATGGCGATTTGTTGCCTTTGCTTGTGTTTTCAGTTCTGTTGTCTTAGGACATGACTGTGTCTAGTGATCTGCTGATCTTAGAACAGAAAAGCACTAGCCCTAATTTCCTTTTAAATACTATAATTCGCCATGTTATGCAAAAAAACGACATAATAATAAAAAGGTTTATTAGACACATTGCATCAAGTTTTGCTATTTTGCAATGCATATATGGCAAGTGAGGGTGTAAAGTGTTACCCACTAGCGCATGTGGAGGGGCCAAAGGGGTCGGTATGCCCTCAACTAATGTTCAACCAAGAAAGAAAAGAACAAATCATTAACCTTGTGATTTATGACATTTTCTCCAGAACTTCAAAATGGTGAAAAACATATAGTTTACGAAGCAAAATGAAGGGGAACGGATTTCACATATCTTCTAATAGGTAGGCCTAAACCAAAATAGACAATCTTGAATGTCATTCTCCTGTTCAGAAGTATGGAATATACTCAAACATACAAATCGATACATAGATTACGCATAACGCCTCTGCCAACGAACTATAATCCAAAAGGAAATGTGGACCAGTTTATTTTCTTGCTCCCTTCACTGGTTTGCAAAAATAACTATGTTGTGAAAATAATATTACATTCTGTTCCTATCACCAATTTCAATCTCTGATTTTACTTTTTTCCTTCAGGGGAAATTGCTAATGGGGTTTCCTTTGGAACGAAGAATTTCGGTGATTTCTCCCGTTTCATATTGAATCCTGTTCTCCATTTGATCCCCATCTAGCAATAATCTGAACAAACTAGGAACGGCATGGGACACTCAGTTCACCGTTCTTCCACATGTTTTCCTTTTCTGTTTTCTGATCTCCAATTTGCAATGTGTATAGGCCGAAGATTGGGTGGGGGGGGGGGGGGGGGGTTAAAAACGAAAATCAAAATAAATTACAGTTTCGTTAGCTGGCCAACTAAACTAGATTGGTACAATTTGCGTTATAGTACATTGAGGTAATTTCATTCATACTCCTAGAACTGATCATGACTATTAATGACCAAAAATGTACCAAGTTTCAACTTGATTGACGGTGCAATTTTGGAGATATAGACAGAGTCGGTACAACGTTTTGACGCTTTGCTGACGCAATGTTGACGTAATGTCATTAAAATTCGTAGAGGTGATTATTACTGCTTACTACTGCAATTGTATCAGGTTTCCACTTGGTTGACTTCAACGTTTTTGAGATACATGCCTAATTTAAGAACAACGTTTTGACGCTCTGCTGACGGAAACGTTGAGGTGACATCATTCATCTTGATTCCTTTTAAAGTTCTACTAAAGGGTTATCATTGTGTAAATTTTGAAATAGTTTGAAAATGCCATTTACATGATCTTACCATGTTTATATATTAAAGGCACTAAGTCTATGGAAAATGCGCGAGCGCGCGCGCTGTTTTTGGTGCATATAAGCATTGTTCTAAGTCAAAAAGATCAGAAACCGTCATGATTTATCAGCTTTTCCATTTCACTAATGAAATGAATACGGAATACGGAATTTCGTAACTCTCATAGGCTTAATACAGGAGCCACCCGGTTCCCATAGTATATGGGTTAATTAGAATATGGCATACACGCACAAAAATGCGCGCGTATGCGCGTGTGCGCGATTTTTTGAAAAATGCTTAAAATGGCCTCATGAAATAATAAGTTGGTGACGTCGCGACGACCTGATGACCTTGAACAGTTTCAAGGACAACTTTCATCCCAGGTCAGATGACTTTTAAGGAAAATTGATTGGGGGATTTTGTATCATGTTTATCATATTAATATTAATAAATAAAAATAATGAAAATAAAGTAAATTTTGACAAAATTGGTAGGTGATCTGTCTATGACAGACCACCTAATAATAATAGTAACTAGAGTTGAACAAGTACAACTATAGAAGTGGGCTGTAGAACAGCATATGAATTGATTGAAAATGATTGAAAATGAGCTGAGACACAAGACAAATTTTCTAAATAATTTTCTAATGAGACAGAATTAACTAAAACGCTTGAACAGTAGAAAATAAAGTAATTTACATGTTGTGTAAGGTACTTGAGATCATTGGTGCCGGGGCACGCTTGGACATTTTTTGAATGTTTAACAATTAATGGCCTAAAACATGCCCAAAATTGGTCCTAGACCTTTTTGTGCATTTTCAGATTTTACGCGTTCGCAACTCTACCGACGCCCTCGTACGCGTGCACATCCTTATATATCATGAATATTACAAATTTATATATCATGTCAGTTCCCTATAAGCCATGCATAGATTTTTTTACTATTTGCACGCTTAGGTCATTGACGCGCGCGCACTTGCGGATAATTTTCAAATATGTAAAGGTCCCCTGCAACCCCCATGCAAGTTGATTCCTGTTGATGTGCATGGATGCATACAACTTATACTTTGTTATTCGAACATCTAAATATGTTTCATATATTTTAAAAATATTTTTGAAATCATTTCTCAAACATGGTACGCTCTACCCCAAAAAATGTCCCAGATCTCATTACTGCAAACGACATCATGTTTCAAACATTAGTGAGGTAAGGAGAGACAATGGTATGTAGTTTTGCCAGAGATTACCGTACAATAGACCATACAATGCCTACATAGGCCTTGCTATGCCAGACATGCTGTAGCATCCCAGGAAAAGAATGGTAATGAGGCGTATTGTTTGAAAGCATGCAATTCTATTGTAAGCTTGTGCTGAGCTGGGGGAAGTGACATTCCACTGTGTATTGTACAATATTAGTGTACCTGACTGATGATTGACAGATGATGTCATTGCATGATTGAGACGTGAAATATTTCTTTAAAAATTTTTTTTTTAGGGTGGATCTTAGGAGGTTGGGGAAAAAATAATGCAAAAGACATTTAAAAATCAACGAAACATATCTAGATGTTTGAATAACAGAATATTAATTGTATGTATGTATCCCTGCACATCAACATGAATAAACTTTTAGTCCAGGATATAAGGGGCTTTAATCAGAATTTTTCCTGGGGAAGGTTTGTAAAGCTTATCCGGGGTCAGATTTTGGGCTGATCCCCCAAATATCTGTCTTATTGACCCTTCTAACGACATTTTGGTCATTTGGGCCACTTTTTGGCCAAAACTGATCATTTTGGTCACTTCTGGTCAGGGGTAATTATTGCAATCAGAATTATCTGCGAAGAAGGTTTGATATATATATAGGTCTATCCTATGTACCATAGGTCAAGTGGTCTTACTGACCCCAATAACAATGGAGTGGCAATTTTGGCCACCTTTTGGCCAAAATTTCCCATTTAAGTCATATTTTGTCCAAAATCTGATACAAGGTATAATCAGAATTATCTTGAAGAAAAGGCTATTACTTCCATATTGTAGAAATGGGCACTGATCCCTTAACAATAAACTCATTGATTTTAGTTAAACCGTTTGGACCATTTTGGAACTTTTGACTTTGACCCATACTTACCATTTGCATAATATTTATCAGAAACTCGTAATTAGTGAGCAGCGAGGTTTCCATTTGGCTTCCCCACTTCAATATAAATTTTAATGGGGAAAGTTTGAAAAGAGCATCCTATGTAAACTATTGCACTTATTCCAAAAATGCTATTCTTATTGACCTTACTCATGACATTCTGGTCATAATTGTTTTGGGGATTGTTTTTGATAAGCCTTTTTGGCTTCTGGCAATCCCTCCATATTCAAATTTGCATATGTTTTTTCTGTAGTTTTTAGAATTGCTTTGTATCTTGCTGTATTTTGTATTTCATATCTTTTGTGTTGTTTTTCCTACAATGTATTTTTTTTATATTGGTGAATTCGAATATGGAAATAAATGAATTGAAATTGAAAATTGAAATTGACATAATTGTCACGGGGTTGGCAACAATTTTTTTTTTCGCCAGCCCTCAAAAATTGGTGGGGGGGGGGGGGGTCCAGTTTCCCTTCATAATTCTCTAACAAGCAGCGGCACGGGCCGGATGTGCTTGCGAGAATATGTAATGGATCCAGATGAATAAATTCTTCGGATGCATATAAAACCGTTTTGACTATTTCGGACTTTAGTGATTTTGGCCACCTTCACCCCAAGTGACCATGATTTAAAAAAACAATCATAAATCAGTGAGCAGAAAGGTATGTGTTGCATTTAAAGGCCTCGTCGTAGCATCGGTGTGGTAGGTTTGGAAAGCTTTTCCTACGTAAAATTTAAAACCAATTAAAAAAAATGTGAGTAATTTTGACTTCAGTTTGGTCCTTTTGGTTACTTTTGAGTAACCAAAAGTTTTTTTCTGTTATCTTTCTTGCTTTTTTATGCGGGGGTGGTGGTGGTATTGAAATCGGATTAAAAAAAAAATTGAAGTATCGTTTGTAGGGTGGGTAACAAAGATTTGATACACCTTTTTTCTTGTAAAAAAATTATTTATTTATTTATTTATTTATTTATTTTATTTTTTTTTTTGGGGGGGGGGGGGGACGTCTAAAATCAGGACAAAATTCTAATAAGAATTGTACGAGCGTAGGGTCTGAAACCCAGCATCTTCACACAAATGTATGTTAATTAGAGGACAATCAGTCTTATTGAACACATTTCAGCTATTTCGACCATTTCGCCATCATGGCTAGGCCTATGTTTACCAAAAGGGCTACCTGTGAAAATTCCAAAAAATGTGGCCTTGTCGATCATACTCTCTACACCGTGGTCATTAAGTTCACTTTAGCCACCAACTACCGCTTCAATATATTTCATATGATGTTTATTGAGCAAGCCCCCAAAATTGTCTAACGTAAATCAAGTTAATGTTGAACACAAAACATGACGCGTCAACGCACAAATCCATAGTTCTCTAGAAATTATGGAAATGTTTCAAGCCGGGTCAAATTTTGGTCATTATGGCCCTTTGACATTTTGTATTGAAATCAAAATGATTTCAACACATCCAATTAATAGCTAGTTCTGGAATCATCATATTTTAACGAGAATTTGGATGCCTGCCAAAAATAAATACAAATGATTCAGATCCAAATTTTGATCTGATTTCAGATCAAAAAAGGAATGATATAGCTCTTAATTTTGGGGCCAAGAAGTGACTATTATGACCAGAATATCATTAGTGAGGTCAATAAGACTAACATTTTGGAATCAGTGGACAACTTTACATATAAGCTTTACAAACATTCCTAATTAAAAAACAAAAAAATATGAATTAGGCAACTGGTCAATATGGGTCAAAGTCGCCAAAATGACCGAAATGGTCAAAAGATCTAATCAGCTACATAAATATCCCTTGCTTCAAAATTAATATTAGCTTAATATCATTCTTTTCATTTAGCAACAGCATATTTTTATATGACTGTGACCTAAATTGATCCAGCTTTTGATTGCAATTAAAAACACAACTTCAGTTGTGTATAATTGGATGCCTACATTGTACTTAGTTACAATACATAATTATACACGGTTGAAGCACTGTGGTATAATTGGTGATGGCCTTTCACTCTCATACGAAAGCTCTTGGATTCGATCCTTAATCAGTGCTTATATCCATAGGCAAGGTATTTTGCCCACATCTGTTTTGCTTGACCCAGATGTATGAAATGTCTACAAGGCAATGATACTTGCAGGGCAGTAAAAAATTACTAAATGATGTGGGTCTCCTGCTCTCTAAATTTGAAAGTCTTATATTCAAATCTTAAAGACTTACTTTTAAATCTAACAGAGACTGATATTAGTGACGTAACCCATTGGGATTTAAAATAAGTCTTTATTAAAGTAGCTATTCAAAGAAAATCAACAAATATGGCAATTAATGTATCACTAGAAACTGGGAAGCTTACAGATGGCAATCGTATAAGTTTTATGTCAACTGCGTATCTGATGATTATAAAAACAACACAAATAAAAGCTCTTCTCAGCATCTGGAATATCCGAGGATTCGCCAGAAATATAGCGATGTTTTGATGTCGTCACACTCGGGATCGATCCTGCTTAAGCAGACGACGTCCTATAATGAATGAACGTAATTGCAATGCAATTATTTATCAAATTATAAAGAGCTTGATGTATTTAAACATGACCTTATTTCACACCATTATAAAGGGAAAGTGAAACTGATTCTGATAGCTAAAACCGTTTGATTGTAAATACACAGGAGAAGGGTCAATGATCAATGAAATAAACCCCACTTTCAAATTGAAAAGCCCTCCGAATAATAGCAGGATGGTATTCGTTCCCTCTTGAAACGCCGAACATGCCCCGGTGCAAGCAGCTGAAAATACAATGGCGTCTTATTTTGTTTACAAGTGACTGATTCCTTTATTTTTTTAACGCTGCATTTTTCATCAAAATAATACCATACACGAAGTTAAGAGTGAGGCAACAGACTAACATTAAGACTGACGCTAGTGAAGGAAGAGAAATAAGTGAAGAGGAGATGACAAAATAGGCTCTGAAAAATGTGTAGGATGTTATGGGACATCGTCTGCTCAGACAGGACTGGTCCATGGTGTGTCGTCACATATCTCAGCAGCGTTCGAGGAGCTCTTCAGCTGCTATATCGGGGGCTGTATTTTACCGTTTTATAATTGATAATAATCATTACTTCAAATGTTTTCAAGCGTTGAATTTGGATAACCTTGTTTAATTTCTGCCATCTATGCAATAATAATTATTAAGCCAATATTTAAAATCATTAAAGTTCTACTTTAAGACTTAAAATTTTAAAACCACAAAAGACTTAAAACATAAGTCTTTTAGATTTAAAATTTAAATCTTTTCAGTTTTACCTTTAAATCTTTTTAAGGTTTATTAACAGATAAATCTTTTGGAGATTTAAATTTTCAGAGGAAGTGGGACTGGAGAAAAACAACAGCATAGACTCAAAATGTGCAATTTATTCCGGCAAACATTAATTTATTTGAGTGCAGCTCCATAACAAACACATTAAATGACATTCAAACATAATATCATAATAATTGCAAGTGTCAAATGCAGAAATAGAGACCGGCCTTATTAAGGTGTATGGTTGATCCCAACGAAAAGTGTATACACGGCAATGTCGATCCGACTTATCTGAAAAACAGTAATCACACTATGAACATGGCGAACAAAGAAGCGGACAAAATATACAGCTCCTCATTGTACCTTCCACAATTGCCCTGGTAGACAAAAGAACATCCCTTCATTGCTATTATGTAAAAATATGTAGAACAGGTGTCACATGCATATTCACCTGTTCTGCTTATTTTACATAATAGTAATGAAGGGATGTTCTTTTGTCTACCAGAGCAATTGTGGAGGGTACAATGAGGAGCTGTATATTTTGTCCGCTCTCTTTGTCATCGTGTTCATAGTGTCATCTGGCTCTCACTTTTGTGTTGCAGTAATGTGCAAGATTCACACACAACCGCAAAAAGAAAGATGTCGTCGATCGCGCGCTTGGCTTGAATGTTCGAAAACGTGTTGCATCATCGTACATCTGATTGGCTTAAAGCTTAAATCTCCTTAAAAGATTTAAACAAGAGATTTTGTTCGCGGTCTGGAGAGAAAAATTTAATCAAAGAACGTGGAAAATAAGTCTTAAAGACTTAGATTATTGTAAGTCTCAATTAAGATTTAAATTTTAAGTCTTTCAAATTTAGAGAGTGGGTAAGTAAGATCAATGTATCTCAATTATTATTCTAAAATTCTGATGTTTATTGATGCTTTACCATGATATCTCACCCACAACCAACTTTGTTCTTTGTTTTGTGTTGATTAGTTACAGAAATATTCATTTTTATCATACTGTTTCTATAGCAACAGCCATGTTTTGACATGACGGTGACTTCAAATGATCAAATTCTACTTGCAAAAAAAAAAAAAAAAAAACCGGGCACCTCAAATACATATAGTTAGATGGTTACAATTTGTTTTTGTAATGTTGAATTACAGATATATAGTATTTTCTAAAATTCAATTCCTTGGTGTTTTGCCATGGAAACAACCCTAGTGGTCAAGCCCACTACCAACTTTATATAAAATAGGAAGAATATGAGAGCTGAGGGTCCGAGCTAACAGAAAAACATGATTTAAGATTGTGCAGTTGTTTTTCTATTTTGTAATGATAAATCATAGATATTTTCCACAAATCTAAGCATTTTGTGGGACCATTTTGAAAGAAACGGCCCTTTTTTTACACGCCCATGACATCAAATGACTCAGATTGTGGTTGGAATCAGTGGGGCAGCTTGAAATACATATATTAGAGTCCTTACCATATATTTTATGCTGTTAAATGACCAATATACGGTATTTTCTAAATTCCAGAATTTTGTTATGTGTTACCATGGTAACGGCCTTAGCGACCACTCCCAAAACTACTTTGATGTCAAACAGGCAAATTATGATAGCTAAGGGCCATAACTAATATAAAAACATTATCAAAGACTGTGCAGAAACCTTTTTCTTTCTAGTTTGTAATGGTTACAGATTTTTTTCACAAATAACAGCTTTTTGTTGGACCGTTTCCATATCAACGGCCTTTTTGACACGCCCATGACTCCAAATGGCTCAAATTGTGATTGCAATCTATCAGGCATCTTGAAATACACATAAAAGGATTCTTACGATACATTTTATTTGATTGATTGATTGATTGATTTATTTATTTACCAACAAGAAGAACATACATGTATTACAATATAACGGTATAACATTTTACACATGATAAACATGACAAATCAAAAATACTTCAAAAGCAAAAATTAATGGTAAAATGGAACCAGAAAATAGCACATGTGCTAGTCGAGCCTGGCCCCAGGTCAAAGGTATAATGTACTGAATTAATATGTTAACTAAGTAAACTGTACAATGAGAATAACTATATAAACGTAAAAATCCTAAAGTCTAAGATTAACACTAGGTATAATGAGTTGTGTAATCAAATAATTTAACAAACATAATGAATTAAATAGACATATTAGTATAACTCAATACAAATATTTAAAAAAAAAAAAAAAAAAAAGCAAAAAAAAAAAAAAGCAACGTATTTATCTTTAATTAAAAAAAGCTTTATAGAATGCCGAAATCTAGATCGTGTTCTTTCCAATCTGATATCACTAGGTAGTCTATTCCAACAATCGCTACCCACAAAGGACAATGAAAATCTACCCTGAGTCGTTTTAAAAAGTGGGAGATGCAACTGGCCCCCTTCTCTTTGTCTCGTTGAATAACTATGCTGTATGATTGTACAATAATCTATAAGAGAGTGAGGTAGATTCTTATGTACTAAATCAAACATAAAAGTGGCTACAGATATATGATGTACCTCAAAAACATTCAAAATTTCCATAGATTGGAATATTGGCCGTGTGTGAGATCTAAAACCACTAAAGGTAATAGCTCGCATTGCCATTTTTTGTGTATAAAGTATACTATTGAGGTATGTTTTGTAAGTGCTCCCCACACGTCAGTACCATATGTGATATGCGGTTGTATAAGAGTTTTATATAACAATATCAGTGTATGTTTTGGTACAAAATGGCGCAGCCTAAACAAAACACCAACCTTTTTTCTTATGCCTTGATTTACCACTTCAATGTGGGGTCTCCAAGTCAAATGTTTATCAATATGTATACCAACAAAAGTAGCCACATCAGCCTCTTTTATTTCTTTCCCAAATATTTCAAATCTTCCTCCTAAAACAGGCTTCACCCTCCGACTGCTTAAAAGTATGAAATTAGTTTTTGTTGAATTAATTGTTAGCCTGTTCGCAAAACACCATTCTTGCACCAGTTGCAAATAGGTATTAACCTCGTGTACATCAATAACACATTGGCGAGCTGGAAATGTGTGGAATAAGTTAGAATCGTCTGCAAATAGTCTAAAGTTAAAAAAGTCAGTGACTAGTGGCAAATCGTTAATGTACATTAAAAATAGAGTTGGGCCTAACACAGAACCCTGTGGGACACCGCATTTGATTTGCAGCATATCTGATGATGTGTTCCCGTTATTTACAAACTGGAATCTATTCTGAAAATAATTTTGAAACCACTGTAAGGGCAATCCTCGTATACCATAATGGGATAGTTTTCGTAACAATATACTATGATCAATAGTATCAAATGCTTTTTGGAAGTCAATAAAAATTCCAAGTGTGCATTTCCCTTCATCTATAGATTTCAATGTTGCATTAATCAAATTAATTATTGACAGCTTAGTACTATATTTTTTTCGAAAACCATACTGATGCTGATATAATATACTATATGTTTCCAAAAAATTAAGCACTCTGACATTAACAATCTTTTCAAATATCTTACATAACACAGGCAAAACTGATATTGGTCTATAATTTCCACAATCAAAATTAGATCCTTTCTTATATAAAGGGGTAATTTTCGCAATTTTCATTTCATCAGGAAATGTACCAGTTTCCAGTGAAAGATTAAAAACATACACTAAAATTGCTGAAATATGGTATGCACAATCTCTTAATAACCGTGCCGGGATATTATCATGGCCACTCGCTTTCTTTGTGTTTAATGACTGAAGGAGGTTTAAGACTTCAGTATACGTAACCGGTTTCCAAAAAAAAAAAGATTGCTCAACGGGTGTCCCTAGATAATTTACAAATTCATTATCTTTCTTTGGTAGTGCATTAGATAAGCTGGGTCCAATATTAACAAAGAAATTATTAAATTCATTTACAATAGAAGATGTACTGGTTATTGAATTGACGTCATGACGTCAATGCTCTGTTATTGTTCGTGTTCTGCATTCTTATTAGATTGACGCAATCGGCCATATTGAAAAACGCTAAATTTCTTGTTATTTTCACTCCTGAATATTAAAAATTCCTATAACTTTGTCATATCAATAAAGTTTGAGACAAAAATCAATTGATATGACAAAGTTATAGGAATTTTTAATATTCAGGAGTGAAAATAACAAGAAATTTAGCGTTTTTCAATATGGCCGATTGCGGTGTTACATGTATTGTCTATGGGGCAAATCGGTTTCCCGCATTTGGCCCCCTGAACGATTTTTATTTTTCTTGAAATTTTGCAGGTACATGCTTCGAGGCAAAATGAAGAGACTCTCGAAGCCAGATTTTTAATATCTATCAAGCGCTTTGTTTTAATCGCAATTGTATATCCTGCACAGATGCCACTACCAAGGAACTATGGCATGCCATCCGGGCCAGATTTCCATTGTGGCCAATTTGTTTTGTATGCAGTGGTTGTGATCACTGTCTAGGTCCTTTCCCCTTGTCCATTTCGATTCAAATTTCGTATGCATGTTCCTTGGCATGCCATGTAATGCACTGAACTCTTCATTTTCCGGAATCACTCATGCATGACCGTCCAGGCGCCATTTTATCCGTGTTTCGTACCTTTTGTTCGATTTTGCCTATCTCCACTATTCTAGATGCTACAGACTTCAAACAAATTGCTATAGATAATTTAAGAGATGCTTTTTATTTTACTGTTCAAGGACATGCAAAATACAGACGTCAATCTATGCACATCGTTCTGATACGATTGCAGTTCTAGTTAGATTGACGTAAGTCAATCTCCTATTCTTGTTCACATTCTGCATTCTTATTTAGATTGACGTTTAGATTGACGTAAGTCAATCTTCTATTCTTGTTCACGTTTTCGTCAATCTTTGCATTGACGTCATGACGTCAATGCTCTGTTATTGTTCGTGTTCTGCATTCTTATTAGATTGACGTCAGTCAATCTTCTATTCTCGTTCGCGTTCTGCATTCTTATTCTTCTTTGCATTGACGTCTTTTTCTTCTTTAGATTGACGTAAGTCAATCTTCTATTCTCGTTCGCGTTCTGCATTCTTATTGCATTGACGTCATGACGTCAATGCTCTGTTATTGTTCGTGTTCTGCATTCTTATTCTTCTTCTTCTTCTTTTTCTTCTTCTTCTTCTTAGACCTCAGACCCCATTCGTTTTGCACAGGGTGTTTGTGAGCTCTGTCTAGGTCCTTTCCCCTTGTCCATTTCATTTCAAATTTCGTATGCATGTTCCTTGGCATCCCTTCTAACTTACTGAGGTCTTCGTTTTCCGAATTCACTCATGCATGACCGTCCAGGCGCCATTTTGTCCGTTTTGGGGGCATTTCCATGCCTTTTGTTCTCCTTGCCTATCTCAGCTATCCTACATCCTACAGACTTCTAACAAATTCCTGTAGATAGTCCAAGAGTTGCTCTGTACATTCTAATAAAAAAATTAATACGAAAAATGCCATCTTCACACTGTAAATTTAAGTCCGCAATCGGCCATATTGAAAAACGCTAAATTTCTTGTTATTTTCACTCCCGAATATTAAAAATTCCTATAACTTTGTCATATCAATTGATTTCTGTCTCAAACTTTTACCATGTCTTGGTCTTGGCGTTGCACACATTTCTGCCAGATTTCATGCATTTCCGATTACGCATTATATAAACAGCGCCCTCTAAAGTTTTCAAAATGGCTCTCTTCGTGTGGCCGTATCTCCGTCATGCTTGGGTAAACCCGTACCCTTTTTTGGATTTAGATACTTCAAGATATACCCTTTTCAGCCAAATAAAAAAATATATACCTCATCACTGACCGACTTTGAGAAAATTGCACTTGAAAATCACAATATTTGCATAAATGCCGAAATAAAGACAACTTGCTCTAATTTTGTGAACATTCAACGTACGTCTTTGAAATTTGGTGGGTATGTGTATTTCTGTATTTGACAACTGTTAACCAAATTTGGTTGAAATCGATGACGTCATCGCTAAGATATCACGCAAAAACCTTAATTTACTATGCATTACATAATATTGCATAATATGCTTATTTTAAATGGCGCGCTAGTCACGGTTGGCTCACAATGACTGCAATGAAATTCCCTTGTCAGGGATGCAAAAAAAGATATATGGTCTCACAGAATATTTTGAGTAAATCGCGATTGAAATCAGGTCATTATACGGATCCTGCACATGTATTACACGTATTGTCTATGGGGCAAATCGGTTTCCCGCCTCTGACCCCCTGAACGATCTTTATTTTTCTTGAAATTTGGCAGGTACATACCTCGAGGCAAAATGAAGAGACTCTCGAAGCTGGATTTTTAATATCTATCAAGCGCTTTGTTTTAAACGCTATTTTATAAGCTATATGGATGTAGTGACAGGTACTTAACAGAGTCTGCAAATACAGACTAGCACGTAGACCCAAATATAGAATGACCTTCAACCCATGAGTCCATGATTCATGCCAGCTCAGTTCTGCTTGTCTATCTCCACTATTCTAGATGCTACAGACTTCAAACAAATTGCTATAGGTAGCTTAAGAGATGCTCTTTATTTTACTGTTCAAGGAAATACAAAATACAGACGTCAATGCATGCACATCGTTCTGATACGATTGCAGTTCTAGTTCTTCTTTTTCTTCTTCTTCTTTTTCTTCTTCTTCCTCAGACCCCATTCGTTTTGCACAGGGTGTTTGTGAGCTCTGTCTAGGTCCTTTCCCCTTGTCCATTTCATTTCAAATTTCGTATGCATGTTCCTTGGCATCCCTTCTAGGTCACTGAGGTCTTCGTTTTTCGAACTCACTCATGCATGACCGTCCAGGCGCCATTTTGTCCGTTTTCATGCCTTTTTGGGGCCATTTTCATGCCTTTTGTTCTCCTTGCCTATCTCAGCTATCCTACATCCTACAGACTTCTAACAAATTCCTGTAGATTGTCCAAGAGTTGCTTTTTACATTCTAATAAAAAAATTAATACGAAAAATGCCATCTTCACACTGTAAATTTAAGTCCGAAATCCGCCATATTGAAAAATGCGAAATTTCTTGAAATTTTCACTCCCGAATATTAAAAATTCCTATAACTTTGTCATATGAATTGATTTTTGTCCCAAACTTTTACCATGTCTTGGTCCTGTCGTTGCTCACATGTCTGCCAAATTACATGCATTTCTGATTACGCATTATATAAACAGCGCCCTCTAAAGTTTTCAAAATGGCTCTCTTCATGTGGCCGTATCTCCGTCATGCCTGGGTAAACCCGTACCCTTTTTTGGATTTAGATACTTCAAGATATACCCTTTTCAGCCAAATAAAAAAATATATACCTCATCACTGACCGACTTTGAGAAAATTGCACTTGAAAATCACAATATTTGCATAAATGCCGAAATAAAGACAACTTGCTCTAATTTTGTGAACATTTCAACGTACGTCTTTGAAATTTGGTAGGTATGTGTATTTGTGTATTTGACAACTGTTAACCAAATTTGGTTGAAATCGATGACGTCATCGCTAAGATATCACGCAAAAACCTTAATTTACTATGCATTACATAATATTGCATAATATGCTTATTTTAAATGGCGCGCTAGTCACGGTTGGCTCACAATGACTGCAATGAAATTCCCTTGTCAGGGATGCAAAAAAAGATATATGGTCTCACAGAATATTTTGAGTAAATCGCGATTGAAGTCAGGTCATTATACGGATCCTGCACATGTATTACACGTATTGTCTATGGGGAAAATCGGTTTCCCAACTTTGACCCCCTGAACGATCTTTATTTTTCTTGAAATTTGGCAGGTACATGCTTCGAGGCAAAATGAAGAGACTCTCGAAGCCGGATTTTCAAAATCTATCAAGCGCTTCGTTTTAAACGCTATATAGTGACAGGTACTTAACAGAGTCTGCAAATACAGACTAGCACGTAGACCCAAATATAGAATGACCTTCAACCCATGAGTCCATGACTCATGCCAGCTCAGTTCTACTTGTCTATCTCCACTATTCTAGATGCTACAGACTTCAAACAAATTGCTATAGGTAGTTTAAGTGATGCTCTTTATTTTACTGTTCAAGGAAATACAAAATACAGACGTCAATGCATGCACATCGTTCTGATACGATTGCAGTTCTAGTTCTTCTTCTTCTTCTTCTTCTTCCCCCTCAGACCCCATTCGTTTTGCACGGGGTGTTTGTGCGCTCTGTCTAGGTCCTTTCCCCTTGTCCATTTCATTTCAAATTTCGTATGCATGTTCCTTGGCATCCATTCTAGGTCACTGAGGTCTTCGTTTTTCGAACTCACTCATGCATGACCGTCCAGGCGCCATTTTGTCCGTTTTGGGGCCATTTTCATGCCTTTTGTTCTCCTTGCCTATCTCAGCTATCCTACATCCTACAGACTTCTAACAAATTCCTGTAGATAGTCCAAGAGTTGCTATTTACATTCTTTTTTTAAATTTAATACGAAAAATGCCATCTTCACACTGTAAATTTAAGTCCGAAATCCGCCATATTGAAAAATGCGAAATTTCTTGAAATTTTCACTCCCGAATATTAAAAATTCCTATAACTTTGTCATATCCATTGATTTTTATGCCAAACCTTTACCATATCTTGGTCCTGTCATTGCACACATGTCTTGCAAATTTCATGCATTTCTGATTACGCATTATATAAACAGCGCCCTCTAAAGTTTTCAAAACGGCTCTCTTCATGTGGCCGTATCTCCGTCATGCCTGGGTAAACCCGTACCCTTTTTTGGATTTAGATACTTCAAGATATACCCTTTTCAGCCAAATAAAAAATATATACCTCATCGCTGACCGACTTTGAGAAAATTGCACTTGAAAATCACAATATTTGCATAAATGCCGAAATAAAGACAAATTGCTCTAATTTTGTGAAGGTTCAACGTACGTCTTTGAAATTTGGTGGGTATGTGTATTTATGTATTTGACAACTGTTAACCAAATTTGGATGAAATCGATGACGTCATCGCGAAGATATTACGCAAAAACCTTAATTTACTATGCATTACATAATATTGCATAATATGCTTATTTTAAATGGCGCGCTAGTCGCAGTTGGCTCACAATGACCGCAATGAAATTCCCTCGTCAGGGATGCAAAAAAGATATATGGTCTCACAGAATATTTTGAGTAAATCGCGATTGAAGTCAGGTCATTATACGGATCCTGCACATGTATTACACGTATTGTCTATGGGGCAAATCGGTTATCGCAATTTTATATCCTGCATAGATGCCGCTACCAAGGAAATATGGCATGCCATCCGGGCCAGATTTCCATTGTGGCCAATTTGCTTTGCATGCAGTGGTTGTGATCACTGTCTAGGTCCTTTCCCCTTGTCCATTTCGATTCAAATTTCGTATGCATGTTCCTTGGCATGCCATGTAATGCACTGAACTCTTCATTTTCCGGAATCACTCATGCATGACCGTCCAGGCGCCATTTTGTCTGTGTTTCGTACCTTTTGTTCGATTTTGCCTATCTACACTATTCTAGATGCTACAGACTTCAAACAAATTGCTATAGATAGTTTAAGAGATGCTTTTTATTTTACTGTTCAATGACATGCAAAATACAGACGTCAATCTATGCACATCGTTCTGATACGATTGCAGTTCTAGTTCTTCTTCTTCTTTTTCTTCTTCTTTAGCCTCAGACCCCATTCGTTTTGCACAGGGTGTTTGTGAGCTCTGTCTAGGTCCTTTCCCCTTGTCCATTTCATTTCAAATTTTGTATGCATGTTCATTGGCATGTCTAGTTGTGCATTGAGGTCTTCGTTTTTCGAAATCATTCATGCATGACCGTCCAGGCGCCATTTTGTCCGTTTTGGGGCCGTTTTGGGGCCATTTTCATGCCTTTTGTTCTCCTTGCCTATCTCAACTATCCGACATCCTACAGACTTCTAACAAATTTCTGTAGATAGTCCAAGAGTTGCCTTTATATTCTAATAAAAAAATTAATACGAAAAATGCCGTCTTCACACTGTAAATTTAAGTCCGCAATCGGCCATATTGAAAAACGCTAAATTTCTTGAAATTTTCACTCCCGAATATTAAAAATTCCTATAACTTTGTCATAACAATTGATTTTTGTCTCAAACTTTTACCATGTCTTGGTCTTGGCGTTGCACACATTTCTGCCAGATTTCATGCATTTCCGATTACGCATTATATAAACAGCGCCCTCTAAAGTTTTCAAAATGGCTCTCTTCGTGTGGCCGTATCTCCGTCATGCCTGGGTAAACCCGTACCCTTTTTTGGATTTAGATACTTCAAGATATACCCTTTTCAGTTAAATAAAAAAATATATACCTCATCACTGACCGACTTTGAGAAAATTGCACTAGAAAATCACAATATTTGCATAAATGCCGAAAAAAAGACAAATTGCTCTAATTTTGTGAACATCCATCGTACGTCTTTGAAATTTGGTGGGTATGTGTATTTGTGTATGTGACAACTGTTAACTTAATTTCGTTGAAATCGATGACGTCATCGCGAAGATATTACGTAAAAACCTTAATTTACTATGCATTACATAATATTGCATAATATGCTTATTTTAAATGGCGCGCTAGTTGCAGTTGGCTCACAATGACCGCAATGAAATTCCCTTGTCAGGGATGCAAAAAAAGATATATGTTCTCACAGAATATTTTGAGTAAATCGCGATTGAAGTCGGGTCATTATACGGATCCTGCACATGTATTACATGTATTGTCTATGGGGCAAATCGGTTTCCCGCATTTGGCCCCCTGAACGATTTTTATTTTTCTTGAAATTTTGCAGGTACATGCCTCGAGGCAAAATGAAGAGACTCTCAAAGCCAGATTTTTAATATCTATCAAGCGCTTTGTTTTAATCGCAAATTTATATCCTGCACAGATACAACTACCTAGGAACTATGGCATGCGATCCGGGCCAGATTTCCATTGTGGCCAATTTGTTTTGCATGCAGTGGTTGTGATCACTGTCTAGGTCCTTTCCCCTTGTCCATTTCGATTCATATTTCGTATGTATGTTCCTTGGCATGCCATGTAATGCACTGAACTCTTCATTTTCCGGAATCACTCATGCATGACCGTCCAGGCGCCATTTTGTCCGTGTTTCGTACCTTTTGTTCGATTTTGGCTATCTCCACTATTCCAGATGCTACAGACTTCAAACAAATTGCTATAGATAGTTTAAGAGATGCTTTTTATTTTACTGTTCAATGACATGCAAAATACAGACGTCAATCTATGCACATCGTTCTGATACGATTGCAATTCTAGTCTTCTTCTTCTTCTTCTTCTTTTTCTTCTTCTTCCTCAGACCCCATTCGTTTTGCACGGGGTGTTTGTGCGCTCTGTCTGATACGATTGCAGTTCTAGTTCATTGTGTTTTGCGTGTATCAGTTTGGAGAGTATTATACCCATAATTTGGATCGTTGTCGAGCGCATTGTAGGTCCAAACCAAGAGCAAAGACAGCTGTTATTTCATTCGTCTAACGAGGAACACCTTTGTAGATATATTGTATTCAATCATGTATATACCTTGTAAAGTAGTATGTTTATCACGCAGTTTGCTTCATCGTGCATGTGGTATGTAATCCATGATTTGCTCTATTGTGGAGTAATGAGTAGTGTGCTGTAGTATAATTAGTAGCGGTTGACGCCATTATACCAAAATGTTATATTAACTTATATACGACTGTCATGGACATTTGCATTGAGTGATTTGCCTTCCATGTATTCAAGCATATGAATTTAGGAGAAGACAAAGAGAATTTACTTCACATAAAATTATACGTGATCATGGTGATTAATAACTGTGAGCGCGTCAAAAGGTAAGCATAATATCACAGAGTACAGTATATAGATAGCAAGTAAGGGGGGGGGGGGGGTAGGATGGAAGGCTTCCTTCATGTTGCAGCATAATCATTTGTAAGCAAGTGTAAAATCTCTGTATTTTCTGGTGCTTATCTAATATTCGTCCCTTTTTGCTTGTTTGTTTCTGCATCAATCCATTGTGAATCTGTTCCCGACACAATCAATTGATTTGATCCGGACTACCCCTGGATAGTTACCCGCCCCGGACAATTCTCCCCAGGACAATTACCACTCGGGACAACTACCCCCAGGACAACAACCCCCAGTACAATCTGACAATAATTACCCCCGGATTCTGGAGTCGTTGTCCAGGAGGGGGGGGGGGGGGGGTAAATAATTTGTTGGGGGATCGGAGTAATTTTATGGGGGATTTTTCCCTAGGGGGTAATTGTCCTTGTGGTTTTTGTCGGGGGGGGGGGGGGGAATTGTCATGGGGTACTTGTCCTGGGGGTAATTGTCCTTGGGGTAGTTTTCTAGGGGGAAGTTGTCCGGCCGGAGGTTAGTTTTCCAGGGGGTATATAGTTGTCCTAGAATCAAATGATTACCGGTTAGTTTTCTCGTATTTGGTCAGAGAATTAGAAAGTCGTTATGCGAAACCTGTTGACTTTATTATCAGAGTCTTCTCAGTTAGCTGTAGCATGCACTATATAAAAATTGGGTATGATTTTCCCCAACAAACATGCACCGTTCATTTTTACCCAGTGTACTGGGTCGTGGGAACAAATTTACCCAATAAGTTTGAGAGAGTGGTCACAATAACATGTATTAATACTAATATATAATGTCCTGTAATAAAAATGATAATTATTATATATTTATACCCTAGCTCTTTGCAATGTTAGTGGGAGAATGCATGTTCATTTTATAATACAGACTAAAATTGTAAAACGCTTCAAAAGAGACGTTCGAGACATCAACTCAAGGGCGATTTCAATCTACCTTCTTTGGATAATGTACATTAATATGCCATTGCAATGTTCGCACAGTTCAAATGCTGGTGGAAAAGGCTACAGGCATGGTGATTGGTGATAAAATGAAAGCCTATACTGAATTTTCCAAAGTAAGTTTGCGAAGGTTTCAGTAAAGCAAAGCATCTTATTCATAACTTTTAACTGACGAAATATATAATAATAATAATTTCGAAAATACAGATCTTAATCTTTGCCTTCATGTCAGATTCACTCAAGCTCAGGAATTAGAAGCAAGTCAATGCCACTAGAAATTTCTGTTTCGATTTTTTTTTCGTTGGGTTTCAACATGGACTCCTACAAACCCTATAATTTGTTTGAACTTGTTTGAAAGAATAAAGTCTTCTTCTTCCAGCAGCTAATTGAGTACATGCAGAAGTAGAACTTACCATGATTGTTTGAAAATAAAAATCAGAGTATACCTATATATGGTTTTGCGGATTGAATGTTTTTAGTTTTCTTCTTATATGCATGCCTGATCAGTTGATTATATTCATTATTATCGTAAACAAAGGGTTGGACTTTGTCAAGGATTTGCTTCGATATATCTGTTTGATTATTTTCCCAGATTGTGGCCTGTTCTTCTCGTGACTGAATCTGTCAATCCCCAAGATGCCTGTATCTCTTTGTGAGTGGCGAGTTCGAATCGGAACCTTCGTTCACTGGATTAGGGACTATGAGGTTAGGGAGAGGAAAGAGAGATTGCTTAAAGAAAGAATTCGGAGACTGAAGGTTCTTTGCGAGAGACTTGAAGCGAAAAAAGGTGGTTCTGAACAAGAGGCACAAGGTGATGTAGACAGTGCTGACGAAAGCAAACAAGATGGTTCTTATCCCAAGCGAGGTTGTGCATGCTCGCATAAAAGTGCGATCAGACAGTCATTAGGCAACTCATCAGACATCACGGATTTGTTTACTTCAGCATGCGATGAGTGCATACAAAATTTATTAACGCCAACTGATTCACATATAAAGGACATCCTCACCAAATGCAATTCTAGCATCAAAGATCTTATTACCCGAAACGATTGTAGCAACGGAAATCTAACCACGTTAAATGGTTCGACTATGGAATATAAAATCACACCCAATGATTCCCGCATCAAAGATGTATTGGCGGCAAATGATTCTAGAATCCCTGATCTTGTCACGGCAAATGATTCTAGTATCGAGGATCTGATAAGCCCCACAGGTTCCAGGATTAAAGATGTAATCCCATCAAAAGAGCGTAGCATTAAACATCTTGATACCCAAAATCATTTTAGCATCGAAGAGCCTACTGCGTTGACTGATTCGAATATCAAGGATCTCATTACACTAACTGATTCTACCATCTTAGATCCAATCAATAATTCTTGTATCAAGGATCTAATCACATCACATGACTCTAAAATGAAACTTTTATGTATACTCAGACCAGAGGAGCCCCCCATTACAGAGCTAATAAAGCCGATCGATAACCACCGTGAAGAAGAACTAGGACAAACGCATGCTTTTGTCAAAACTGTACATACACCGAGTAATGACAGCATAGAGCAAGTTCCTCATTTTGGTGATTCTGAAGAGCATGACATGTCTGACCCTTGCATCGCACAACACCACTCTCTGTCTGACGCTTCTTTAAGGGAGCTAATCGCGCCCTCCTATCCGTCCATCAAAGAACTACTGACACCAACTGTCGATTTGAACGCCAAGCTTATCACAAATATTCCTTCTTGCATTAGAGACTATCAGACTCTGTCAGCTGGCTCCGTGAAAGAGCTATTACAATCATCTAGTTTAGACAACACGGTATACCTGCCGATCGCGCCATCCGATGTTTTCATAGCGGAGCTTCTAAACGCAACCGTTTCTGTAAGCAAAGATCTTCTTCCTTCGATTGATCCCTGTACCCATGAACCAGATAGGCCAGGTTATTTATTATTTGTAGAGGACCATACACTACCTTATTATTTGAGCGATGAGCAACCTTCTCTGCATGATGCCTTAAATAAGGAACGAGCCATACCGACTGAAGGTGTCTTCAAGGAATATCACACTTCCTCCGAGAGCTGCAAGCACCTACACAATCCTGTGGAAGTGCAAAGCAGTCCTATTGTTCCAAATGTCTCAAGGAAATATTCCAACAGCGAACGATATGGAAAGGTGGGTACGCACTCTCTCTTTCTTAACTATTCCTTAACTAATTGTACAATTGCAAATAATGTGTTTAAATAAATATATGAAGCAGGAAACAAAGATGGGCAAATAAATTAAAGATGATATTTGTACTGTACTGTTGGCCTTTTAGAATACATTTTCAAAACGACATTACTTAATACCAAATCTTTTGATTATGAATGCAATTTAAAGAAATCGAAAACAACTGTATTATCCTCACGACTAGGCGAACACAATAATGACAAGCCTTCCTTTATTATATGATGGTATTTTTCAGTAAAAAAAAGGTGATTACAATGTGAAAATAACCATGAAATGCTCCACTACTTTTCAGGAGAAGCAGGCGGGAACATCTACAACATCGTGTCACGGTCCTTCCTTGGAATCAAAGATAGGTTTTATCTCTGATGTGATCCCTCCTATTTCTGAACAACTCCTCTTAAAGTCTGGAGATGTAAAGTTGAACCCAGGCCTTCGGGAGGGGTAAGTTACTTAAATTTAGTTATGAGAAAAACAGACAAATCCTATCCAAAGAACAGAATAGTCAGTCCCGGACTGTTCAGGAAGTAAATTAGGTTAGAATTTAGTGGTTAAGACAATACTCCCGAATTGACAACTGACGACATCAAATGTAACCTAAAGGATCATTACTAAATTGAAAGTAGAAATAAGTCTGGTAGCGCTTTATACAAAATAATCGTCTCTAATTGCTTTACAAATATTATCCCGGTCATCGTATTCATTCACGCACATAAACAATGTGTGCCCCATCTCCAGTCCCTGGGGAGTATTCCCACCATATGTTCACCGAGAGGCTTTTGTTACCATACCAGCTTAGGCGACAAACTCTTTGGCATGGAGTGGCAAATAGATTAAAGGGATACGCAACCAGGCGGCTGTGGGGAAAGTCAGGATTGCGTAAGCCCCATTCACTCGTACACAAAGTTTGTGCGTCGAACGCGTCCTTTGGACTACTGGGATTATATTGCAGACTGCACGAAGCCGACCGAATCTCGCACGAGAGCTCGAGCTCAGGCGGAGCGTGTATGTTGCACAGCGACTAGTCTGTCCAAAGATTGCACCCCACGGGGCAATATCTATTTACGGCACTGATCAGGTAACGAACACAGTGCCCTCTTGCGGCATAAAAACGTCCACAATCTGCGATTGAGTATCCCTGTAATATATTGTCAAAATATGCCTTGCCTGGGATCGAATTGTCAATCAGACGCTGTTGATTTGTCCAATTGAAATGCCTGTATTGGACGAATGATTGCATTGACTTTATTGTGAGAAAAAATGGCATGCAGTACAATCATAAAGAAATTATGATTCCCATTCCCTTCTTTGCAAAGTATTTACATTTGATTTTTATTAGGAACAAGTTACGGAACGATTAATTTTATCAAAAAGTATAAAATGATGACACGGTTGCATAGATTTATGATGATTTATCATGTTAACGTGGTTATGATTATATTGTTGAGCGAAAACCATCGTAGATGCGGAGTTGGTGGTGAATATATTTTTATATGGTAGGCCTACCATTTTTATGCCTCCGCTATAAAATATCTATTTCCTTGGTGTATTTGATGATTGTAAGTCATCAATGGTAAGTTTTTTATTTGTACTGGATAAAAATGAAATGAAACAAATTTCTGTCTCCTGTGCTTTTTAAGTGAAAAAAATTTGTAATTTTGTTGGACAAATCCTTCTTAGAGTGTTAATGTATGCCATACATTTCCAATCTGGTGATGGCGGAGGCATAAATTCCGAACGGTCGAAGATTCATGTAGTCTTTTCTCTAATATCGCTAAATAGAAATTGGAAATTTTAATCGTTCTTCATGAGTAGAGAATTTGACTTTCCTTTATTTCTGATTAATTCTTCTGTTAGACCTGGATGGAGCTTAGAGTTAGAAAGAGAGTTGCTGTCAATGGTAAAAGAAGTTTCTCCGGCACACTACTACGATCTGTGTAACGCTCTAGGTTTCACTCACGCACAAAGTCAAGCTACTTTATCCAAAAACCTCTTGGACTTCCCCACATCACTGTTTGAGATCATCTGCAGCTGGGGAGTCAAGCAGAAGGATGGCACTAACTACAAGGAAGTTCTAGCTCTCAAACTCAGAAGTGTACATCTAGATGCTTTGGGAATGAAGCTATTAGAAGGTATGATGGGTTTGGAGTTGATTTCAGTTTCCCAATTAACCCTTCCACAACTTTTCATTATTCTCTGTAGACGTGGTAGAAAAAAAATTCACTGTCAGTACGTGTGTAGTAGAGAATTCTTCGTTAAAGGTGAATCTTCAATAACCGTGTGGCAGAGGTCAGAAAAAAATCTGGAATGGAAATTCCCAATCATGACTATTGGTGCACAACTGATAGCACCTCTTAGTCCACATGCAGGTTTAGCTCATTGGGTTTGACATGACTGTTTCCCTATGATGTTAGTTGAGACCTATTCGAGTCTGCGATGGATTCAATTTCTTTATTTACAAATACAAATTAGTGCACTGCGAGAAACCTTTAGGAAATATAAGGCTTGAGAAAAGAAAAATACTTGTAAATTCAATTTAGGGGGACGTGACAAGTGTGATCAAGGTAGAGAAAGTACACCGAATAGGAAAAAAGAGTAGAGAGTTTACCCCCTGACATGTTTGATCGAATATGTTACTTATCATGCTTATAATTATTGTCTATCCTTAATATAAATCGAGGGGGCGCCACGAAGTAAGGGCGGCACCCACTCTAAGTTGATGAAATGCGAATTAGTAATGCCATATCCAGGCCCGTAACTAGGATTTTTGTGGGGGGGGGGGGGGGGGTACAACATTGGAAAAAGTGGACCTTTCTGAGGGAGTGAAGCGACCGAGTAGGGGTGTCGGGTCAGGGGGTGTACCCCTACAAGGATATGGGCATGAGCGTAGTCAAAAGTCGTCAAAAGGGGGTGGGTCAAATGTGAAGCCGAACATATACTACCACTGTGTTGGATTCCAATAGCGGCGAGCGAGCAAAGCGAGCGAGAGAAAAATAAAATGCAGACATGCCAACCAAAAAACGTATTCCTTACTTTTTCTTTTGCTTCATAAGGGGGTACTAAGATCTATAGATGTCTATAATCAATTCGGAACACCAAAATACCATAATACATCGCACCTGTATCCTTGCATAACATTTTATTATCCACTGATTTTAACTATTCATGGCTCTGATTTGCATGAAATTTTTCCAGTCAATCCTCTATTCTTGTTCATGTTTTGCATTCTTATTCTTCTTTGCTTTGACGCAACTCAAAGCTATTGTTTTTGTTCGTGTTTTGCATTCTTATTGCATTGACGTCATGACGTCAATGCGCTGTTATTGTTCGTGTTCTGCATTCTTATTCTTCTTCTTTAGATTGACGTAAGTCAATCTTTAGATTGACGTCAGTCAATCTTCTATTCTCGGTCGCGTTCTGCATTCTTATTAGATTGACGTAAAGTCAATCTTCTATTCTCGTTCGCGTTCTGCATTCTTATTAGATTGGATTGACGTAAAGTCAATCTTCTGTTCTTGTTCACATTCTGCATTCTTATTGCATTGACGTCATGACGTCAATGCTCTGTTATCGTTCGTGTTCTGCATTCTTATTGCATTGACGTCATGACGTCAATGCTCTGTTATTGTTGTGTTCTGCATTCTTATTGCATTGACGTCATGACGTCAATGCTCTGTTATTGTTCGTGTTCTGCATTCTTAATCTTCTTCTTCTTCTTTTTCTTCTTCTTTCTTCTTAGACCTCAGACCCCATTCGTTTTGCACGGGGTGTTTGTGGCTCTGTCTAGGTCTTTCCTCTTTGTCCATTTCATTTCAAATTTCGTATGCATGTTCCTTGGCATCCCTTCTAATTACTGAGGTCTTCGTTTTCCGAATTCACTCATGCATGACGTCCAGGCGCCATTTGTCCGTTTTGGGGGCATTTTCATGCCTTTTGTTCTCCTTGCCTATCTCAGCTATCCTACATCCTACAGACTTCTAACAAATTCCTGTAGATAGTCCAAGGGTTGCTATTTACATTCTTTTTTTAAAGTGAATACCTAAAATGCCATCTTCCACACTGTAAATTTAAGTCGCATCGGCCATATTGAAAAACGCTAAAATTTCTTGTTATTTTCACTCCCGGAATATTAAAAATTCCTATAAATTTTCATATCAATTGATTTCTGTCTCAAACTTTTACCATGTCTTGGTCTTTGCGTTGCACAATTTCTGCCAGATTTCATGCATTTTCCGATTACGCATTATATAAACAGCGCCCTCTAAAAGTTTTCAAAATGGCTCTCTTCGTGTGTGGCCGTATCTCCGTCATGCTTGGGTAAACCCGTACCCTTTTTTGGATTTAGATAATTTCAAGATATACCCTTTTCAGCCAAATAAAAAAATATATACTCATCACTGACCGACTTTGAGAAAATTGCACTTGAAAATAACAAATATTTGCATAAATGAAGAAATAAAGACAACTTGCTCTAATTTTGTGAACATTCACGTACGTCTTTGAAATTTGGTGGGTATGTGTATTTGTGTATTTTGACAACTGTTAACCAAAATTTGGTGATGTGAAATCGATGAACGTCATCGCCTAAGATATCACGCAAAAACCTTAATTTACTATGCATTACATAATATTGCATAATATGCTTATTTTAAATGGCGCGCTAGTCACGGTTAGCTCAATGACTGCAATGAAATTCCTTGTCAGGGATGCAAAAAAGATATATGGTCTCACAGAATTATTTGAGTAAATCGCGATTTGAAGTCAGGTCATTATACGGATCCTGCACATGTATTACATGTATTGTCTATGGGGCAAATCGGTTTCCCGCATTTGGCCCCCTGAAACGATTTTTATTTTTTTCTTGAAATTTGGCAGGTACATGCTTCTTCGAGGCAAAATGAAGAAACTCTCGAAGCCGGATTTTCAAAATCTATCAAGCGCTTCGTTTTAAACGCTATTTTATACCCTATATGGATGTAGTGACAGGTACTTAACAGAGTCTGCAAATACAGATAGCACGCAGACCCAAATATAGAATGATCTTCCACCCATGAGTCCATGACTCATGCCAGCTCAGTTCTACTTGTCTATCTCCACTATTCTAGATGCTACAG